>VXBB01009987.1:0-76615 GCA_013399915.1 Illadopsis cleaveri | reverse complement strand
TTTTGAGGGCCCCTCGTCTCTTTTTATTTTTTTTTTTTTTTTTTTTTTTTTTTTTTTTTTTTTTTTTTTTTTTTTTTTTTTTTTTTTTTTAAGAATACTTACTTGCTGCTTTAAAACACTGGGACTTGTTTCCAGTAATGAATTAACGTTCTGTCTTTCTTTCCAATGATTTCCCAAAGAATATGTGAGTTACAGGATAAATAACTCCCAGTACATGCTCTTGTTAGAACCTGAGCAAAATTTCAGCAACGTGTGCCTGCTGAGGTTTAGTGCTCAGCTTCACACACAGAGTGACATAGCAGCAGTGCATTCCTCCCCTTACCTCACCCTATAAATCCAGTCCTCTTTGTTAGAGAACCTGGTGAACTAGACAAGTGCTGGGACTGTGCTTGGAAGGCTTTCAGAGCCACAGGAGCTATCCATAGGATTTGCATTTCAGTTCAAGTATCTTAAGATTTTAACACCTGTTTTATATACATCTCACACACACCTGGAGACCTTGTTGCTTTCACATCTCATCTACTGTCAGCTGGCAAGGACTACCAGAGCATTTTTAGAAGGGCAGATAGTTAAATACTGCTGACATTGATTGTACTGACCAGCAAAAGTGGACATGACATTAAAATTTCTGCCTTAAAAATTGTTCTTGAAACTTCTGCTCTACTTGCTGTTAAGTCCCGTGGCCTGCATGCCTAAGCCCTCTTTCAGTATTCTATTTGTATGTTGTGTTTTTAATCTGAAACTTATTTTCTTTGTCAAAATTTGCACTTCTGCAGCTATGGTCATTGCCCTGATGCCATGACCCTTATAGGTGCCTCGCTCGTTCTCTTTAGTTCCTTTTTCAAATAAATGGCCTTTTAAATATTTGGGGGGTTTTTTTGTTTTGTTTTTCAGGAGAAACTTTGGATCTGTGAGTCCTCAACACATATACTTGTGTATTTATAATGATAGGAAGTACTTTTTGTTTTGGTAAAAGCCAGGTTTATAGACTAGTCCTTCTTCTAAGCTTTTCCACAGACAATGCTCAGTCTGCTGATGAGACTTATCCTGTATTTTGGTAAATGTGGGTGTCTAACACAAGGCAATTCAATCCACTATCTGGTCAGGTTGCTTCAATTATTTTGGTGTCAAAGTCCCTTTGTAGATCAAGGACTTATTCTTAATTAGAGACTGTAGAAATTAAAGTGTAAATTGGGATTGATTTGGAAAAATAAACTGAAATGTAGTCTTTTTAAAACTAGCTTTTATTGGATTAAAAATTTATTATGTAATGAGTAGCGTTTTTTGGTTTTTTATTCTTACTAGTCCTTACTAGTTGGAAAAATGAGAAGTGGGTGATAAAATGTTGCAATATAGCAAACATTAGACAATCTATTTTCCTTAAGAGCTTCTCAAGAGAAGTCTTATTCCAAGAGGGCGCTGTAAAATATGCCTTTTATCAATGTGTTATTCTACAGTCCCTAGAATGTATTTCTTTAGAAATAGAACCTAATGATGAAAATTGGAGAGCAGAAGCTTCCACTGTCATTGCTTCTTGAATTGTGCCAGTATTTTTTGTCGTAATGCAGAAAGAATGTCTTCTCTTTGGAATGTCCACATTAGTAATCAGTGGTGGTATTAGCTATGTAACACTTAATCAAATTTCAAAATTTGCCTTGAGAACATTTTGAGTTTTTTAATGACACATTTTATGGATACTATATTTTGATTGTAATTTTTTTGCTGGTTTGTTTAGCAGTGGATTCATATCTACCACCACATATAAATACACTTCTAAATTAGTCTCTTAATTAATAAATTAAAGCAATGGTTATGTGATTCACTTAGCCATGTATCAGTTGGTGACTATCTAAAGCAAACAGATAATTCCTAAGTCTGTGATTTGAATACCCAAATGTTTAAGTTATAATGGGTTTTAGAATACAGGGTGCAATTTAGTTTGAATGAGTACCATCATATTTTTATTCCATAAAATCAACAAATTGACTAATTCCCTTTAGCATGGATGATTCTTGGTAGATCATGATAAAACTACCAGTATGATATAATTAGCAAAACTCAAAGGCTACACAGTAAGAGCAAAGATGACTTGATCACAGTCCTGATTAGACTAAAAAAAAGATACCTGAATGTTGATGGTGGGCTTTACATTAATTTGAGAATGCAAGAAAAAGTAATATTATCCATGTAATACGTTAAAAACACCTTAGCCTTAAAACCTAAAATTTAAAATTAGATAGCTATAATAATCTCAATATGGCAGTTGAAAATGCAGAAATTATGAAGCTTGACATACTTATTTGAGTGGTTTAGAGTAGAAAATGCGATTTACTAAACCTCAAGAAGTGTGCTTAAGATATTTTGTAATTAGGAAGGCATCACCAAAATAGCAACAATTATTCTTTAAGTTCTCTCTAAATTATATGTAAATATTATCTTTGCAACTCTAAGTATTAATCATATATATAAAAGCAAACAACACAGAGTTGTATAGAACTCAGGTGAGAAGACATTGTGGCCCAATATCTGAAATTACCTGAAAAATAGTGCAGTGTATTTGACTAACATTTTTATTTGTAGAATGTTTCCCCTTATGATTTTTGCATTAAATTCTTGTACAATTTGACTCCAGTGCAGAAGGAGTCCTTTCAGCAGGGCATCCTGAAGCACGCTGAAATCCGTTTCTGGCTGCTTACAGAAAATCAGTTTCTGTATCTGAAGGAGAATGGACTTCAGCAGAACTTCCTAATGAGGTTAGACACTAGTAGCAGAAACTAAAAGCAGGCTTCTGAAAGCTGAGCCCCTGGTGCTGAAGTTAAGGATTAGATTTCTCTTCCTTCTCATCCGTCTATGCGCAAGAAGGATTCTTTGCCATGCTTTACAGAATAGACATCCAGAATAGAGACTTAATGATCTGTGTGGTTTTTCTTTTTCTTTCTTTTTTTCATTTTTGGTTTTATTTTTACACGTCAGCTGTTACAACTATACCTGTAAATACTTGGGTTTTCATGTCTGAAGCATCAATTTACTCTTATAATGATGCATGCTTGAATTAACTCAATTGACATGTAAGAGATTAACTCTTTAGATTTTTACACTACAAACTTTGAAAATGAAGTATCATTTTCATAGTGGGGAGAGGAGAGATTGGGAAAGTCCTATGTTCTTGCACATTACTGACTAGTCATACTTAGTATTTGCAATACCACCAAAGAGGAAATAATATTTCTCTTTATTTGATTTTGTTAGATCATTATGATATGTGATTTCTATTTTCCTCTCTATGTTCTGATCTCCCTTGTGTTTTGCTTCATTCTGTTGCCTGTTTTTATCATTGATAAAAAAATTAATAGTAATTTTCAAGTTGTGTGAGTTCCTCTCTCTTACATATCTGGTCTTCAAAAAGAATCATGACAGCACTGGGTAGAAAAGCAGAGATTTGACGTTTCCTCACAAAATATATTGGATATCAGATGTGATATGCTAGGCCTGGTGATGATTTTAAAACCTTTTCTGTGTTTCCCATAGAAGAAAAGCGTGAAGTATCTACTCACCTTGAGTATACAGTTACACAAATGGAGATAACAATCACACCCAGAAGCTTCAGTGTTTACATGTGGAATTGTGTGATTACTACTGGATCAAAATTGTTAATGAATATTTTCCAGCAAATGTGTATTCTTCAGTTTATCTGGAGTATTGTGCAGTCATGGCCATGGAAATACAGTAGATTTTAAATTTTTTTCATTATGATTATACTTTTTTAGCAGGGTAGTTTGTCTCAATAATTTGAGAAGGTGGGAATGTTTTACAGGTTTATCTATTAATTTGTAGCATCCTCATGTGCCTGTGGAGGAGCACCTCACTCTGTGCCACACTGAAGTCAGCTCAGTTCTGTTCCTGCCTTCCTCTGTCCTGCTGTAATTCATCTCTGTTTAGACAGCAAGTGAGCCAGGCACTTCTGTAGGCAAGAACCTGGAAAAGCCATCTGAATACCTTTGAATGTAACGGGATTTTTTTTCCAAGAGCTTAGGATAAGTTCTAGAAGTGTAACTAGATGTACTCACACACATGAATATATACTTAATTATATTTTAATTATATGCGCATTTCCTCCAATGATTTATGTATTGATGTGCAAAAATGTTCAGGGTGGGAATTTCTGAAAATATAGACAGATTCCTTTGTTGCTCAGTGATGTCCATTTGCTGAACAGCCTTTTTTTTTCTGGAAAACTGTTTCTGCAAATCAGTAAGTACCTAGAAAAGAAAAAGTTATGGTAGGCTGAAATGAAAGCTCATGATAGTCTTTGCACAATATCTCCTACTACTGATGTACTGGAGAATGTAAAATTACAAGCAGTTTTCAAAGCTCAGAGATTTAATTTTGTAGAACTGATAGCTTTAAAAGCTTACTTTATAGCAGTCCACTTTTAACCAAGGTTGCTTACTTGGTTACAGAAATAAATTTGTCAGTGACTCCTCTTAAGGAGAACAATGTTGTAGTGGCANAAATTAGGTATTTGGTTTTTTTTTTTTTTTTTTTTTTTCCTTTAAATCTCTCCTGTGCATGAATGTTTGACCTTTAAAACTTCTGGTTATATGATTCTGGTTATAAGAGAGGAAACTGTTCAATAATATTTACAGTGAAATGCATTCTTATGTGGTTTTTGCTTACATAGTAGAAGAGAAATGTCTAGCATTCTTATTTTAGTTTTATACTTCATTTTAAACCAATCTTACCTAGATATCATGGATAATATCATCAGATATTGTATCCCCTCTACTCTCTTTCAATTGTTGCTTTTTTCTGAAAAGTGGCAGAAAAATTCAGTTTTTGAGTGAAAATTAGAGCAAGGCAATGAGTTAGCTCATTTCCCTTTCCTTTTCTTTGCAGCTGCTTCAAGCTTTGAGATCTCAGTTGACAGGATAACACTAGACAGGTGCATCTTCACAGTCCTCATCCTCAGGTCATCTTTAACAAGAGACCTGGGCCCACAGATACATTCTGACTTGCTTTTACAGACTTTCTAGAGTCTGCAAAAGCAAGTCCTTTTCTCATCTCATCTGATTTATAGTCAAAACATAGCTGCAAGTTACATTTGCAGGCCGGGTCCATATAGTGGTTCTTAAATAATTTCTAAACTCTCTGAGGATGCAAAAGATCATATACCTCCTTCTCAACATCTCATATCTGTGTACATGGGAACAGGTTCTAGAATACTGAAAAATATTAAGTTTTTAGAACTCTTTACTCATTCATTTAACCATTATATTGAGACTAGTCAGCATACTGGTGTAGTGGAAGTGTTGCTGTTGCTGAGGAATGCTTAAGGTAGAAACAAGTGGTGCTTAAGGTAGAAACAAGTCAGGAAGTAAATTGTTAAGTTTTTCCTGCTATAATCTTTCAGAACCAAGATAAGTTTAGAGAAAGTTCAAGAAAAGCAATGTTCCTGCAGTAGTATATGCCTATGAAAGCATTTTTACTTACATTTATCTGGATAAAAGAAGAAAATAAGAAATAGAATAACAAGGCAGTTAAATGAGAAGGCTCTTGATGCTGTGTGTCATGACAACTCTCAGAATAGCTGCAATTGATTAATGGTTTTTCAGATTTGTATATAGATATTTTCTTTTTTTAATCAAAAATCCGAAAGTATTGATGTAAGTACAATGATCCCAATCCCACAAATGTTGTCTGTATTCTTCTGAAATTGAAAATTTGACTATCTCCATTTAAGTCCACTGAATTACTCATGACAAATTACCCACAAGTATGTAAAAGCAGAAGCAGGCTGAAGTCTAAGTTGCCAGGAAAAAAGGCTGTTGGTATAATATTTTGAGCGAGTAGAAACCAAAGACAAGTTAATTTGAGAGGCAGAGACTGTCATTAACATGTCAGTGTGGGAAGAACTTCATCCACAGTGATCCCTTACACAGCTTTTATGAGCCAGAGCAGACACTGCACAGTTGTGAATAGAAGAGACACACTGTGGCTACTGCTCCCAGTAGCAGTTTTATTTCTGACATGAATGGTTGACAGAAAATGCTTCTCCACAAATGAACACTGAGATCACTGGGGACCCCTTCTGGAGGTCAGGACCTTGTGCAGAGTGGGAAGGATGGGTATTCTTCCTGAGGAAATTAATGGACATTGTGGATACTTCCTGTGACTGCAGTCTATAATTCAATGCAACAATTTATCTATTTATATATAACTTCCTGCAAAACCAATTCAACTTGGTTTCATAGGAATTTATATATGAATATAAAGGTCTGCATATGCTCACACTGTGCGTATATAAACTTCATAGATGCTCTTTTCTCTTTCCTTTTCCCTATATTTTTGCTTTTAGTTTTTTTCCCTTGTTTTATAGAAGTGGTGCTTTCAAGATCTATAAAGAGCTTTGGAAATAGTAATGGTAATTATGTTTCTGCCATGATATAATTAAGTTATTTTTTCCATTACAGCTGAGGGATTTATGTTGGGATTTCGTTTGCAGAATCCCAATACTTCATAGTCTTCAAAAAACATTGCTTTATTCAATGTTCTATAGTAAATATTTTATATCTCTTGAAAATTAGTTACAGAAGCAGGTAAACTTGAGGGATGATAATCTATCTTCATTACAAGCAAAAGAAAACACGTATCTTCTACTTCCTTTATAATAAGGCATCCTCCTTTTTTTAAAGCATTTGCACATTTTAAAAAGTTGTACTACTTATGAAATGCATACCTAGGTTTTAACCAATTCAGCTAATATTTAGAAGAGTAAAGATAACCTCATCTGTTATATCTACAGGAATTTAGAGTTATTTGTTCAGGTAATGGCAACAAAAATTGAGGTCTTCTTTTTGATGCAGAGAGTTTTGTGTTTGTGCTAGAACAAGTTTTCTGAAAGTCCTGCAATATTTAGATACTCAAGGGGTCTGGTTTTTCTGCTGTTTACATTTTATCTTTCTTTTCTTCCAGACTGCAAAATTATTCCTTTTATATTTTGACAATCAACACAAATGAAAGTGGTATAAGTACCTCAAGGAGGTCTTTTCAGCCTTGGCTTTTTTTAAGACTGAAGTATCTTTAATAATTCAAATCTGTGTAGCTTTTATATAGCTTGCTATGAATCTGAGAATCTGTTGAGACTGAAATGTTTAGAAACTTTGTCATTACTTTTTAAAAATTCTGGCATGCAGGAAGGGGTTCCTCTTTTTGCCCCCTGTAAACACAAATTATGTCCATAGCCTAAAGAACAGCTGCATGCATGACTCTCAAGTTCCTTTGTGTCAGCCACTCTGACCACCCTGGGCATGTCTTAAGCCTTTATCTGATGGTTGAATTTCCTTTTAATTTTTTTTTTTTTAGCTATAAAGGTTTAGATCATGAGACTCTTTTGCCAGACCTTCAATACCTGCTGTGCTGTACAGCCTGGAAAAGATAAATCTGAGGCTGTGGAAGGAGTATCTCCACATATTCCTTGATTTCTCTCACGTACTGTTAATGGGGGAAAGGAGGTAAATTAGTTTTTTTACAGATTAAAACCAGGTATTTCTCAGACTGCCTAGGGCTGGGGGTAACCGCACATTTCCTTGTAGGTTGTGTGGTATGAATAGATTAGTGCCTACAAGCCTTCTGCCAAGCAACTGCTAACCTTATGTTTCCTAACTGTGGGAATGTTTTTGATGCTGCAACCTCATAACAATTTCCAAGGACAAAACAGCATTGATTTATATTGCCTTCATATGCTCTTTTGCCTAGTATGTTGTTCATTCTTACAGTACTGGATTGGCAGACCACAAGTAATCTCACTCGCAATATTGACCAAACCAATAGTTTCTGTTACATATGGATGTCTGCTACCTGTTCATAATAAAAAACTCCCAAACCCAAAATATTTGCCTGTAGCTAATTTCTTGTCTAATTTCTTGCTCTTTATGGTATGGATATTGGACCTATTCTGCCTAAAACTTCTTTTTTTTCTGCATAGGTCAGCAGTCCTATAACAATTTAGTCTCTTTTATTCCAGAAAAACTATGCTTGGTATCAAAATCCTCTTTTTTTCCCTATTGCTATAGCTTCTGATCAAGAATAAAACATTTATTAAAAAAACCCAGACTGTGCTGTATTATAGCACTTTATATTATGTTACAGGTGCCAGAGAAGGGGATTTGTCCCCAGTGCTTCATTAATATAGAAGTGTATTCTGGTTTGCCTTTTACACAATTTCATTATATTTTCTACATTAGTCATTTCATTTAAGTTTTGTTCCAACAAGTGTCAGCTGCAGGCAGATTTTTAGGATCAATTTGTTCAAATCAATTCAAGTAAAGTAAGAGCAAAAAAGTATTTCTGTCTTAGTGGTTAGTCAGCAAAATAAGGCTACTTATCTTTCACACTTCTACAGAAATTCCTTGTCAAAAATAAGTAGATTGAGCATCTCTGTAGTTAGTTTTCCCTTTGGCTGAGGATGGAACAGCATATGCTACTTCCAACCCCTAGCATGCCTTGTATAAACCTTTCCTACCTATTCTTATAAATGTAAATTTTAGGTTATTTTTCTCTGCTTCTGCCACAGTTCTTTTAGTTGGAATGTGAAATAAGTTCCTACTGACTGTACTGTTAGGTAGAAATTAGCTGGGAACAAATCCTAGGAAGTATACAAATAAACATGAAGGAATAGAAGATCACTTTTCCTTCTCTGACTTTGTTTTAGTAATATTCAAGTGTTACAAATAGAACTACTCAGTACACAGTTTCAATGTAGTTATGTGGTGCTCTTTTAAACATTGCAGTTTTTTGTGGTTTTTTTCAAAGAATAGTGAAAAAAATCTCAGAATGATGTCAAATCTAACAGCATTCTGTGGGAGCAGAAAAGATATGCATATTTTCTCAAACACACCCAAACTGGTAGTAAGAGAATGCAAAACTACCCTTAAAACATAAATATATAGTTTCTCTCAGAAATGCTGCAATGCAAAAATGACATTATTTAAAGAGCATGAATAGTCAAAACCAAAAAAAACAACTTGTCTTTAGGGGAAATAAAATGGATGTGCTTTATAAACGACAATAGAGCTGAGAAATTTATCAACACTACAGACACTTGCTGTCCAGCTTAAAGAGGTTGATGAATTTACAGAGCACATCAGAGTTATAGTACAAAAATATTTGAAAAACAGTGCATGCGCATTGTTTATGAGGTAGATAACACTGGGAACTATTACGTACAGTTATAAAATTGGAAGAAACAAACAATTGTATTTCACTATTTATTGTATTCCTAGTTTGTAACAGCTGTATCTCATAGAAACAGAGGAACCTGATTCAAACACTGTGAACCATGGGAGTGGTTCAGTCCAACTTTCAGCCATGTTTTTGGATCTTTTGATGCCTTAGAGATCTAGAAATAAAACAATACACTTTTGAGATAATATTAGTAAAGGAGGTAACATAAAAGTTGGTCTTTAATTGGAGGCTTCCAGGGGCAGATACAGAAAAATGCCCACTCTACACAGAGCTGATACAGTTTCATAAATTTTAGCAAATTAGCATCATTGACAGGAATGCCAAATTATCAGCACAGGTGATGAGGTAATTCCTGCTTCTGATTCAACCCTTTTCCAGAGCTCCCCTCTTGATACTAGCTGTATTTTGCTTATGAAAAAGTGTCTTGGGAGAGTAGCTTGTTCTTGCTTCCCAGAGAATTTAGCCTTGGACCCCCAGGGCCTGGAGCCTCTGGAGAATGTATTTGGTCTTTCTGCCTATCAGGGGAGGAAAAGTACTGAAGTTAGCTAGAAACTATATAACTATACAACAGTAGTGTACAGGACTATGAATGTATGAATGAAATGTAAAAGCAAAAAATAATTTTGGTGTCGCCTTGATACTGTAAAATCTTTGCTTTTTTTTTTGGGGGGGGGTGGTTTCTTTGTCTAGAAAGAGCACTGGTAACAAAGTAGATATGTTCATATTTTCTCCTTTTCTCCTCTCTTTTTCTTACTGGTATAAGTTACTTTCTCCATTTTCCCCCACAGGGAAGGAAGGGGGGAAGATATCTTGAGACATCCATAATATCTTGAAGTTTTCCAGCTGATGCTTGTCCATTTCACATGGCAGATGGCTGGATGATCTCCTTTTTAAATTTACTTAAGGACAAAACTTTTTTTTTTTTCCTGAGATAAAATTCTGGTCTCAACATATTGACAAAAATATGACCCTAGAGGGTAATATTTACCACTGTAAATGTTGCAAGGGTAGACCATCTTATTAGACAAAGGTTGTTCCACTTTCCTCTTGTTAAATTGGCAGAAGGTTAAATCTCTGTAAGTGTAGAATGACCTTAAAAAAAGTCTGTTTATCAAATGCTTGACAATCAATTGGCTACTGCAGTGAGTATGTAGGTTACCTTGAATATAGCAGAAAATGCTACCCTGAAGTTTTCTGCCCTATTCCCTAAAGAATAAAAGAGTAAAATAGCTGAAAAAGTTAAAAAATACAGCAAAGGTGAATGGCTTATTTGGAATGTGGCGATGACCAAACCAATTACCACAGTCTGAAATTCAGATAAAGCAAATCCTATACATTATTCTAGTTTGTTTAAAAAAAAACCAATATGAATGCCTGATTAGCTTCAGTATCCAGAGCTTTTAGGACATATCTTGATGTTGAAACATGTTATTTTGTCTCAAAATATGCAGCATATTTTTTACCTCTCCAAGAAAATACTTACAGGGAAAATGAAATGTCCTCCACAATAAAAACACTCCAAAACCAACCAAACAAAAACAACAGCAACTTCCCTTGATAATTTTAAGAGTATAAAAACATTTGGATAATTCTATGCCCAAATTCAAAGTGGTTCCTTGTATAATCCTGTATTTTTCCTCTCTTTAATAACTCTGTATGTATTCTAGCCAGCTGTGAGTCTGATTCCTTCCCAAAGGTCATGAGTGTAGATGTCAAATTCTGAAAAAGGAATCTCTACTCCCTGAATGTTCAAAGGAGGAAAAAACCTCAGATGCTTCCAGAGTGTAAATGGTTTTAAGAACCTGTTTTTCCCCAGGGTAGCCTAGGGTGAGTAGATGACATGTGAACAGCTACTTTGTAAGTGTCTAAGTTGAATAAGACAAATGAGAAATTTACCTTCAGAGAGCCTTCTCTGTTCTTAGTCTTGCTTTTGCTTTAAATCTTCCACTTACTGTATCCTGTATTTCAGTGTTTTCTTTCTTTTGTAACTTTCATCAGCTTTGATTTTTTTTGTCCTTTCCAACTCACCCTCCCCTCAGTTTTCTCTAGTCACTTGGCTGTTTTCAGGAAGCAGAAGTGGTCTTTTCTTCATCTTCTCCCCATTTATCTGGAAGGTACCCACTGATCTGAATTATTATTTCTGCAGGCATCTGGCCCACTGTCAGCCACAGGAGGAGAGGAGTAGCAAGCTAGTTGGTAAAGTCAGGTGGCATCACAGGTCTGGCATGGTAAATTGTGATGTAATCTATGCAACACCTACCTTTGCACACTCTATTTTGAATTTTCTTCACCAACAAACCATGTGCTATTTTGATGTCTACCTGTCTTGTGTAAGAAAGTATACAGCTAAACCAGAGGCTAATTCAGACATTCTGCTGCAGTATTTTCAAGGGGTATTACCTCACAGAAGAATCTCATGCATGTAACATCTTTCAGAGGACTGGATGTACATGGATGCTTGGCAATGTGTCTTGAGACATTAATTTGTCTGGGATAATATTTTTTCCTGCTTGTGCCAGGGGTTTATCTGAAGGGAATTTTAAACTATTCTCAGTGTGGTTTCTCACTGATCATGGCGTTTTGCTGTCATCTGTGATTAACTGCTACTTTGACTGCAAATGTGCTCTAAACTGCAATCACAGATAGCTGCCTTCATCACTGAGAGGGGAAAGAAGGGAGTTGCTTAAAGAACTTTCCAGAGGGCAGCTAATGGCTTATGGGCCACTGGTGAGTAAGCAAATATCTTGTCCCAGGATAAAATTCCTTGCTGAGTGGAATTTCTAGATTGCCTTTTAAAGGTGATCTCTCCCTTTAAGGTTTTCAAGGGTAAAAGCTTTTTCCACTCTGAATCTAAATCAGCCAACTGCTTCGCGTTGTCAGAGATAAACAAGACCTCCTGAGTTCTGTCTAAACATATCCTTGCAGTGCAAAGGAATTTTTAACAGGGCCTCTCCTCTTGTTTAGTTTACCTTTATGCCCAACAGTCCTATGGACTATATATTTTGTCACGTGGAAATGATGGAATTGCTTACTCTGTATTACAATGTCATAAATTTCATCTTTCATAAAAGTTATTGAGAGTGAAGGAAATGCCTACTTTGGAGATTATTAGTCATTCTTCTGGAAGTGGATGATTGTATTCTAAAGATGTTTTTTCTTCTCCGCAAAAATTGGCTAGCTATGATTTGTGTGGCTTCAGCAATTCAAGATGATTGCTGGACTGATATGGTGACATGGTGGAGCCTGCCATTCAAGCGTAGTTGTATGCCAACTCTTCAATTAAAAATTTATCTTGCCTTTTGTTAGCAAATCTTTGATATAGCAACATCTATGCCAGCAAACACTTTTGCTGCCTTACTTCACCAACTTTTTTCTATATCTTTTATTAAATATCTAGTTTCGAATTGCATGTACATTTGTAACATTATAAAATTACCGACTCGTCACTTCTTACTTTGAATTCATTATGAATTGCAAGGGAGCCTATTTATGTGTGCAGGATGTTTTGCAAATTAACAAAATGGATTGTATCTCATTGTCAACCATTTTTACAGTGACTTTTAAGCCACACACAAATACTGTTACTTTAGATGTGCTTTTTAGATTTGTTTCTTTTTCTAAGATTCTTAGCACTATTACCTCTGGGACTACTCTTCAATTTGCTTTAGTGCCCCATTTGAGATGTTAAATTGGTATTCACTGTGTAAGTATTGACACCAAGAAAATAATTTGCACATGAAAATTGGTGCTTCAGCACCTTCTGCTTCAACATCAACTGGCATACTGTAGCAGGCTAAACAATGACTATATATTTGCACTTCATTATGTATTTCTCATTTTTCTTTCCAGTTTTAACAATGTGGACTTTTATCTGATTGTGTCATGAAGATGTTTGCTTAATTGGTGACATGTTGGTAATTTAGGCTTTGGCACTTGGATACTCAACTGCTGTTCATTGCAGTACACAAGCAAAATGCTATAGATCCTGTGGATTAGCATAATTTAAAGGCAAAATACCTCAGAATATTTATAATTTTTTATTTTAAATAGTTGAACACGACTATATATTGCCATAAACATATGTGATGTTTCAGATGATAACTATTTGTTACAAGTACTAGACATGGTATTAAAATGAGTACCACAGACTTTATTCTCAGTTAGCCTTGTGATCATTGCATGCTTGGATGCGAGATTGTGTAAAAGACTGAGATGTTAGATTAGGCTCCTCATGGACATGACTTTTATCTTCTATGTTCCTAGAAAAGTGTTAAGAAGTCAGCAGACATTAAATGCATTTTTTTAAGAAGTTTTACTTTAATAAATGAAATAAAATCTTAGTAGAGATCTGAGCTTTCTTAGTGTATTAAAGTGACATGAATATATATTACCAGGCTTTTCAGCTAATTGGGTTATGATAAATCACCACACCTTTAATATAATAGTAGCAACTTGATTATACAATAAATTTTAAATGTAAATCACCTACTGCTAATGTTTTGAAACTGTGTTCCATCAGAAGCTTTGCAGAATTATAGCTATCAACCAATTCATAATTGCTAATGAAGGTTAAATTAAGGTTTGGGTAAGCATGTTCAAAATCATGCCATGATACCGGCATGCTATCGGCTCTGCATTTTGTAGCTATATCACTCAACGGCTTAGAAAATACCCTGTGAAGGTGAAGGAACTGGTTGGGTACTGGTAGAGATCTGGAATCTGGCTAGCACAGCTTCACACTACTCTTCTGTCTTCCAATTTCTGAGATACCAGTAAACCATTGCTACAAGTTCTGTGTATTGCAAATGTGGTGTAAATAGCTTCTTGATCAGACTTTGGAAAGACTGATAGAATAAGGAAAGGCTTAATGGCAAATATGGGACTTACATAAGAAAAATAGTTAAAGGAGGTTTTTCTATGCTAAAAGCCTTTCTTTAGCCTGTTCTTATTTTTTTAGCTAATATTTGGAAACTTCTCTTGGCTCCCTGATCTACTTTCGTATTCTGGTTACTGCATGTATTGTAGTTGTTTTGATTGGACACTGTCAATCAAACAGCCATGTTTGCATTTATAGATTAAAAGGAGAGAAGGATCCTTAGATCATCCAGCTGGCCTCAGGCATTACAGTGATCACCAAAACAATCTTCTTCAAGCACTTAATTTAAGAAATTAATGCAGAATCTACTATCTCCAGCCTACATGATATACCCCATCACTGGGAACTGGAAAACAGATTTCTTCCCTTCATCACTAGGTTCTCAAACCAACTCACCTGAAATACTTGTGGTATGTAAAGCCACACTTTAACCCCCAGGAATAGAGATGGAGTTAGTTTGCAGAGTATATGCTCATAAAAATTTTAAATGTAACATTAAAAAGTGCATAAAATATTAGTGCCTGGGGTACTGTAACTTTGCATCATTTTGCTGTACTTCCATCTGTATATACTTATTTTTACAGCAACTAGCTGTGAGGAAACATTCAGAGACATCTGCAGTGCTAAAAGCACAGTGAGAGCCCAGGAGACTATCCCTCAAAATACAAAATATTTTCCCATAAATAATAATCCCTTGATAGTAAAAATTGCAAAACTATTTTCAGTTCAACAGCAGCTATTTGGGGAATTTATTTTGTCTTGTAGCAGAAAAAATGGAAAAAAAAAGGCAGGAAAATATTGTTTATCTGGATATCATAGAATGGTTTGGGTTGGAATAGAAGTTAAAAATGTTTTAGTTCCAACTCCCATGCCATAGGCAGGGACATATTCAAGTACACCAGGCTGGTCAGAGCTCCTTCCAATATAGCCTTGAACCCTTCCAGTGATAGGGCATTGACAACTTCTCAACCTGTTCCAGCACCCTCACAGTAAAGAATTTCTTCCTAAGATTGATCTTTCTAATTTGATCTAAACATTCTTTCAGTTTGAAGCCATTTGCCCTTGTACTATCACTAGATGCTCTTGTAAATTGTCTGACTTCATCTTTCTTGTGGGCTCCTTTCAGTTACTGAAGGCCACAATTAGGTCACCCTGAAGCCTTCTCTTTTCCAGGCTGAACAATTCCAACTCTCTCAGCCTCTCCTCATAGCAAAGGTGCTCCATCCTCTGATCACTTTGCTGCTTCTCATCTGGACTTGCTCCAACAGGCCTGTGCCCTTTCTGTGCTGGGGCCCCCAGACCTGGGTGCAGCACTCCTGGTGGGGTCTCAGCAGACCAGAGCAGAGGAGCAGGATCCCCTCCCTGGCCCTGCTGCCCACGCTGATTTTGGTGCAGCCCAGGACACATGTGGCTTTCCGGGCAAGTGCACATGGCTGGGTCATGTCCAGCCTCTCATCCACCAGCATCCCCAAATCCTTCTCAGCCCAGCTGCTTTTGATCTGTTCATCCCCCAGCCTGTGTTGATATTGGTGGCTGTCCTGACAGAGGTTTAGGACCCTGCACTGGAACTTTTTAAACCTCATGACTTTCCCAGAGGCTCACTTCTTGAGCTTGTTCAGGTCCCTCTGCATGAGATCCTGTCCTTCAGGATGGAGTATGGGATAGAATGTGACAGCTGCACTTCGCACACACAAAGCAAGGGAGAAGAGAAATAAAGGAAAATAGAAAGAAAGAAAGAGGACAAATAATATCATCAATCCTTAGATCCTATAATGGATCTGAGGCAATAAGACAGAGAGGAAAAATAGAGGAGAGGGGAGGGGCACTGATCCACTTCCTTCTTTAGTAACCTGGTGCACACCTCTTATGCAAACTAGACATTTTGGCACACGTGCAGTCAGCCCCTTTTGAAACCTCCAGGAGATGAGTGGGAGGGTGGGACTCAACCTGGACATACTGAGCACAGGTCTCCAGGTGGAACCAGAAGTTGGCTTAGGACAGCACTGCCCCACCTCTGCAGGACCCTCTCTTTAAATCACAACTTTTCTGTCACAACAGTCAGAATATTTGAGACAAAACATGCTTGTGCCTGGTCCTCCACAATCCCCTATTGTTATGTTCCCTGCATGTTCAGGTTCTTCCGCTGGTCATAAATCTGCTTTTTACCTACAGTGGGAGAACTTTGCTCCCCCAGTCCCTATCTGGCTGTCCATCCACTCAAGAGGTGGGAAGAGACTTTTGATTGAAGACCAAGGCAAAAACTTTGTTGCGTACCTCACCCTTCTCTTCATCTGTTGTTACCAGTTCACCAGCGTTGTTTTCAGGGATGGGGGTGTACACCTTCTTTGACCTTCCTTTTCTGGTTTTATATTGATTTTAATTATGCTTTAATACTATGACATTTGGAATAACCTTTAAAATATAATTTTTTACTTTTTTGAACAGCAGGTAATGGCTTTATTGTTACTAATAACAAAACTATAATCTAGTAATTTCCTTTCCTTACTGTGTTATTAAAATATTTTCATTTGCTTCACATTACAAAAGATGAAGTAAAATATTATTTTACTGGATGAATAAATGGGAATTTATTCTCACTCATTAAGGCAGTCAATATTAAACTTAGTTCTCAAATTGATAGTTATAGCTGTCTGATTTTTGCATATTGATGCAATCAGTTCACTGTCCTACCCAGAAATTTTTAGGAATAAAATGATGCACACATTGGGAACTTGAGAGTTTTCTCCTATGTTTTTCATTTTGAGAAAAAAGATTAAATTGCTACCTATATAAGTTTCTGTCTAGCTGACATAAGTCAGAACAAAATATTAACTATTATCAAACTTTTTTGTGTGATTTTAAGTGGCTTTCTCATCCTCTATGTGGGTCCAGTGTATCGAACAAGCTGAGATGAATTACATATTTATAGTGCAGATTTCTCAAATACTGTCAAAACCCTTCTTGATTGTCTTTGTGGGAGAATGTAGGCCCAAAAGTGACAGGTCATTTAAAATGCTGTACTTGGAAAGCCTGTGCTCTTCTCCTTTGAAAGGTCTTGCTAATTCCTACTCATTTTCATGATTTTTACTGTATGTCCTAAAGTCTTAAATGTCACCTGTCTTTACATGCTTGGCACTCTAAATAGCTTCAAACAGTAATGCCCAATATTCTGCTCCCCAACAATAGATTCAATATTTGATCTTTTGAGTAACTGACTTCTGTATGTTAATGTTTAGCTTTTTTTCTATATATGTGTATATTTAAGGTCATAGAATCATGGAATAGTTTAGGTTGGAAGGGAACTCCAGCAATCATCTAGTCCAACCCTATGCTCAAAGGTAAGGCAGATCAGGTTGCTCAGGGCCATGTCCATCAGGTGTTCAACACCTCCACAGATCGTGAATCCACAACCTCTGTGGCCCCTTTCCCAGTATTTGACCACATTCAAAGTGTTTTTTTGTGTTTTTTTTTTTTCTTTTTATCTGATCATAATTCCTAATTCTCCATGTTCCAGCTTCAGTCCTTTGCCTCTTATCCTGTTGCTGTGCAGTATCAAGATGAATCTGGTTCTGCCTTCTTATCAGGCACTTGTAAAAATCTTGTCTTCAGCCTTGTCTTAAGGGTGAAGAGACACAGCTGTCTCAGCCTCTTCCTTTATCTCATGTGATACTGCCTCTGAACATCTTGGGGTCTTCTGCTGGATTTTCTCCAGTGTTCCAATATGTGAGGAGCCCCAAAGTGAACACAGTTATTCAAATGTGACCCCACAAGAGTTAAATAGAGGGGAAGAAATCTACTCCTTACTCCTACTAGGTGTAGTCATACTAATACTGTTCCACATTTTATGTTTGTTTATGAAGCTAACTAGCTGTAACAGCATTGGACAATGCTGCAGTTCTACCTCACACTAGCAGAACAGCAAAAGACCAGCTATTTACCAGAAACAAAGTATTGAAGCCAGTTTTATTTTCTGTGTGTGAGTAGTCTACTGTTAGGCACTGTTTCCTTCATGAAGTTGTTGATTATGTTGAATTTTTCAATATGGGCTTTTACATGAGACTTTTCGCCCTGCAGGCTACTCACAAACTACTTTATGAGACTATCCTTGATTTGTTACTCACACTGGAATTGCTCAGCTAAGCCATATAGTTTTAGTTTGTTTTGTAACTGGATGACTCCTAAACATAACAAGAACTTCTAAGTTAGCAATATGAATAATTTTTCCTGAATTCAGGATGTGAATAATTATGAATTGATGTGAAGTTTTGCATAAGCCTTCACAGCCACTTTAAGCTTTCCCTTTGTTTTGTACTCATCTAAGCCCCCCTGGGAAGCTGACTGCAGGTTGTAAATGGCTGAGGAGCATTTCTGTGCCTTCTCAAGGGCTGGATGCAGCCAGGGTGGGACTGGAGTGATGACTACATGGTGGTACAGCAGCTGGTTTGTCATCCCACCTGGAAGATATGGCCCACAGGCAGTGTGGATGGTGAGGATACTGCATGGCTGCTTGTAAAATCCCTTCTGTGTCATCCTGAAGAGTGCTGAGGATGATCTTTTTAGTATTCCACTATTGCCTTACTTCTAAGTGGGAGTCTTTCTTCCCATTCAGCCTTCAGATCCCTAAGGCTCTTGTCAGTCTAGATAATGTGTAATTTGGGTTATAGTGTACCTAATTATTATGCTGTTCTTTTCATCATTCTGTGAATTTTCCCATACAGCTTCAGTGAACTTACACTATTTAAAACGGATTATTTTTTATTCTTTAAAAACTGAAATATCCCATCTGTGAAGAGTGTGATTGATAATTCATATGCATCATGTGAATATTTTCTCATATACTTGAATTGTCTACTTCCAAATATTTCTGGTAAATTATAACATCATATAAAATAGCATCTATCTGTTGTGATGGGCTTTTAGTAGCCATTTTAGCTTACTCTTCAGCTATAGCTGTGGGAAAAAATAAAAAGCTGCATGGAAATGTCTTTCATGCATATATAAATGAAAAGTGAAAAATGTCTACTTTTGAACAACATAAATTTACAAATATGGGTGGATGTATTCTGCAAATAAAAAAAAAAAGAAAGCATTTTTCTCAGCTGCAGATTATTTAACCATAAGAGATTAAATCTTTATACCAAGTTACAATCTGTACTGACTTAAAAAATGATTTATTAAAGCTCTCTCCAATGTGTTTTTCTTAAAATTAATTTCTGTAAGTTGAATTTCTAGCATATTTTAGAATCAGGGCTGATTCTGACTGAAAAGTCCTTAAGCTGTCCAGTCAAACTAAGTCACTCTTTTCAAGATCTTGAAGCTCAGTTATATCTTTCCACTAATGTTAAATTGCATTGCTCACGTGTATAGATCCATGGCTGCTTGGTATGATGGACTCCAGTGACTGCAGAGGTTAACAGTCTGCTTATCTTAGACTAGCAGTAGTTTTGCATTCAAACTGTACTGTATTTCAGTCTACTGGTATGCTCAATGTTTCTATGACTAATACACACACCCGTCCTTATGCAAAGTCCAGCAATCTACCCACTGAAAATATTTTGTGCATTGCTGTGTGTACATTTATGTGATTTTCCACTGCCTTGTGTATTAGAAGCAGGAGGTGAATGTCATGTGTTCTTTTCAGCTTCCTACTCCAACATATAACACATGAAATCTGACTGAATACAGAAGATTCTCAGAAGACGACACAGAGGACAGCAAATTAAATTTAGGCTTTGCATATTGCTTCCTTTAATGTAGACACTATGCATCCTGCAACCATTTCCACTTAAAAAATATTGTATTGTGTTAAATTGAGCAGAGCAAGTGCTCAACCATCATGTTGCAGTTTGCATTACTGCACTCACAGATATGTAGTGTCCTGTGCACCTATATGGGGCTGGGAAGCTGATCAATGCTGGTATCTTCTGATTTATGAAGGAAAGGATTAGAAAACATTTGATCATAATTATCACAACAGGGATATATTTTAAGTCAGTGCTAAAAAAATGCCATTCCAGATGAAGGTAAAGGAATATGTATTGGCTTATAAGAAACCTAGAGATGTCACTTCACTTTTTTTTTATTTCAGAGAATAGTGTATGACTTTGCTCGGAAGGTCATTGTATTGGGCATAGAATCACAGAATCATAGAACAGTTTGAGTTCGATGGGATCTTAAAGATTATCTAGTTCCAACTCCCCTACCACAGCTGGAGCAGGTTGCTCAAAGACCCATCCAGCCTAGCCTTGAACACTTCCATAGATAGGGCATCAATAACATCCCTGGGCAATGTGTTCCAGTGCCTCACCACTCTCAGAGTAAAGAATTTATTCCATATATCCAACCTAAATTTCTCCTCTTTTAGTTTGAACCCATTTTACTGCTGATCCTATCACTATAGTTCCTGACAAAAATTCTCTCAGTGGTTTCCATGTTTTCCTCCTTCAGGTACTGGAAGGTTTCTGTGAGGTTTCCATGCAACCTTCTCTTCTCCAGGCTGAACAGCCCCAAATTTCTCAGCCTTTCCTAATAGGGGAGGTGTTCTTGTGCATAACACCTAATGAATGGAGCCACTAAGAACTTCAGTAATAGCCAGGACATCAGTGAGAAACAACACTCTTTTCAACAAAATAAACAACAAATACATTGCAAAAGAAAATATTTATATCCAATCCAAAACCTTTAGATACCATAAATTAAACTTTATCACACAGAACTCATGTCAAATACTTTTTAAAGTGACTACTAAATACCACCAAAATCAAGCATTGTCTAGTGTCTATTTTTCTGTTGTACCCATAAGCAAATGACTTGGTAAGAGGAATTTTCCCTCTTTCCCACCTGACATCTGTCCAATTCCTTTTCATGTTCCACATGCTTATAATAATGATGCTTTTCTGCTACTCTTGAAATATTCACACATTTCTTCCCTTCTTTTAAGTTCCAGATATTGTTCCTTTCAATTCCCTTCTGCAGGAAATTTCTTTGTCCCTTGCACTACCTGTCATCTCTCTTTTGACATGTCAGATTTTAAAAATAAAACCCCATATTAAATCCTAGGAGCAAGTAGAGCTTAAAACTAATTTTTCCAATGTACTGCTAGGAGATAGAACTTTCATATTATCAGATGCAGTTTATAATAGAGCCTGAAATCTTTGTGGAAGGATTTTCATCATTCCCAATGAAGAGAGAACTTTTGCAGTGTTCTACTTAGATATTTCTTTCTGGCATCAAAAATAGCATTCAAACAGTAAATGAACTGATTAGGATACACATGAAAATGCATTTGGGTAGTAAGGCAGCAGTAATGTGAATGAGAGGATGCTCTGAACCCCTAAGGCTCCAAATAGTTATTATAAAACTCCATTTCTTTCACAGCAGACTTTCTGCAGGAGACACAAAATAGACTTTAAGGTTTAGTGAGTGCTGTCTTTTCGATCAATGGGACTGAACAAAGCTGCTTTCTTATTTTGTTTAAGTTTATTCTTTAAATATTCAGCTGCTCTTTGGGGAAGGGGTGATCATTCTGGAGAATAGCATTAACTTATCTACTGTTGAGGTTTCCATTGGTTTCCTGAGTGGATACTTCCTCTGTTTTTTGGTCACAGGGGTCAGTGACACACCCCCTAAAGGAAAGGCAGCCATTAAATCATTAAAGTCTGAGCAGAGTCAACATTACCTAGAAAACCTTATCTTGTGGAAAGACACAGCTCCTGAGTTGTTCCCATGTTTCATCTCCCGTGAAGTTTATAACCAAAGAGCAGGACTCATAACAAGAAGCCTTAGCCATAGCTCCTCTCCCCCACTGATTTGCATGTTAAAATAGGATATTTTATTAGCGGTGCATTACATTTAGAAGACACTTTCTACCTATGTTGTGAGGAAGGTATACTCTGCAGTAGACTCCTTCTCTCATCAAGCCAAGTGGGAGACTTACAGAAGTTTACCACAGCTGTGAACCTGGCATGCACCTGGATTTCCTTCCAAAGAAATTGGGAGCTGTGAAGGTACGATGTGCAATCAGATCTCATTTTGTTGTTCAACAACAGTATGGCCAGTGTGAACTGCTAGATACTGGAGGGCACTGTAACAACCTCTCATGCATTCACCTTAGTTGGGGTTTCTCACTTATTTTGATTTCATGCTGTCCTTTAGTGAAGTATCCATCATAACAACAGGCAGATTGCTCAGGAGCCAGCCTCATGAATACATGCTCTGCCATGATATTTAGGCGGTTCTTTGATACAGTCCAGTTGGTGAGCAAATAGTCTCACTGGTCAGTGAAGAAGAGCTTTGGAGAGTTGAGGAATATAAGATGCATTAGTATTTGACATCCTCCTGGAATTAACTCACCCTGGATATTATTTCATCTGGTATGTAATAATTCACTAGTTAATTTGTATGATCAGCCCAGGCTCAATTTAAAAAAAAAAAGTGCCCTTTTCCATTTTTGGTATCCCAGATTGGCACAGGGAATAGGGATCCATAAATAGTCTGAGTCAGATCAGGAACTGCTTTTAGCCTGTACCAAGTATACCTTTTCATGTCTTCAACAGGAGCATTGCAGTAATCTCTCTGCCAAAACCAAACTCGTTATCTTTTTGCCAGCAGCAAATCAGATGTAGCCATTGCCAACTAAAAGCCATTTTGTCAGATGTTAAAGAAAGCTCCTCATACAAAATACTGATAACATAGCATGTGGGTGGTATCCGTGGATAGCTCCAGACTTAGACCTGTTGTCATATAGAAATGTAGCTACCTCTCATGTTTAGTCAAGGCTGCATAACTTCACTCAAGGTTTCTTTTAAGTACCTAGAAATGATGTTGTATCAAGAGGAGCTGAAATTCCTCTTCAAGAGTTGATCCTTTTCTCTTTTACTTCATTGTTAACCTCCTTCTACCGCAATGGAGAAATGCTGCAAGATCTTGTCCTGTTCTGCCGCTGGACTTCCTGAAGGACCTCCATGCTGAAGAGGTGTTACATACTTTTCCCAAAACAATCTCTCACAATAATCAGGAATACAGTACATTGCATTTCTGTTAATTAAGAAACATAATTTTCAAGCTACGAATCACTGTGGGCTAAAAAAGATGTTTCAAATAGGACTGTATGCAAAGCACTGACAGAATTTGAATGTTAGACTCCTGAGCCTGTATTTTTTGTTCGTTGTGAGAGGCTTCTGGCATTTATGTTGCAAAATGCTGTGGGGTAAAAATGCACATCCTGCAAAATGTAATTCTCAAGAGAATAGGACTGGAATATTCATGCACTGCTATAAAAGCAGTGATTTGAACTGAAGCCTGATCAATGGGGCAAGTTTATTTCAGAACATCTGGTATATGTTCGTCTTCTAACCTCTGATTGTACTGGGGCCACCTGAGCCTTAGGCATGAAGCTCATTGGTTTGGGTATGACTTTTGGACTTTTTTCACATCATGTTTCTCTTTTTCTAACCTCTTAAAGCTGATACAAAATAGGCAGAATAAAAGGAGTGTGTGTGTTTGTGCATGTGTGTCAGTGGACAAATAGATTTTTAAGATTTCTTTCTTTATAAAGAACTCATTAGAATAAACATAAGGATTTACATACTGGAATATTAAAAGCTTTCTCCCAATAACCTGACTGATTTAGGACTAATAATGTTGGTTTAGATAACTGTCTCTACATAACTTAAACATACAGTCTAAGTATACATAACATACACTTGGCATACACTTGACACATACATGACATAAACTTGACTCATCTTTTATTTCAACAATACATGCACTGTACCACTGTCACATAAAAGAGGAGATTTTCTCAGATCCTTTATGATTGATTAGCCTTTGTGATCTTTAATTACAAAATGATTAGCCAATATCTGCTTCTCACCCAAGAGCCATAAATTAATGTTAGGAGCAGATAACACTTGCTCTGTTTACTCCAGTGATTCTAACTTTTTGCTATCCCAGTTGTACACCCAGCTTCTTGTCATCTCGCTACATTAGTATCGAAGGTTGTGCTGCGGTGTCTATTGGAAATGCTATTAAATGTTGACAAGTACCTACTGAATCCAAATGCATGGGCTATTTTTGTATACATTGAGAAGATTCCACTTGATGGTTTTCAGTCTTGCCTGGCTTATGGTCATAATACCTTTGTGAATCAGGCACTTGAATTGGATTATATTGAGTTGTTCTTCAGGTAGGCTCCCCCATCCATCCTGAGCTTTTGTAGAACACCTGACTTAATGCACACAGGAATTTGAAGGAGATAAAGAATCATTTTCCCCTGGTTTGTAATCACAGAGATCACCCCCTATATTTCCATTAATGTCAAGGGAATCAGGAGTCTGTATAAACATCATTTCACCTTCAGGGTTTTCTGGTTTCCTTGAATAATTTTTCCTGCAATTTTGTCAACTCTGTCAGAGACCAGGGAATAGGGTGCACCGTAATGCAGATCTCATTGTTACCCTCATCAGATTTGGAGTCAGGGTTCTCTGAGGTCTCATTATCATACCAAATATCCCCATCCCCAGCCTCAGGGTCTGTATAAAGTACTGAGTTGCAGAGCCACCTATCCAAAACAGGAGGTTGTTTCTTCAGCAAAAGCTTTTTTCTGTGCCCAGCTGCAGCAAGCAGAGCTCTAAGGTTGTCAACCTCAGTTTTAAGGTGCTTATTCGCCATTTTAAGGTGATAATTTTCACTCATAAGTTTATCAACTTGTATTCTCAATTTTCTCCTCTATCTCTCTCAAAGGCTAATAATGAC
Organism: Illadopsis cleaveri; assembly: GCA_013399915.1. NCBI lineage: Eukaryota > Metazoa > Chordata > Aves > Passeriformes > Timaliidae > Illadopsis > Illadopsis cleaveri. The sequence goes on along the minus strand of VXBB01009987.1, from coordinate 51,741 downwards.
TTGAACACCTGATTTTCTGATTTCAAAGCAGTACACTCTACATCAGAAATCCATTCAGAATCAGCTAAAATGTGTTACGGGGCTCCCTCCTCTGCAAGAATTTTAACAGAGCCTGGCCGAGGTGTCTCCACTTTGCTTCACCCTCCATTGAGTCCCCTTAGATTGTATTGTGTGTGGAAAGTCAGACCTGCATTCAACTGTGTCATCCAGGGGGTAGAGACCACATTTCCCCCTATAATTTCCATACTGCTATACACTTTTCTTTAATTTTACCCACAGTCTTTTTCCCTGATCTCACTGACAACTGCTGCCACTGATTTCCTTTGGTAGAACATGTTAACTGGTATTCTACAAGCAAAATATTCCTGGTCCCAAAAAGATTTTTCCAAATTCACTGTGAAATGCTGAAATTCAGCTGCATAGGAAACGTGTTAGAAAATTTCACCAATTGCCAAAGTTCTTATGGTATGGTAAACTGTGGCATATTCTTTTTTCTTTCCCTTCATAGTTTTCTCTATAGTAAAGGAATCATGGCTATTTGCGTTTTCATCTTTGTCACTAGACAAAACACATAGTTGCACTTAACGCCCCCCAACCTAAAGCACTACAAATATGTTCATATGCACAAGAATAAAACCAAATGGCCCAAGAAATTTCAAACTGCAGCAGCCTTAAATGGAACCAATATCTCAGCAGAGTTTAGAAAGCTGATCTCAGTTCTAGACAGCCTGAACAACCCAGTGGCTCCAGCAAGATGTTCTGAGTCAGTGCAAGGTTTTAGTATTGACATTACTAAAAATAAAGAATGAGAGACATGATTGTGAATCACTGTTTTGAGGGAAGCAATCTAGATTTAGCAAATCTAGCTGGTATGCCTGTAAACCCAGCTGGTTTGATAACAGCTGGGATAACTCTCTATAGTATTGTGGTTTGAAAAATCATATTCACATAAAGTATACCAATTTTTGCATTTCTGGGTTTGATTTGTTTATTTGTTTGTTTCCGGGGTTAACATTTATATATTTGCTTAACCTTTCAAGTAGCATGTTCCATCATCCTTTACCTTGGAATTGTTATCTGATTTTTCGTCCTGGCTGTTGGACTTCTTCCTGAGTCTCAAATCTGTTAAAACCAAGTGGGGAAAACAAAGTGCCTGTGGCCTTAATGAGGAGCATGCTGGAAGGGTAAATTTCTTTTCACTGTAACTAGTTTTCACTCAAACTAAAAAAAATCCCAACAAAAAAAATCCCAATCTATAAACCTGCCATTAGCAATATTAATTATGCTGATATTCATCACTCAAGGAATTCAGAGCATTCATTTGTTGAGAGAAACCTTGAACTGCAAAAGGTGAAAGGCCTTGGAAAGAAAATCTAATAAAATAAAGACAAAGAACACATCTAACATTGTGACAGAATAGGAAAGGTCAGCTTTAAATTCAAAGATAAGGAAAAGAACAAACCTAACAGGTAAATGAGAGAGAGAGAAAAAAAAAGGCAGATTTAAAGTTAGGGGGAACAAATCATGAGTATGTACCTAGAAAGCTCAGTAAACACTGGGCAGAATAAAAATAATCCCCTAGTAGACTCAAGATACAGATAATTACTGCTTTCATCAAAATGGTGGACTTGTTAGTTGGTGTATGCTGTGACGAAAATTGCCAGCCACCATAGTAAGTGAATAACTGGAACCAAAGAATTCTTCCTGAAACTCTGATGCTTATCTAAATATTAAGTTAGCGAGAAAGATATGGCTGTGTGTCTGAAGGGATGTCTCTGAATATGGATCAGATGGGTTCTTATACTTTTCAAGATGAATAACATTAGCTGCTGGACTGAACTCTCCTCTGAGGCCACATTCCTGCATGTTTGCAGGATGGCTACCTCTGCTTAAAATGTCTGATGTGCCAGTAGAAGTGAGCACAAAGTTGTATGTAAATTGCTGCAATTGCCTTCTGCTGTAGCATCTGATGCTGTAATCACTGCTGTGTCAGTGGTACTGTAGTACTGCTGAAAGTAAATTTACAGTAATCCAAATCCCTGATGACAAATGGGGTATGGCTCTTTGGAAACTGGGAGAAAAATAAATCAGAATGTAAAGTCTTCATGAACAGCAAATATCCATATCTCTATTTTTTCCTCGAAAATAACAATAATGACAAGTAAATCCTGTATGCTGCAGTGAAGTTCATTTTGCTGTTCATTCTTTCTGTAGTGCAGTGTCAATATTTCTGTGAATCCCAATGGTAATAATAGAGTAAAGGTTACTGATGCTATGCTGAAGAAAGATATGTCTGTTTGTCAGGACAAATGGCAGAGGCGACGCACTTCCAGCTTTGTGTGTGTTGATGGAAAGACTTGACTTCTGGTTTTCGGTTTGCATCTGAGGAAATAAAATAGGGTCAGGATTTAGAAACAAAGCTTATTGAAGAATTATCTATCATCATGCTTAATTCCCGCATTTGCAGCTGAACTTGTTTTATTCTTCACCTCTATAAGCAACTACCCAAATCACTTGTTATATGTTTTCATTGTTTTCTCTAATAATTTTCTTCTCAATAGAAATAGTTGGTTCTTGTCTGAAACGTCTATAAATCAGAGTTGCCTGCTGACAGAGCAGAAGAAAATGACCTGAGAAATTTTAAAATCTATTTCAGAGATGTCTGCTCTAACTACAGAATAGTATTTCAGTGTTTCTCTGACCTACTAAACACAGCTCAGTCCCCTAACAGGAGGGGTAGATTAGCTTGCACAAGCTAAAATGTCTTTGCACACACTACAGGAATATATTGGAGAATGTTCTGTTATTTGCCTAAACAAATAACTGTGTACAGGCATCTTTTTTAAACTCTTGCTCAGATAAGAGAGCAGTCTGGAAGGTGACTACATATTTTTGTTTATCATGTTCTTTGGTATAGTTAATGAAATCGTATCTATTTGCTAGCCATTTGCTGAGTGTTTGCTTTTCTAGTTATTAGAGATTTTTTTTCTTACTGTATCTGACTGGAGGGGCAACAAAGGTGAGGGAGACTTTTGTGGTTTTTTGGGGTTTTGTTTTTGTTTGTTCATTTTTGAGGGTTTTGTTGTTTGGGTTTTTTTAATATGACTTTTTTGCCTCATTAGTATAAAACTGAAAGCATCAAATCACCCTGTGTTATACCAAAATCTTTGGTAGCTGCAGTCTGGTAGCAGAGTTCCTGTCCTGTTTGGCAATGAAAGCTCTCACACCTTGTTACCTGCCATAATCCCAAACTCTGAGCTGTGTAGATAAGCACCTTACATGATGAAGAGGGAGCTCAAGCTGAGGGTGACCCATGTAAAAGGTTGAAGGAAGAAATACAAAGGAAAAAGGTTAAAAGAACCACGAGCTGACCTTTGCATAGAGATCGCTCTAGTGCTAGGGTGGCAGATAAGCAATCTTTCCTTTGGGCATTCATAGTTAAGTCAGTGCTGTGCTACTCCAGTTTGGAGAGCATGAGAGTGCCCAAGGTCAATCATAGAACAGACAACAGCATAGCCTTTGGGCACTCCCCTGGAGCAGGAGGAGACTTGGGCTCCCTTCATCCAGTCTTCCTAATCTTTTTAGTTCCCTGAACCTTTTTGACAGTCTGTTACTGGTTGCCCATCATTAGCAACCAGGTCTAAAAATTCCAGCCAAATGATCTTGTAATCATAAAATGCAGCCACATTTCTGTCATTGAACTATTCCACTCCCAGTCTTCTCTGCACCTTTTCTTTCCTTATAAGTGATAAGTGATCCAAATTCCTAATTTTGCTTCCCAGTACTTTTCTGAGCTCTGCTGAAATTGTGCCCTGCCTGTCACGAGCTTTGGATGATAAGAAAATAATTTTTCATAGATTCAGTTACCCAGAGCAGATTTCCAAAAGGCAAAGATGATGTGTTGCCTAACTTACTTCTACTGATGAACACATGTGAACTTTGAAAGCTAACAGCAGGCTGCTCTTTATTAGGCTTGCCTCACATATAAGTCCATGGAGGATTACTTGGGCACTTGGGACCTTGCCACTTGGAAAACTTCCCACCTTAGATTTTGAAGGTAGCCTATGTGCTTTTATATTAACATGTCCTACAGAAGGGAGACTAATAATTCTGAGAAGTGGTATCTGGTTTTGTTGCTTTGTAAACCTGATTTGCATTCTCACATACACCATTTCTGAAACTGGATGGTCAAACAGCATTAATGTAATTTTTCTATTGGTTATATCTGGTTTCTAGGAATTAATTGAACTTCCAGAACAGATTCTGCTGATGTGTATGAACTGTGTTCCCAAGAAAAGCTTAGTGTATTTGCCTAAACTGCTGGGTTCTTTATCCAAAGTAGTACTCAGTTGGGTCCTGCTGTTTAGCAGGATGGTGATGGCTGGTGTTTTCAGCTAACCTGAGATTGCCTTTCCTCTGAAACAGGCTAGAAATGTTCTTGCACTTGGTTACAGTGGAGAGGGGGTGTGAGGAGCTGCCCTTTACAGAACTTGAAGTATCTCACCTCAAGTTTCTTGCGTTTCATTTTAAACTTCTTGCTCACCACTTGGTATCCACAGTTTGTGCTTTCCTCCAACAACTGTGATCCCTTCTCAGTGTTGTGTCACAGGAGATGTGTCACAGCCTCAAGACTAAGACACAAACAGGCTTGGCTTGGGACATTGTCAGCAGATGACTCTGGTGACATGAGAATATCACCTGTGAGGCTTCTACACCTAAACCCATCCAACTATAGAGGGTCTTCCCCAAGCCCAGTTTTATTTGCATGATAATATGGATTTTGAGGCTATGTGAACAGTGACACTTAGTGGCAACTGCCAGAACTATACCTTCAGGAGGCTGGCTGATACAAGTAAAGAAGTAAATAGTGTAGTTGTAATATATCTCATTGGCTGAAATATCTAATTAATCAGAAAGGTCAACAGTAGCCATTCAGCTTGGCTTCCATTAGATTAATTAATGTGCCAGTTGGACCCTGTCACAAATGGTAAAAAATGAAGGAAAAGAGAACATTGACTTCTGAGTCTGAGTAATATTAATTAGTGTATAGGTGATGGTGTTTTCCTGTGTAAATTCCTTTCTCTCTATACTGTACTTTTAAATTATTTGGTCTTGGTATGTGAAAAAATCCTGAAGCAGTGGTACAGAGACCATGTTCCATTACTTCTAAATCTTTTTCAGTTCTGTCTGCCCTTTCCAGGGGGGCAGACAGAAAAGGTAACAGATGGACTAACCTGCTTTTAGGAAATGGAAGGATGAACTTCCCATGTGCCATCTTCCCTTATTCATTCTTCTGAATGTATTGCCTCTTGTGTTTTTCCCCTTTCTTCTTTATTTTTTCCCATTGACTCTTGCTTAATGTTGCTTTTTTTCTGCATGTCTTAAAACAATGTCACAGGTTGCTCTCCTTTTGTAAGAACACTACTCCCTAAAATTGATGCCAGTGACTTATCTCAGAAAAGAGATGCAGCCAATTACCTGTGGTTGTGGTTTCTACTTGCATAATGGAAACATCCTCATTTTTAAGTGCAGATCAGCCATAGAAAGTGGAGAATTTCATTGGACATTACATTGGATGCAATGTGATCTGTGCTGTCATGTGCACTACAGGGTATTGTCTTGCTACATGGATTCACAGACCCTTGATAGCCTGAAGGGCATCATGAAATGACAAACAAGATGACTGAGGACAAGACAGAGACCTTTCATTTTGTTGGCTGCCTATATTCATTATTATTTGTGGGCTCTGCCATGGATGAGGCAGAGTGTAAAGCATCCCAGAGAGGATCTGGATACTGCGAATTATTTTAAAAACAGCAAGATTATATTTGTTTGTCTCATGCAGCCTCTTGCACTCCCCTCAGTGCTGTATTCCACGAATCTCAGCTTCTCTTCCCAGCAGAGAGATGGCTGCTGCTCTGGGAAGGTGGGTAAGAAAATTGTGCCAGTTCCTGCTCTGCAACTGCCCAGCTGTTGGCATCCTGTCTCAGCTGTTGGTGACCAGGTCCCTGGGGATCTCTGCCCTTTGTTTCCATGCACCTCCCTGATCTCCAGGATCCTCCTACCTCAGGATCTTTCCTCCTGTTCACCTTTTAGCCCTTTTAGCCACTGGCTTCCAGTTTTTCCAGAATCAGAAGGTATGGTCAGCTTTGTAATTGGCAGTGCTGTCTCATTCTTCAGAGGATTCAGGATGCATCACTTCTGTTCACACCTGGTGATCTGAATCCCAAAATCATGGGGACTCATTCACATTACATTATCCTGAGGATACAGATGTGGTTGGAGAAAATGCTCAGTTAGGACCTGAAGAAGGCCAGTCAAATCTTATATTGAGTGCTTGAATTTTATGACTTGTAGGGATCCTAACAAGAAGTAGTGAATTTATACAGATCATTCATTACCCAAGTAGATGTTTCTACAACTAGAACTCCGAAGAACACATTTAATAGCTCAGGCAAGGAACACTGCACTGTGGGAGGCAGGATATTCATGTTGTTTCATAGTCTGCTTTAGTAAAAAAAAACCCCTCTGAATTCAGAGCAGAAACATAAACAGAAACATAAATGGAGATAATTTTTTTTTTCAGTCTTCTAGTATCTCTCATGAATACCACAACATTGATATATTTCTAACTCCTTTGAAATTCACTGGCTAGCTTGAAAAAACTGTAGCTTATAAATAAAATTAATTCTTATTTCAAAGGAATAACAAGCAAAACAGCAGAGCTAATTAAATGAATTTTGAAGGAACAGTATTTTCTGGAGTTGCATGTTTGTGTTCTACTCACAAATTGTAAATTTATTCAGAATTTGGTATCAAAGGAAACTAGAAAACAAGTTGTGAGCTATGTAGAAATATTGCTGCTGTTGCCTTTAAAGAAAGCACATTTAATTTTTTCTGGAGCCAGCTTCAGTTATAGTTGTGTCTAGCTTGTGTCTTATAACCTCATATAGTAGAATTATTCTATGGACTGGAAAGGGCCTCTGGAGGTTATCAGTTCAACCCACTATTAAAAGTAAGGACACCTTGTATCAGGTTGTTCAAACTGTTGTGAATTAAGATTTTTAATAGTTCCAGTAACTTCCCTTTTCAGGCTTTTCCAGTGCTCGACAGTCATGTTTTTTCCAACATCTAACCAGAAACTTCCTTGCTACAATTTGTACCTGTTTCTTGTCCTCCCACTGTAGTCCCCTGAGAAGGATCTGTCTTCATTTTCTCTAGACCCTGCCAATCGTTGAAGACATTAAAACAATTCACTTTGCCTAAAGAAAATCTTTCTGTCAATAAAAACAGAAATGAAAATATTTCTGCTACATTTCTATGAGACTGTTTTCTTTTTGGATGCCTCTGGACAAAAAAAGGCATTCCTCATTTTTTATGTGTTGGGGAATCCCAATGACTGGAGGGAGACCTCATTGCAATCAACAATTTCCTCATGGGAGGAAGTGCAGGAGCAGACATTGATCTCTTCTCTGTGGTGACCAGTGACAGGGCCTGAGGCAATGGCCTGAAGCTGTGTTGGTAAGGTTAGGTTAGATATTAGGAAAAAGTTCTTTTCCCAGAGGGTGGCTGGGCACTGGAACAGCTCCCCAGAGAAGTCGTCACAGCACCAAACCTGTCTTAGTTCAAGGAGTGTTTGGACAACACTCTCAGGCACCTGGTGTGATTCTTGGGGTGTCCTGGCTGGGGTCAGGCATTGGACATGATTATCCTGATGGGTCCCTTCCAACTCAGCATATTCTATGATTCTGTGAATGATAAAGGAAGAAAATAAACACAAATCCTGAAACAAAAGTAAGCTCAACCTGTAGACTGTTAAAGAGCACAAAATTGGAAATAAAAATCCATATTTGATTGAAGGGTTAAATGCAAATATTTTCATCCTGAACAATAAGTTGCAACTTCAGAATATTTCTAAAACTACTCAAACTTGGAAAGGTTAGAATCGTAACAGTATGAAAATCTTCCTTGTATTTTTTTTCTCTTCTTGCTGTATATATTTTACCAGAAGATTGAGTACAGTTAGGTGATTCATCATCTCCTATTCTTTTGATGCTGAGGTCTTTCACAAGTGCAGACTCTTTTATACCTTTTGATACGTTTCATAAGACAAAATCAGAGACACAGTACATGTTTTGAGTTTCTGACCATAGAAGGACCAGCATTAGATTCCTGTTGTTCAACAAAACAGCACTTTTTAGCTTTGAACCCAGTATGTGTGTTTTCTCTGTTCAGTCTTTTGCTGAGCACCACACTGCTTTCACTTCCAGGTATTCCGGTAATTGTACTTTCCAAGTGTTGCAGCCTAGCTTGATGTGATTGCCTGTTATGACCCCTGATTTTGATGGAAATTTATTTCCAAATCTTATTGTTGCCCCGTGGTCAAATACAGTTTCAGATGGAGGGAGCTGTGCAAGCCTTTGCCCATCACAGTTCAACCTGTTGATGTCCTGATAGCCAAAGGCTTATAATTTGGTTTTGAAAAGCCTCCTCCTCAATGAACGCCTAGGGGTATTTTCAGCTCTATTTAGATTTGTGCATTACCGTTTTAAATTGCTACTTTGGGCTCTATTAAAACAAATTTCAGAAAGAAAATGTCAGTGTGCACAAACAGGTAATTGAAAATACAACAGCTTAGGAACAAACACGGTTTTCCTGCAGATATCCTTAGCCTTTGTTTAAAAGTGCAGCATTAGTATTATGCTAGTGGGGATTTTTTTATTTGGTACAAGTGCTAATCTTGATAAAAATGTCATTGGTTTGGGTAACATATTCATTTGTTAACATACTTATTTGTGCAAGAACAAATGATCTCTAAGAGCTGTGGTGCACACAAGTAGGAAATCCCGGGTTGTAGTGCATTAACTAACAGAGTCCAGTAAATTCGTAATTTATGAATGTTTGTTATCATTTTACAGCATAAAATATTTCATTCATGACATGCATATTTAGCTTTTAGTAGTCTAGTGTTGTCTAGGAGTTGTAAAAGACTCCATATTCAGCATTCTATAATCAGAAAATATTTTTCTTCTAGAGTCACAGAAGTAAATCTTTCAACTCTGTCCAGCTGTATAGATTGCATAGGTAGTATCTTGATGTTTTGTGCCTTCTAAAATAATTTATACCGCTAGGAATAATTATGCATACTTTTACTTACTTAGTCTCACTTTTCCTTTTTTCCCACTTGTGTAAATTGTATACCAAGTTTATTTAGCTTCAAGGGGAGCAGTAGAAGGTCATAGAGGGAGCTTGGAGCATTGCCTGTGAAATTGTAGATGAAATTTTCTTTAGCAAATTCTTTAGTGAAGTATTGCTACTTTCAGAGTCAAATATTATTTAAAAAAAAATCCAAAATATTTTTTTAAAAATCCATTAGGATCAATTGGTGTATTTCATCACTAACTTTCTCCTGGAGCTAAGAAGGCTCTGTAGTTCTCAGGAAAGTGGTTTTTTATTCTTCATGTATTATTGACACAATATTAGCAGTGAATAAAGAACAGATTTCAATCGAATTTCAGTAGGCTATTTAATTTCTTGTATAGATGGATTCAGATCTATCATAAAGCACTGCAGCTGCTTTTGTCTCTCTTCTATATATTGAGTGCAATGCAGTTTTCTGTATTATATAAAATAATTCTATTGCATGATTTCACAACCTAATCTCTTATTTTCTCCTGGTCAAGTCAACTTTGACTTTTTCACTCAGTTCATATTTATGTAGTTGCAGCAGCTTTGGCAGCAAGTGGTCTGCACTATTTCCTTGTGGTGTATTAGTGCTCTATGGCATGAAAATTCTGTGTAAAGGAAAGGAAACCTGTAAAATAAAAAAAACCCCAAAGACAAAAAACATAATTAAGTTGTAAGTGTTGTAGATGCTCTCAGGAATACTTAAAGAAGATTTTGGGACTTTTATTGACTTAAGCATTCTAGAAATCTAACTCAAACTGAGTATGTCAGGTTGCAGCATTAAACAGATCAGCTCTGAATTCTCTTGATAATATTACCCAGGCCTGTCTGTTGAAAGGAGACAAGAACATCCCTTGCTGTTCATCAGCTACTTCTCATTGCCTTAGACATTTTTTGATGTTTGTATAGTGCTACAGTGGCTCTATATTTGTTGAACTCCTTGCTCTGAAAAGACAAACTGTTGGTATAAAAAGTGGGGGAGGCTGGTCATTGGAAGTCTGAGTTATTGAAATTCTGTTCACTTCAAATCAGTCTTCATTCATTCACAGACGTTTCCCAAAGAAGGCAAATACGCCTTTCCAGTGAGCGTCTCCTTGACAAATGCTTTTGGAGTAAGGTCCTTGCAGCGCAGAGCTGCCCGCATATCCACACGGGATCTGTGTGCTCTGTTATGCAATGGGCTCGGAGGGGATCTGTGCATGGAGCAACAGCTACATTCAGCATGTGTTTGACATGGGGATTTGTCCCCCAGGTGTTCCCATGCCAAAGCTAGTGCCTAGGTTAGAGCTTTGGCTCCCTAAGCAGGGCTGGGATTGTGTGGTGTATGGCTCTCGGGTGCTGAGTGCAGAGCACCTGTGGGTTACAATCTGCTGGCCTTTGCTGCAGAGCGAGTCAACAGCACTTGCTTGGAGCAGGCAGAGCTTGGGGGCAGTTGAAGAAGTGGTGGTGTGTTGCCTTTGAGCTGTGGCAGCCACACTTCCTAGGGGACTGGGCGCCCAGGTGGCACACCAGAGCCTGTAGTGCAGGCTCTCCTGGCACCCCTGCCTGCTTTCACACCGTCCTCCTGACCATTCACTGTGTTATGCCTGAGAGAGCTGCAGCATCAGCAGCGGCCAGCAAGGTGCTCACATCTGTGTGTAAACGGTTCATAAATGCCTCTTTCACAAAACAGACCAGCTTTCCTACAAGGAGAAATGAAGTCTGTGTTTACATTATAGGTAGTATGGAATACCCAAATTGCGAGATTGTTCCAAGGGCCTTGTCTACTGAAACAAAATTGTTTTAGAAGAAATATATTTATGATGTATATATATAAATTCTAGGACAATTGGGGCACACACGGGGACAAGTGGCTTGGAGCATCTGGGTTTTACTATACTTTGCATAGTAATATCATATTTTAAAACGTGATTTCCTCAGTTTTATTCTTCTCCTAAGCTATTACTCATCTTGACTGCATTTGTATATTATGCATGAGGACAAACTTGAGCTTTGTGGAAGGAAGATTGTCTTGGGAATTCCCATGTCCAAAAGTGCCTATTATTTAACAACGTTAGACAACGTTATTTAGACAACATCAACTTCAATCTAAAAGGATTTTGTGTTGGATTTTTTTGTGGTGTCTGTTACTTGGGACACACACAAGCAGAGTCACACACAAGCATACCATCACAACGACCTGCAGGGGTAAAAGGAAAAACTCCTTTTTCTGAAGGCTGAAATAAAGATAATGGAAGCTTTNTTTTTTTTTTTTTAAGGTCAAATTTGTATTGTCAAATACAAAAGTAGTTAAAGAAAACCAGGACGAAAATATTTAAATGTAACTACATTCATTTCTACCAGCTAATAAAGAGCATTTTCTTTCCTTTGCCTAGTGGGAAAATAGAGGACAACTTCCTTAGCACTAGTTTCTATAGTGACAGTATCCTCAAAATCATCTTTATGCACTCAAAAATAACTTGATATTACAGTGTAGAAATGGAGCTTAATCAGAGTTTTCTGTCCTCTAGAAAACAGTTAATGATCTGAAAAACCGGAATTTAAATTGCATGGAACATTAAATTCTTCTAATTTAGTAACTGAACTCTTGTTTGCTCCTGCTGATGAGGAGAGCAATGGCAAAAGCCATCCTTCCTAGCCTCATATCCCATCTGTGGTCCATGATGTCTACTGTGCTTTTGTGTTTGAGCCCACAGGTGCTACATCTACCCATTCCTTTATTTTTTCTTGCTCTAGGTGCAACTGAGCTCTCTGTTTTTTTCTTGTGGTCTGTGGCAGCTCTTCTCAGCTCAGACACTTGTGGGCTGGACATGGCTCTGGCTGTGGCACAGATCCCTTCTGAGCTCACAAATCTGCCTTCATAGTTAGATACAAACCCACAGACCTCTGTCCTCTTCTACCCTCCTGACAGCCTTTTCTTCAAATGGCATCTCCTGCTGGACATCACCCCTTTCTTCCTCCTTTCTGCAGTAATTATCTCTTTCTCAGCTGCTCCCACAGCCAAACCACCAGTTAAAGCATGTCTACTGTCTTGCCCTGAAATTCCTTTTGTTTCTGTCAGCCCCTGCTCTGTATACTCTGCCTTCCTCCTTGGGAATTTTTCAAACATCTACCAATCCTATGTCTAGATAAGGACCAAAATGCTTGTTTTTTTTTTTAATCTGACTGGAAAGTTCATCCAAACCCTAAATATTTCAGTTAACTTCTCTCTTCCATTATCTATGGCCGCATCTTTCAGACAGATTGAGCAGTAAATTACAAAGGACTTAGGTAGTTCATGGCTGATTCATTACACACTGAGCCATTAAATATTGAGTAATTTTACATAATTAACAGAATTCTTAAATTCATGCAAGCAGATTCCTCAGCCAGTCACAGTAATTATCCTTCAGTTACTGATGAATAGTAGCACTAAAAAAAAGATCAGCATCTTCCCAGGATTGCACTTACCAGGTGAACCTGTCTGTCATGATGCAGCCATTCAAGAGTGTGCATATTTAGCTAATCAGCTGATTCTGCAATCTGAGCTGTGTTATGAAATTGCTAGAGAAAGGCAGCTACTTTTGCATGAGTTTAATTAAAGTGAATGATACATTGCGTTTTATGTGTATCTATTATTTGTAGCTATTTTAATGTCCATTTGCACATCAGAGCTCATTATTCTTCATGGTTTCTGTTACTTGTTTTGCAAACATGCAAATAAAGAAATAATTAGGACTAATAGAGCTTACCCATGAGAGGTGAGGGGGAGAAATGATCATCAAGTTGTTGTGTTCCTGGAAAATCAGAGAGAAATGCCTGAGTTGTGCAAGCACCTAAGGTAAAATATGCCTCTGCTCAAAATTTCTGACAAGCCACCAGGTGTTCAGGGCAAAGAGATCTTTAAGCTGCAACCATTCCTGACAGATCTGTCATCCAGGTTGTCCTCTGTGGCTGGAGCCTGCAAGTGCTTGTGCAGCCCTGCTGAGGGGCCAGGAGTGTTGCTTCTTCCCTGTGTCCCTCTGCTCTATGTTCAGATCTGCTCCTGGGGGCTGTGGACCCTCTCAAGGAGGAGCTACTGGCAGCTGTGCCTGGGCCTTACTAAAGATGTGCCTCCCTCCTCTCTGACAGTGCTCCAGATGGTCTCGCAGGACTGTATTGAGGAACATAAATCCTGAGTGAAAGCTTTTTAAAAAAATCAATCACTCTGACAAATGCCTTGCTTGTGCTCTTTTGAAAGTGTTGTTTTACTTCCAGTGAAGCTCCTGCAGGAGGCTTCCCTACAGAATGAGGCTTCCCTGTGTTCCGCCAGGTGCCAGTCCCCAGGGTTGCCCGCCCTTCCTGCTGTCAGTCAGTGCCAGCCTGGTGCTGCTCACAAGGACTGCATGTACTGCACTGTCATTTAACTCATTTGCTGAGGGAGCCACGCTGATGTATGAGAAGTAACCTTGGAAATTCTGATATTGAAAAAAAATATGCATAAAATCAATCCTCTTGATCCTACAGATTAGCGTGATGTGTAACCACTTGCATTCAAACATAAATATTGGATAAATACTTATTAATTTACAAAGTAATTTTTACTCTGAGGACAGATAAGACCATTTCAGGTGGTCTACTCAGGTAGTTTCCATCCAGCTTTGTTGACTTACTTAAGCTTTTTAGAAGTGCTGAACTTTAAAGTCTGCACTGGTGCTTAGTATTGTATTGGCGTATCTTCAAATAAGAGATAAGTCAATAGGGTAAAAGTAAACCAGGCTGTTTTCTTGTTTCAATATTGTAATCCATGTTATAATGTTATTCCATTTTCTCTGTTAGAGTTCTGAATTATCAATGGCCCAAAGGCTTTTTTTATTCATTAAAATAATTTGTTTTACCTTTCTATTCAACTAAGGCCAGTGAATTTAAAATTCTTATAATTTTGCCTAAATGAAAACATATATTATGCAGTAGGGAAAAAGATACATATGTGATTAGTCTATGATTATCTTGCTGTTAAAATAAATCTAAACAAATGGGATTTTTATTGTTCCAGTGCAGACTATCTGAACAGTAAATTATTCTAAATTGGTCATAAGCCACAACCCATTCAAGTTTGTTCAGAGAGTATAGGCAAAAGTGTAGCTTTTATTATTTTTAAATATAGTTAGTTTTTTTCATTCTTGATGGCTTTTCTGGTTATAGGCAATAAATGTAGCTGTATATTACTGCTTTGTGTAACTGTTATGTCTCCATGATATTCTTTAAAGCACCAATGATATGACTTTATTTGAATTTTTAATAACTGAGTACCTTGCAGAAGCCAATATAAGTAAATGATGGTTAAAATTAGATAGACACATAAAGTGAAGTCACTGTCAATTTGTCTTTGAACTCCAGATGCTCACTGTGAGAGGCGCCATAGGATGAATAAACACTGTGTGCTACTCTAATGAAGGAGAGAGAGCAGTGCATGGGTATAGATACAGAGAGATTCATTGCTATCATGACAAGATGTGAATACAGACATTCCTGAACTGTCCTTGCAGCAGCTTTGCAGAAGGTGAAGCAAGGAAGCTGCAGAGGCATCCACTTCAGCCAGCTGGGCTGGATCTGGCACTGCTGCTGAGCTTTCCCACCAGCTGCTCTGCTCTGACCCAGTGTAATCCCTGCATCGTGTCTTGAGACCGGAAACGTGTGGTGGCCTAGAGGGAATGAGATCTACCCTCCTCCTTTTTGCAGGCACATTACCTTGCAGAAGCAACAAATGCCTCTTTCTTAAACTATATGAGCTGACTGAATTCCCCTTTATTTGGTTGCCAGTATAGCAGAAAATAGTGTTCTGCCTTGTTAAAAAGTTGTTTTAGCATGCTCTGCAGTTAAAAAGTCTCTGACCTAGCATAAGGAGCACTCAATCTGAGGAGATAAGATGAGAGAGGAAGACTAAAGAGGACCATGCCCAGATCTTTTCAGTAATTTAGTTACTTAACATATTGTTTAATCTAGCAGAAATATTAAAGAACTGCTCATTATGAGTTGGTTGCTAATGCTTATCTTCTGTTGCGTGTTACAATGCTTTTATAGCCCAAAAACCAGTGTTATGTGCTTGGTACATCTTCCTATGTAATTTAAACTATTTTTTTTTAGGAGGAAAGGGAAACATAGCACATAGCACTATTGTACTGTTCAACTGCAGGGTACAGTCTGGTGCATACTTAGAGGCTGGTTAAATTAGTGCCTCAAAATGCCCCTCTGCTCTTAGAGTGGGTAGAATGAAGGAAAATAGTTTCCCCAGTGTGGACTAGTTTACAAAATGCAATTATTTATATTTTGCTGTAGAAATACAAAACTGGTTATTCAACACTGACATACCAAACTTCTGAATTATTGCTTCCTCTGCTGGGCTGTGGCTGGATGGCAGGGACTTTATGTCTGCTGTAAAGTGCTGGTGTCACCTGTACAACCTGTGTGCAGTCTGACACAATGATTGCAGTAGGTTGGCTGGATAAATGGATGATGTTACCCATTTGTATTAGATTGGATGGATAAATGGGTGTTTTATGGAAGATGTCAATCTCACCCAGTTTCTACTTTTACTTCAAGTGAACTTGCAAGTTTCCATTTCACAAACAAATAAGTTAATAATAATATGTTGATAAGTTCCTTCCTAAGGCCAGGGTTAAAATTTTCTCATAGAAATGTTCTACTGGAAAATGTTGATTCAATTAAATCAAGGGCTTACAATGGAACATGACTTTTTTTTTAAAAAAAAAAAAGGAGTTTAGGCAAAATGTCACCAAGGTTTTCAATGTATCTCACAGATTTTTAATGTACCAAAATAAGATTTTTATGGAAAAACTGTATCTTGAAAGTTGAAAAATATTTTGGAATATTTTGCTTTATTAACAATTCTGTTATTCTGATTTTTTTTTTCTTACTGATTCATGATGAATACAGTATTTAGTACCTTAGAGCTTTGAAATTAATGGATAACATAATTTTTGGCCAAGCCTGGCTAACTGTACAATGATGTTTGACAGCACATATGTGAAATATAGTTCTGAATTAGACCGCTGAGGCTACTCCTGATCTAATTTACTAATTCAATGTGCTTCCTTCACAGAGATAAACAGTTCCGAGATGTAAGTTTCAATGAAACTGTTCCATGGAGATGAGTCCTGTTCTGATATCAAGCTCTATGAAGTGATGGCTTATGCTTAAAAATATACTCTTTCTATCATAACTCAGAATCAGATAAATCCTTAAGCTAATCAGACATCAAAAATGAGAAAGAAGTGTAGCAAAGGATTTTTAGAGAGAGCAGGATACTGCTCTAGGAGATGTCAGTGTTCAAAGTGTGACACAAATCCTGAGTAACTCAGACCTCTATAGCTGCCTATTGCTGCAGCTTTTTCAAATACAGTGAAAACTTGGTATTACACTCCAGTGAAATATTCAGTGGAAAATGTTTTTTTCACTGTGTGCCTGTGTCCTGGTTTAGGACAAATTAGGGGAGAATCTCCAAAAGGAGCCCCCTAGAAAACAAACCTCCACCCCCCCTCCCCCCAGCCCTGGGTTTGGGAAGGAATTTCTNGGTATTACACTCCAGTGAAATATTCAGTGGAAAATGGTTTTTTCACTGTGTGCCTGGCAAATGTTAGTTATATACATTAATGTACAACTGACCTCACGGGCTGATGCTTTTTGTTTAGAAGCAGTTACAGTGGGATATTGTGGTTTCCAGGTTTGTGGTCATAGATTTTCCATGAGGACCATTTTGTTCTTCTGTAACTGATGGCTCCTGTAACACAAGTACAGTCTCCTTCAAGCACTTTTCTCCCTGCTGCTGTACTGCAGCTGAGGAAGCTTTCATGGGCTTTGTCCTGCAGGAAACCCTCCTACTGTGAACTCAGCTGTTCCTATTCATGAGTGAGAGTCATGGACTTTTACCACACTTAATCAGGCCTCTGGGCAGTCAAAGTGCCTCATTGACTCCCCCACTTTTCCCACAGTGCTGCTATTCCTTGGTGAGCAGGGGAGCTGCTGGTTTATGATTTGCTTTTATTTTCCTTGATGGTGTTCTTCGTAGCAATGTTCAGTGTTTTACTATCTGGTTCATTCATGCAATACACTTGCCACCTTTAATATGCATAGAGTTCTGTGCTATTTGATAGTCCAGCTGAGAACTATAACCCAAATAGTAAAATTCCTGGATATTTG
Organism: Illadopsis cleaveri; assembly: GCA_013399915.1. Taxonomy (NCBI): domain Eukaryota; kingdom Metazoa; phylum Chordata; class Aves; order Passeriformes; family Timaliidae; genus Illadopsis; species Illadopsis cleaveri. The sequence continues at coordinate 34,377 of VXBB01009987.1, read as the reverse complement.
TAGACTTCTTTTCATGTCTGTGCTCCAAATGGTGTGAAGACTCCGAAGAAACACCATGAAATACCTGCTTCCTATAGAAAGTTAAATTATTCCATATGTTATTTCAGTGTTAAATAAACCAAAAGATATAAAGTTAGGTGCCCAAATTTTGGCAAACAATGTTATATTTATGCAGCCAGCTGCATAATCTAGTCTTCAAAAGTATGTGAGTTATCAGCAATTGGCTTTTCATGGGGTGTGTTGATGACTCAAATCTCTTAAAAGCAAGGCCCTTACATGGTGTTGAACTATTGCTATAGGACCTACACACAGGCAGCAAAGCCTGGAAACACTGATCACAGATTTGCACTTAAACATTTTCCAGGAAGCTCATGGGGAAAATGATGCTTGCATCAAACAGCAGTGTCTTATTTTAGAAATATATTAGGAGAATATAAACAGGGACTTGGTTAAGCCCTTGTGTAACTAAATGGCAGCATTCAAACTGCAACTGCAGTAATCATATCTCTATTATACTCTTAATGTCATAGTATGTAGTTCAACATCTCTTCCTGCAACTTTCATGCTATTTCCAGCCAAAACAAAATATCAATTAGCTCTGTGGTATGAGTCGTTTCAGTAATTTTTCCATTCCTATCATATCAGCAAAATCTGTCCATCTTCATGAATAGAGCTATATATAAATATTCTGTAAGAATTGTAACTCTGGGCAGGAGATGCAGATTAAGAGTTTTTACTCAAGCAGTACTTCCTCGTTAAGTAGAATCTGGAGGGGGGCAGGCGGTGTTTGTTTTTTGTTGTGGGGGGTTTTTTTTGTGTTGGTATGGGGATTTCTGGCTTTCTAGGGTTTTTTTACTGAAAAATAGTCTTCTGGTAGAATTTTGGACAAAAGGTGAATTTCTGTGAGTTGATGGCAACCTAAGAGTGTAATTGGGTAGCTGATACACTGTGTAACTGATGCTGCTCTGATACGATTAAGCTGTGTCATATTTGAACGAGATGAATTTATGTCTTCTTGGTATACTGCAGGAAATAAGAGCAAGGAGACCTTTGTTCTTGAATGTATGAGAAGAGCTTCTGGTGGATGCTATAAGCAAAGATATTATTTCGTGTGAAGGAAAGGTCAGATACTGGGGTTTTGGTCACAAAAATATTTTTACAGTAGTGTTTCTGGATGGTATTTTTGTTCATCTGTTATACAAAAAAAAGTAACAATATAATGCTGTCATCTTGTAATTATCTCTGTTCTCAATTTTCATCTGCCATGCACAGTTGGCAACAGATGCTCAGGCACTCTGCAGTGAGATGCTCTTCAGCCACAGACTTTACAAGTATAGCAGTTCCGTGGAAAAAGTAATCATGTGCAGGCAGTATTTCAAAGCTCCTAATTGAAAAGGAGAAGTAATTTCCACTGGGTAACTCACATCCATTGTGCCAAACATGGTTTGAAGTGAGTTTTAATGTTTTCCCAAATCTTTCTAGAGAGGTCAATTTTAAAATCTGTGCTCTTCTTTTGAACTGCAGAGGTCCCATAACTGATAATTGGGAAAGGCCTTCTGCCTTTTACAGGATAAGCTGAACTTTTGTATAATTGATTAATCAGTCTGATAACAAAATTTTTGTCGCAGCTGGCACTTCTGCAACAGAGCAGTTCTAATTTGTGGCACTGAAGAGAATTCTTGGAGTAAACCTAAGGGACATCAGCAAAATATATCAAACATGAACTATTTCAGAGGTATTTCACCGCTTTTGCAGATGCAGGTGTAGGCACTGCCTAAAGAATGTAGCAGGTGTTTCATATGGAAAAAAAAATCGTGTTTGATTCTGAGATATGTATTTTGTACTTTAAATAGATTTTTAATGCCTGCCATACTGATTTTTTTTTTTCTAAATGTACTCATTGATATGAAGGTCCTAATGTCAGAAATCATTATGTAATTCTTTGAAATTATTGTACTTGTTACATCAAAAATACATATGGTACATGTAGGAAACCAAAACACTTCGGCTCTCTCTCTCATTTCATACCAAGCTGCCATCTCAGTAGAACTGACATTTTAAATCCTTTTTGGCAAGAGATAGAGAAAAAATATTGTATTTTGATGCATGAAATATTTCACTACGTTGACATGCCTGTGTCACCTGTCTGTCCCAAAGCAAGGGGCTGCACTGAACATATGCAGAATGATGTTACAGTTGAGATTTTTTTGGTTAGTTTTGTGTTTTGTGGGTTTTTTTGCAATGCTGTACTGTGAAAGAAAATATGTTTCAAATATATATTACTTATTATACTTATTCTATCTGACCTTCATGAAATTAAACATTTTGAGGTGGACAAACCCCTTTCTGTGACAGCATTTGAGAGAAAGGGAAACAATTAGCATGACACACTGGCAGTGTTTTTCAGGATATGGTCACTCTTTAATCAGATGAAATGCAATCCTTCCTTCACTTTCCACAGACATGGAGAAATACAACACCTGGTATGCTCTTTAACCTTTAGGAATCTAAGAATGAGAAATGAAACAGCAGCTCTGAAGTGGAAGATACACTGTTGCTGCAAATTCATAAATCCACAAATCTTAGCTGATAATCATGAAATGACAGAACAGGCAGGATGCAAAGGTAAATGAAGGGATTGATACATTGTTGTAAATTCTTGGTTCTTATTAAGAGGTAACTTCATCCACCACCCTGTGGGCCAAACAATTGAGCCAGTTTTCATCCCACCTTCTCATCCAGCCCAACCATCAACAACCCTGTGAGGATCTTCAGGGAGACAGTGCCAAGGCCTTACTGAAGTCCAGGCAGACGATGCTCTCTCCTCATCTGCCAGCCAGTTATGAGAGCTTATCAAGTTGGTCAAGGATTACTTCCCGCTTTTATTTCTCCATGCTGACTACTTCTCATGATTTTCCTGTCATTCCTATGCCTAGAAGTAGTCTCCACGACTAGCTGCTATATCACCTTTCCAAAGACAGGGGTGAGGCTAATCAGCTCGTGGTCCCCTTCTTACTTCTTCTTGCTCATCTTGGTGGTAGAAATGACATTTTCTTTTCTCCACTCTTTGGATACTTCTCCCAGTCACCCTAATTGATCAAGGATTACCCAGAGGGGCTCTGCAATCACATCTGGCAGCTCCCTTGGCACTGGTGTGTCCTGCTCTTCTGCCGTCATCTTCCTCTTGTCCTGGAAATCTCTGCATCATTTCATTACCAATTCAAGGTCTCAGTTTTTGCAAAGTTTGGAGGCATTTAAGGGCATTACACTTCTGCAAATTTCGGGGGGTTTGAAGGTGTGCACGTGTTCTTCACAGACAGACCTCTGAAACAACACTTTAGCTTTTGCTTGAGCCAGAGCTTGATTTTAGCATAGAGATGCCACCATCAAATACATGAATTCAGATAATGTGATAGTGTAAAATGTCATACTAACTGTTTTATCTTCAACTGATAAAATGAAAAAGAAGATCTCTAGTGAGAGACAAGCCTGAACTGCAGTCTTGAGATAAAGTTTGCAATTTTACTAGCTCCTGTTTACGTTATGGTGATCTGCACGATGTTTGAAATCAGGTAGAATTAAAAACTGCAAAAGCAAAAAGAAAGAATAGCACCACTTCGAGAATTTTCTTGTACATTTTCTGATAGAAATTCTTGTCTGTCTAAATCCAAAACTGGTACAATTTTTCTCAGACAATTTTTCTGTTGTTTAGCCTGGAGAAAAGGAGACTCAGAGGTGACCTTATCACTCTCTATAACTTCCTGAAGGGTAGCTGTAGACAGCTGGGAGTTGGTCTCTTTCTCCAGGCAGCAACTGACAGAACGAGAGGACCCAGTCTTAAGCTGCGTCAGGGGAAATACAGGTTGGAAATTAGGAAGAAGTTTTTCACTGAAAGAGTGATTAAATACTGGAATAGTCTGCGTGGGGAGGTGGTGGAGTCACCATCCCTGGATGTGTTTAAAAAGAGACTGGATGTGGCACTTGATACCGTGATCTAGTTGAGGTGTTAGGGCTGGGTTGGACTCGATGATCTTGAAGGTCTCTTCCAACCTACCCGTTCTGTCATTCTGTGATCCTGTGATTCTGTGATTCTTCATATCCTACCTTTGTTCTTTTCCTAACATTTTTCAAAACCATGAACTCATTAGTCAGTATTTTTCTCAGTCTGATTTATCAGATTTATTGCATTCTTACCATAAAAGTCAGTATTTATCTTCAACAACACATGTATTTTGGAACACTTGCATGCACAGTCACAGTGATTTCATCATGCCGTATTCCACTGCAAATAGCAAAGAGTGAATATCCTCTGACATACCTATTTTGATGCAATGATCTCAGAGAAATTGTGTAACCCAATAGTTAATAGAAATTTCTGGTCAAGTTCTTTTTCTCATTTTCTCATTCACCTCCTTGGGAAGGTTGCAATGAAGTTTTGCTGGGTTCTGCTAAGGTGTAATCTGAAAGAACTGTCCTCCGCCCACTGTACTTGGAAATGAAAGAATGTGGAGGTAGGAAGATACAAAATATTTGCTTTTTTCTTTGTCATTAGGGCCTCGGCAACACAGAGCAGTGATTACAAAGAGAGTCGTTTACTGTCAGAACGTTGTCTATTTTGACAAATTCTTTGAGAAATTTAGCTGCAAAAATCTTGTTTACCAAGAATATATAGACTGTGATATGTGTTTATTGTTTGATGGTTTTCTTTTGGTCACAGTTTGGGAAAATTTTCAGCATTGATAAATGCATGATTTCTAAGGCAAAGCTGCCATTCTTCTGACTTTTGTGTTCTTGATGCAAGAATTTCTTTCAGGACTTTGCAAAACTTCTTTTTGTAACGTTAAATAAGATGATGTTGGCATTATAACTTCACACTTAGAAATGGCTGTACTTTTTTGACTGGGATGAAAACAATAATTATGAAGTTGATCTGAGTCATTTACTTGACATTGATATTGCTTTTGGTATATGTACTGAAAATAGATTTCTATAATGAGACAAGTCAGATCCCATAATGTCTGTTGGCATTAGGAACTTCACCTACAATATAACAAAATGATTTTGATACAGAAAGCCTTAGTCACATAATAGAACTGCATTTTCTAATATATTTGTCTAAAGAGAACCTTATGTAACTCATAGATTTGAGGCTTTTAGCTTTCTCCTTCTAGGTGTATAATTTAGATCAGCCTTATGCTGACTTGTCCATGAAGTTCCTAATGTTCATTATAAACCTTATTTATACAACGTGTGGAGTACGTGTCACTTGGGTGCATACATGAAAATATTTCTGGCAGCAGTTGTGATTAATAGATTAAATACTTGGGTCTCTGAGAGGAATGGAGACAATGTTTCAGATTATTGATTTACTTCTTACATCGCTGTGGGCTGTGGCAGCAGGTATTACACTTTGGTCATTGGCTTCTGTTTGCTTGCTATTCATCAGGATCAGTTTGCCTTTTGATTACATTGTCTTTTAGTGACTTCAGAATTCTCATCCACACAAACATATTTTAATGACACATATGCTTTGTGTCTTTACTTCTAATTTCTTCAGTTTTCCCAATAAAAATATGATTGAACAGTCTCAAATATTTAACTGGCTTGAATTTTTTTTTTCATTTTTGTTATGAGAAACAATTGACTGCTAAAATAGTATGGAAATTTTCAAGGTGAGGTTCAAACATGTCTTTTTCCGGCTACATTTCCTGATCTACTGCAATGCCTGTCAAATTTAAATAGGAGGTCTAAAGAGCTGTGGCATTCACCCCAAGCTTGGGCATGAATCACAGCTCTCTGGGAACATAATCCATACACTTGACTGACACAAACACCAGGAAAATTCTGATTTTTTTTCCCATTTTAGTATTTATAATGGCCACAATTCTGAGTTGTGGGGTACCTGAATTAACAAAAAGTACATTTGATGGAAAAGGACATGCTTTGGAGCACTGACTTTTGGATAGCTCTAAATATCTCTGGGAGAATGGAAGTCAGAGCTTGACTTAGACAGGATTGGAGAACGACAATAGAAGGACAAAGCTTTAGCATGGTATTTTTCCTTTCCATCCAGTAATTATCTAATGTGAGGTGCATGAACTCCTGCTCTTGTTTCACTGTTTGGCTAACTTTGCAAGAAGCTGTATATTGCAGTCAAAGGAATATTTTTTTTTAGATCTTCTTTCTGGTGACAAAAGGATATATCTTCTACTGAAGGTGTGCAATGTGCTGCCATCCAGCAGCAAAATCTGCTGAATCTGCTCCATAACATATTTTTAGGCATTTAAGTTTTCTGAAGCACCTCAGCATTTTTGATCAGAGCTTTGCTGAGTTTTTCTCCTGAACTTGTGGTTCGTAGGATTTGGGTAAATAAATGCTTTGAGGAAGGTCTACCTGCCTTTGCTGACCATCATCTAGATAAAGATTGTCATGCTATGGAAAAAGCATCAGTTGTACATTTAATCTTCATTCTTTACAACATAATCACATTCAGTTTTCTTTGATTTTAGATGCATTGACCAGTGGCAACTGTCCAAAGTTGTCCCCTGGATGCCTTTTTTTTTTTTTTTTTGATTTGTAGGATTTGAAATGTTTTTTCTCACTTGCAGAATAATTAGTGTCAGCTTATTATCAAAGAGCAAAGCGTCAGGTAGAGCAGTTCCTATGGTTGCTGTTGTGCACTCCTACATGTGTGTATTGTAATAAGAACAAGATGAAAAGAATCTCAAATGAAGGATCAGATGAGAAAATGCTTTGGTTTGATATTTGATCAGTTATTTCTCCCAGATTGGTAATGTCACTTAATTATGAAGGTCACAACTCAAATGAGCAAAGTTGCAGCAGGAGGTTTCCAACTCTGATGACTGTTCATCTTTATGGGTTTGGAAGAAGATATAAACTGTGTTAGACTTTCTCTTCAAGCTTTGTTCACTGTAATGGCGGCTGACACATGTATGTATTTATCAACTAGGACTGACATTTGCTTTTTAAAAAATGTGTAATTAAAAATTCAGTTGTTCAATAGCTGCTTTCAGAATTCTCACATTCCTTAGTTCATTTTTCACTCAGTTATTTTCTACAGAACAATTTCAATCATCTTTTTCATGTCTTTCATTACACATTGTGAGAATGAGAAAAATCTGCTTCCAACAGTTTGTACTTTGAGTCTTTTGTTTTCATTTTTACTGCTAGGAAATTAAAAAGTAAGGATTTACACAAGGTTTCATTACCAAAAAAGCATGTCCACTTCTTTCATGTTGTTCACAATGGACTAGTTTTTTGGTATCAAAAGTATAATAACTTTTCCCTTTCATAGCCAGTTGAAATGTATATTATGAAATTTTACATGAAACATTTCACAGCTGGGCATTATGAAATCTATTTTGGAGAACAACAGTAAAATAGAAAAGACATCTCTTTCTTCCTGTATTGATGTAAGTTGTTGTCAAATTAGATCTTAGTTTTTCTCTCTTGCTACAAGTTTAGAGATGCTCAAGTGAAGAAGTGTGAATGTGTATTGATATCAGGTAAAAATGGAAACTACAACCCTTGGACTTTCACATGTCTTCTTGCTGTACTTCCAGTTGTCTGCTACAATTCAGCAATAGGATAGACCATGAAAGACTTGTCCTGTTATTATAGTGAAAGAAGCTTTACTAATCTGGGGCAGTTTAAAGTGGTTAAGAAAGTTTCAGAAAACTTTTTTGGAAAGCTTACCAGGTTTATATCTTTGAAGAGGAAAGTGTTCAAGGCTGGAGAAGTTTTAGCAGGATTCAGAAGGAAGTACTGCAAGATTCTAAGCAAAATATTTCTTTCCATCTTGCTTAAACTGAAATTGGGAAAAAGAAAAACAAAATAGAAGTAATAATAAAATCTCTCCCAATTTAAGAAGAGTATTCAGAAAGGAAAAAAAATGCAGACTGAATAAGCCAAAAGACATTTGAGTCAGAGAAATGTGACTGGGTAAATATTATTGTTTCTGTCATTAAATAATAAAAGGAAAAAGTATCAGGAAAAAGACTGCTCTGGGGTTAATTACCAGTGACATACACTTGTGATCAAAGGATCAGCCTGGGTCCGTGGACCATGGAAAATGGCATACAAACATTATATTGACTCCATGACTTTCCCCTATAGCATATCCCTGCATAAATCTGTCCAAACAAAACAAACAGAACCTCCACAACCTCTTCTGACTCCAAAACTGGTGCTTTCCTTATGTCTCCCTGGTTAAATTTCCAGGTGCAGAGTGCTGCTGTCATTGTGTGCCCATAGCTGATGGCTGAAGGAGGATGGGTGGGTGGGTGTCCTGTCGGGCCTGGGGCGCAGGGGGGATGCAGGGCCGGGAGGAGCGGGACTGATGTCAAGTGGTTACCGCGGCAACGGGGAGGGGACCGGCGGAGGGCAGGGAGCAAGGGGGGAGGAGGGCAGGGTTACCACGGCAACAGATGAAGTGCCTTCCTCCCCTGGGCTGGAGCTGCAGCTGTCCTTATGCAAAATTACTTGCCTGGTGCTGGTGGGTTTAGGCACAGCATATCAAGAGCGCTTGAGTTATCACATATTTATATTAACTATTTTAACTATTTCCTTTCTAGTTAGAAAGTGAAGCTGCACTGGAGATAAAGAATTTTTTCCACACAAGCTACGCCCATATTCATCTCCTCTCATTGATGACAGTATAACTAGTTCACAAGTTGTGGAATAATTCCTTTTTATTCTTTCTAATATAGTGTAAAAAACTAGGTGCCAGTATCAAGAATTAATCATGAAGTACTAGAAGACTTGCTGATTTAAGGACTTGCTGATTTAAGGAGAGAGTTTGTTTTATACATCTTTACAGGACTATATTTAATTTTCCCCAATGAGCTTTGCAAGACAGGTCTTAAAATTTCTTATTTGGGTTCTTTTTTTTTTTTTTTTTTTTTTTTTTTTTTTTTTTTTTTTTTCTCTTTTTCTGATCGTGTCAGGTACTGAAAATTTCTGGTAGTTTCCTTTTGAATTTCCCCAACTGGTGAGTGATTGAGTTTGTGAATATAAGAAGAATGTGCTCATGTAAAACTGATAGGAACAGCCTGAACTCCTGAAATTTCATCATTGCATGGCCCAGTGAATGGCAGTCAGCCATCTGCTGTTTCATCTGGTGTCCCTTGTCCCCTGACTAGGGACAGTGAAGAATTACTGATGTCAATAGCTGTTTTAATAAGTCTCACATCAAAAAAGAATGGACTGAAGTCAAGGAGGAACTGGAATTTGATTAACTTTGGCTTGAAAAGAAGGGTTTTATGGCAAGGCAGAACGAATTCTGAGTGTCAAACCACACAATACAAGAAGATTTGGGAGGAAGTATGGCTTGGACCAGTGGAGCTCAGGGCCTTGAAACTGGCCAAAAAACCAGATCAAAATGAGAAAAAAATGCAAGGGATGAAGAAACTGAGGCAAGGATCGACCCCCAGATACTTATCCTATGAAAATGCCTCTTTGCTTCTGTTGTGAAGCCTAGGTGAAGCATGAACACATTTGCCTGCTGTGGTTTCCTCTGAAGAGTCAAGCTGTGATCTGGAGTGCTCTTAGACTTGGAAATGTGGGAAGGCTAGACTCAACCTACTAGGGCAACCAACACAGTCCTATTTTGAACATGAAATCTCAGCTTCCCCTCAAAGCGTGTTCCCAGTAGTGCAGAAGTAGAGAGGGATCTGGTTTCACCTGACACAGCAGTGCAGAGTGTGCAGGGTTGCCCTGGTTCCTTTGGAGGCCAAGAGCAAGAAAGGTTTGTACACAGGCTCATTACCGGCTGTCTTCTTGTGCCTGTGTGGCAAAACAGTCATCTTATTTTTAGAGCAGTTAAACATTTGCATTTCCCTCATATGCAAATTAGGGCTTTTACAGATGAGCTTTTTTCTACTGCTTTGTGCACAGTTGGCTTTTTTGTGCATCGTTTTGTTTAATGAGAGTACATCCTGTGGATATAGGATAAAACTCCCTTGCTCACCGTGGCTTCCTTTATTTCCCTGATTTCTGTCATCCAACGTTTTAAACTCTCCTTTTGGATCCTATTTATGTTGTAATAAATTTAGACTTTGTGACCTGAGTATGTCTATTCTGCTAAATCAAAGATATCCAGGGAGCAATACTTGTCCCCAAGACTGAGTACCACCAACTGGTGTATGTCTATGTTTCTTAGTTTTAGCTGCTTCTGTGGCAGATTTGCCTTGGGAGCAACAGGGCAAGGAATTCAGCTAGCAGTAAAATAAGGTGAATGACTGGGTGTGTGGTGCTTGAGCTGTGTGTAGTTTCTCTCTTTATTCAGCTGTGGGGATGCAATCAATGAGTTAGTGTTTGTTTTGAACAAATGCAGAATTTTATGTATTTTTTTTTTTTGGCCCTTGAAAATGTTCAGTGATGCGTGGCAGAATGGTTTGAAATGGTGAAAAATCCCAGGTGAGCTGTAGCTTTCCTGCATCTTGGAGAAGACATGAGTGCCCTCAATATCTCAGCTTCTGAGAAAAAGAGGTTATAATTTTTTGTTTCCCAACCACAGTGTTGTAAGAGTTTCTGGAACACATGGGTTCTGTAGCAGACTGGCATTTGGATTCTTAAGATATAACATGGCCTCAGGAGGTAGCCTAAAGGTGACTCTGGAAGGGAACAGGTAGAACAGGACTTTACCCCATCTGGTCTTCCCACTTGCCTCCTTAAAAAGTGTTCCTTACCAACTTTTCTCTCCCTCAGAATTAATGCTGTGTGAGGCTATCACTATACCTGACCCTCTACTGTGAGATGACTGACTGTTTTTTCATGGCTGCCCTGTCTTCCATTCCTTTACAACTGTTCTTGTGCTAAGAGTACATGCGAAAGCATCACGGTAACCTCTTCTTTCCTAGGTTGCTGATGGCATAAAAGATGCTTCAAAATATTCTTGCCCTTCTTAGGTTAAAAGGCACTCTTTCCATCATTTAAAAAAAACCTGTTAAAAAAAAACTGTTTAATTTTAAAAAAATGCAGAGACAATGAACATAAAATCTTTTTGTGTACAGTCTTTGAGAATGCATTTGTTTTTTGTGAAAAGCACAGTTTAGCTTCTGTTTTGAATAGGATAACGCCTCAAGAACTATGTTTATAAAGTCAGTACATCTTCTGTTGTAATATGTAAATACTTTGGAGTATCTTTATAATTTTATAAATTTTTCAAATATCAAGTATTCTTAGGAGACCTTGATAATGTACTTTATTATATTATGTACAGCCATTAACCTATCTTCACAGACTTTTAATTTTCTCTTTCTTTGTTTCTTCTGATCAGGGATTATTAATTTTTATTCCTTTACTATTTCCAAACGAGTTAAGCTTGTCCTTGTGCATTTATGTTACTAAATTCTTAAGTTAAAAACCTGGGTTTCTTCAATTATGCATTTGGAGTCTCTCTCTCTCTCTCTCCCTATCCTGACTGCTGTCTTAGTAAAGCCTTAAATTACAGGTTGCAGTGAACACTGTGCTGTCTCTGTCAATCCCAAAAACATTGTTCCTTCCAGCAGCAATCCTCTTAGGAATGACTACTCTGATTAGCATTTTGAGTAACAATGCTTACCAGTTAACAGTGATGAGAGTTCTGCATGCTGCCATGTGCACCCCTGCACTTCTTTGCATGCTTTGGACACCTTTTCTTCTGAAGCAGCCCAATTTAAAGCATATACAATTACGTCCCATTAAAGGCAAAGCTTCTCATCAGGCACAGTCTGCAACTGGACATGGACCCTGACACACCAGGAGAGGAGGCTGTGGAAATGCACTTGTGATATGATCACAGCAATCAGGATGTCTTTGGGAATGCTTCAAGAGCAACAGAAGCCAACAGAAGACTCCAAAAAGAAATGGGAAGCAATGATGTTTAAAAAGTCTTCCACCAAAAGGAGAGAGAACAGAGCTACAGCTGATTTTCTGAAATGCATTCTTTCTAATTTCATGCTGTGTTTCTGACTATGAAATGATTGATTGAAGCAGAAGAGATAATCCATCAATGTGAAGAGAAGTAATGAAGAGATGTCAGGGGATGGGCCAAGACAAAAATTTCTAGCTCTTCCTGTAACTGAATGTAAGAATTTATCTGGAATATAGCTGGACTGAAGCTAGATTCCAAAGAGCCAAAATAGGCACAGACAAATGTTTTCTCAGAGAAAGGAAATGCTACATGATAATTGCATGCTTTCTTTCTAGTGTGAAGTTAGCTATCTTTCCCTCTTTATAATAGCAGGAAATCAGTGAAATAACCTTCTGAAGCAGGCAGGAGGCAATACTACAGTGAAGAAGGTGAGTTTCCATTGCCCTTGCTCCAAGAGTCCTACTGAGTCAGTGATGAGAAGAGCTTTCTTTTTCTTTTTTCTTTTTTGACTCAAAGCATTCAGCTATGGAGATGATTGGTGCTGCTTGCTGAAATATTTTGACATTGCTAACTTGAATAGCCCTTATATCTGTGGTGACAATCTCAATTTTGACTTTGCTTCTTTCATTGTATTTTCTCCATGGAACCATGATGCATGTAACAGTATGAAAGTACCAAAGCAAATTCTCACAAAAGAGCAAGTTATTGAAAGTGTTTCTATACATAAAACAGTTTGGAAAGTTTTCAAACTTACATATTTTACTACCACTCTAAACCTAATCTTTCATCTATTTCTTTTGAATACCTTTTGTAGGTGTAGCCTTAACACTGATGGGAAAGATAAATTCAGATTAGGAAGAGAAAAAAAATCCAGAAGTGGGAACATGTTACCTGTTTTAAAGGGAGATCAGTCGAGACAGACGTAGCTCTGACCAGTGTGATCACACTACGAATTCTGGTTTATTGGAACTAAGATGGCAGTTTTTATACATTTCTATATAGTTTACAATTCGGATAGCTCTTTCATTGGCACACAGCAGAGAGAAGAATGCAAACGTACATTGTTGAATTCACTCTTAAGGTAGCTAACAAGCACACACTAACGATGCTATACAGTGACCTTCACAGACCCTATTATCTGTCTGTGACACCTTAACATAATTTCTAACTGCGCCACACTTTTCTAACTAATTTTAACTGCGTCACAGGCTGCAGGCCTCGGTCCAGGCCTCATCAAGGCCTTGTCCAGGCCTCAGCTCGGGTAACTCAGGTCTGAGCAGCTCATTCCCTAGGAAAATTCTCTACAGTTACCCACTCTTCCACTCTCAACAGAGGCTATTAGGAATTAGGATCTGGAAAGGGAACAGGAGCACAGAGAGTGGAAACAAAGCAGATTGGTGGAGAATGGGAAGGTGATCCCTATTACGCTGTCTCTTGGGCAACAAACCCGGTGTTATATGTAGTGTGAAGTAAATACATCCCCATTTAGCTCCTGGGCAGCCTCTGGAAACACAATTTTCCAACTTCAGGAAAAGGTACAGGCAGCTCTAGTGGTACTACTGCACTCCTCCCAAGCTCTGCTGAAACCAAGGCAAACTTTCAGGACTTGCGTGAGAATTATTGTCCTCACAGAAGTCTTGTGTTAGTCTTGATACCACAAGAGTTTGAAAGTACACTGAATATGAAATACACTATTTTACTGTGTTTTCTCCAGCAGATTTAATTTATTTCTTTCTGCACTATTTCCACAAAATGTGAATATAGGTTTCCATTGGTAGACCATTCCATTTCTTTCAGTTCCTTTCCACAGGGTATCTGAGAGTTTTTTTACCAATTTTTGAAATTAGAATGCAAGCTGCACACAGGGTGCAAACCCAAGCAGAAGCTGTCAGGCAATAGTATTAAGCTTTACATTAAAGCTTAACTTTTTAAGCCTTCTAGAGTTCTCCTGAGATCACTGTAGTTCCTGACTTTTTGTAATCCATGCAACATGCAATCTGATTAACAATCAGCACACATCATGTGGCGGTTGCTGTGTAACTACTTATTTCCATCAATACCAAAAATAGGTATGATCAAGGCACCTCTTCACATTATCAGAAGTCTGTTCATAAGATGAACAGAGGACAATTCTATCCTCATTCTAGCCCAGGGTAAGATACAATAAATCAGGGAAGCTGAAGGAGGGGTGGTCTCAGGAGAATTACTCTCAGTGTTTTGATATCAGACATGTGAATGTACTAGTTCAGGAAGAGGGAACCACTCATCCCATCTTTCAGGGAGCATTTCCTCTTTCATTCATTTGTCACACAACTAAATAGGCAGCTGAATCAATCAGACAGCCCTTTGCAGGATAATTTTGACAGTTCTCTTGTTGATTGAACTTTCCTTTTAGTGGTGAGCTGGACTGGAAAAAATATGCTTTTATTGAAAATGACCTTCAAACTCTGAAGAGATTACTCACTTTTAATGTTCTCAAGTGCATCAAATTGCAGACTAAATAAACAGACATCATAAGTATCATTTTAAATCTGGACATTTTCTACTAAAACACAATATCTCAAACCCTTCTCTTTGTACTTCTAATCCAAGCACGACAGGGGGAAAAAGAAAGAATGTTCCTGGGTGTGTTCACCTGTGGTCTATGGCTGAAGGCAATAAGGGAGAGACTCCCAGGCTTCAGAGATTTGCTCCCATTTTTCTTCTTTTTCCCTGAACAGCCCCTTACAATATTCTCTTTTAAACCATAATGCTTAACATTTCTGTGACAGTTTGCACATAACGGGTTTGACCATTATTCATTTTTTAAGCATACTTCTTACTTAATGGTTTGGACTGCAATATAAAAGCAAATTTTAACACTTATTTCCAGAACAGTTTTAAACTTAGAAATGGGATTTCCCACTTCAGTGAAGTCCAGCTTTTTGGTAACTAAAGGGGATTTTATCCCTTACACAGTTTATTAGACTAGTTCCAAGCTTCTGCAGACAGTGTTTGTAGTGTGTTGTGGTGTGCTGGCATGTTATACAAGGGATGTGGGAGGGCACAGAATTATTGTAATCTAAACTGGACCCTAATTATGTAGCTATTTTCAATTGATTGAGTACCAGCCTCACACAAATGCCAGTAACAGCTTTAATCATTTACTGTCTCACTCTATCACCAATCAAGATATAGGTTCTAAAATGAAAAAAAACCCAAAAATTGTCTAGTAGGCAATACTAAAAACCTGGAAAGTATCATGCAAGAAATCCTTGCATTTTTTCTAAGGACAGGACTCTTGACGTTATTGTTGCTGTTGTTGTGAGGAATATTGAAAATGCAGAAAATGAGAAGGCTGCAGCAGAAGCAACAAAGGAATACTACACTATTATCTGTAGTCATTCACATCCATTACCTGACTGTGAAAACTTATTAAATCATATTTTTCAGAATTTAAATGAGACATTATGGTAGGAGGAAAGCTCCATGTATTACCAACAACAGGTTAGCTACTCTTTTGACTGAGAAAACAATTGAAGACTGGTTGAAAAGCATGAATTTTTCTCTGTGACTATAGATGACTTAGACAGTGGCATTTTCAAGGTGTTCCCAATCACTAATCATTCCTACACAGTTGAAGGGCAAATAGCTCAGTGCTGACTCTTGATTATTTTCAAAGCACTAATGAAACAACATTAGGAATACTTGAAATGTGAAAAAAAAAAAAAAAGCTAAAATGAAGTAGTTGGAACTTTGACTGTGTGCAGCTATTTGCAGGTAATACTGATGCTAAATCTGGGTTATATCTCCTGCCCACAAATCAGTGAGAATTAAGAAGGTAAAATTGTCTTTAGTTTCTTGTTCTATACATAACCACGTAACAGAAAAATACCATCTAATTTTCCTCATCTCATTCAGTCATTTTTCTCAGCCAATGTTTCAGATTTAAAGGAGAACTTAGAAAATTTGAATAGGAAGAAATGTTCTGCATGAGACAATTACTTGCATGCTGTGCAGGTAAAAGGATCATAACATGTTTTCCTGGTTTTAAGAGTTACTTTTGGAAGCTATGTGAGCATTGTCAGGTGTCGATTTACAATCCCATTTTCGAAGGTAACTGCATGGAAGGCGATACAGAGATTTTCAGTGACACAATGTCACTTAAAATTTTCAGATGATATTGAGTGTTTCTTGCAAGCAGAAGTCTTGCAAGTAGAACAATCTGTCTCTGTACGTGATGAAATGTTTAAAATAATGCATTCATTTAAGGTTAATTTGCAAAAAAGTACCGATGAGAAATTCTTTGGTCATAAGTAGCTATGCAACAACATTGAGGAGTAATAAAAAAAGACATTTCATACGAAGATAGACTGTAGCTGCCTGAAGTGAGGCTTTATATTTTCATAAGATCCAGCAAAACACAAATAAACTGATTTAATTTTACTGGGAAACATTACTCTTTCCAGAAAGAGTAAAAAATACTGATAATGTAGTATTTTCTAAAAGGTCTAATGTTGTGTGGTTATAGATTCAGCTGAGTATTTGTATAGGTCAGGAGTCTTCAGCTAGGAAACATGCTCATATTTGTTGAAATTTCCTAAAATTATTTACTTTTTAATAAAAAGTGTCCTTATGTAATCAGATTTGGACAAATTGTAAAATCCTCAAAGAGTTTTCACTTCAGTGAAGTTTTTAAGAATGGGGAATTTAACATGTAACATGGTTCATAAATTTACTTTTAAAACCAAACAAAATTAAATATATTAAAACTGATAATAAATGATACTTCTATCAATACTTTAGATTTATTATGCATTTCTCACCATTAAAATTTAATATTATCTCAGAAGTATTTCTACGGACATACTAAAGGAAATAAGATTTCCCTAGAATTTCTCTTGATGTTAACATGTAGACCTATTTCTCCTGTTAGGATTGTCCCTTCTTCTCAAGGAGAATGCCTTTTTTAAAGTTTGGCTTCTCTGGAGTGCAGCTTCAGTTAATGCATCCAGGCACTGTGTGAATATGTGGCAAAAGTAGGAAAACCTTGGGTCTGCTTAGGTAGCATGGCAAACTAGGTGCAGTTAAGACAAGAAAACTTAGCGACAGAGCACTTTACTGTATGTGATCTCAGTATTTAACATAGAATGTGTTTTACTTTTTTTGCTGCTGGGAAGAAATCTTGTTTAAAATTTTGCTGTTTTTCACTTCTTCCTCTGTTCGTTATAGTAGTTGCGGGGAACAAAAAAAAAAAAAAAAAGAAGAATTGGAAGGTTATGAACAAAATTACTGGTGCAGTGGTAGAATGAAACATAAGGAATATTGTTAGAGTTCTAGGATGTTGTTTCATGTGAGGCATCACATGACAGAAACTTGATGTCCTGCCTGAACTCTCTCAGTGCATACGTTTCATAAAGATCTAAAAGGACAGGTATTAGCTAGCAAATGAAGAGTATTCCTTTCTTATATCATATGATATTGACCTGTCTGTAAAACCAACAAGGAAACCTTTCTTCTGGCAGTTTCTTGTTTCATGCTGTGTGCTGGAGATCACTGTACCAGCTCTGTGCAAAGCAGCGTATGGGAGCAGTTGACTTCACTGGGAATGGAGTATCTGTTTTCAGTGAAGACAGAGGTAATTTTCTGAAATATGCACAGACTTAGAACCATTAGAAGTGGAGAACTGAGTGCCAGTTTCAAAACTGAAGGACTTCTGTTCCTTCATGGTAGAGTGACTATATAAATATCATACCCCCTTATTTGCTTGGTTAAAGGCTGAAGAAATTCCAAACATTAATGTAAGAGATGTACTGATACAACATTCACTTCTAAAAGGGATTAATGGTGAGAATCTCAATTCAGATATTGAATGGAAGTGTGTATTTATTTTTTACTGGGAAAATTTTGGTTTTGTAATTTCTACATTCTGACTGAGCACTGCTCAGTAGCATTGAGATACTTTAAATTAAAAAAACAGGGTGAAAGTGTTTAAAAATTCAATTCAACTAACTTAAACTGACTTGGATGATTTTCTTTTAAAAATATTGCTTTGTTTTGTATCATCTCAGTTTGCCAAAAGAAAAATGCATGTTTTTTTCAGAACTAATTAACTCAGAAGATCTGGGAACCGTTGTTTAATTTGAGTTGAAATTTTTTTATTAAGGCAAATGGAATGGTCTGTTGTACAGGTATTTTGAATAATGATCATTGGTGGCACGTTCCAGTTGCAGTAATAAATAACAAAGATGCAAAACAGGAGTTGGACAGTGGTGTTAGCATGACCTTGTTTCTAGGGTAATGTAATCCACTTAGCCAGAGTAGTTTACTGGAATAGAAACCACAATGTTACATTTATACTGCTCCTCTGGCCCACTCTGCTCAGATCTAGCTGCCACACCTTCTCAGGGTAATGTATTAAGGAACTCAGGATCTTTCTTTTCTTTTGGCAGGGTAGAAATCCTGACTATCTTAAATCCTAAAAAACATTAAACATGCATGATATACTAGAAAAGAATTATGGTTTTGCCTAAATTTAGTCAAAATGAAGCATTCATAAAAAATAAGCTCAAATGTGAATATCAGGCAAAAACTTGTCCTGTGAAAAGACAGCACTGTCATTAGCCAGCTGTGTAAAAATGGTCTTTGTTTCTATAAATACAGACTTTCACATGTGGGCTAGGAAAAGCAACTCTACTCTCTCAGCATTTGGAGAAATCCATAGACATGTCTGGTATATTCCTCTCCACAGAAGCTGAATGTGCCAAACACTTCTCACTAGATTTTCAAAGGCCAAAATGCAATTGACTTAAAGAAAGAAGATCAGTACTCTGGCATCTAAAACCTGGTGCGTTAAGGATGTTCTTTCTGAATAACAGAGGTACACTGTGTACTTTACATTACACCCTTCAGATCTGTGGAGATCTCATCCATATGAAAGAAAAGTCTCTTCAGATTCAAATCTGTCATCTTCCCTGCAAAGATAAAGCAGGGAATAGTACAAGGGAAAATAGTAGTGAGATAAGCTAAGAAGGAAAATGGTCCTTAATGCCTTTGGTGGCTAGGCTTTAATTCCTGAGGTAATCTACTAACTGGTGTTTGGATACATGCTAGCACCACTTAATGCACCTTTTGATCATTTACCGTCTAGAGATGAGATGCCCGGAGTGTGTTTTGGACTTGGGTTACAGTGCCAGTGAATTAGGTTTCCTGATGTTATAACAACAGCTTTGAAAGAATGGCCTGCCAAAAATGTAATAGCACAGGAGAAACAGGTGGCTCTTAGCAAGAGCTCTGTCCTCAATTCAGCAAGCTCGACTAACTGTCTATAAAAAAAAAACAACAAAAAAAAACCCCAAACCAACAAAAACCCAATACTACTGTATTGAAACAGTAGACAGAAAGAAATTAAATAAAAGCAAATTCAGAGTTATCAAAGACATACCAGACTTTACACATAGCCCTAATTATCCTTTGTTCTGATATTCCAGGAGTGCATCTACCCGGGGTCCTAAAGAGATGTTTTCCTTTGGATTTTTCCCAAGCCCTGTATTAGCCTCTGTTGTAGAGCAGAGACTTTGTGCCACATCAGCAAACGTCATCTCTGTCACAGCCAGCCCTGTGATATTGGGAGGGTATTGCATGACACACTCAGATGGCTGTTCCCCTGAGGTTCAAAATGGGGCAGTCTATTTTTCATTTTTCAGTCTATTAATAGAGGAAGAGGAACACAACCAAATGAAGCATGGCCTTTTCCAGCCTCTAGTGCCTTGAATTCACAATTCTAATACAAGAATAAAATACCATTTCTTCCATGGGGTCCTAAATGCATAAACCAGTGTGTTTATACGTTCACCTATATAATTTTGTCTGTCCATGTGTACTTTAATTTCTGCATTTATATGAACTATGATGGCTTACCAACAGAAACAGAGCAGTAAAAATGGAGTAAATGGAAGGACAAATTTCATGTAAATTGAGGTATTACCGTATCCAGGGATGAGTGTTCAGCTCTTAGCATCAGGGGTACATGAGGTGCCTGTGAAGGAGCACAAACCTGCCTTTTCATTCTGCTGCAGAGTGGCCTGAGAAAGAGTGGCTGAACAATTGGTAGCAAATGGAAAAATTAATTTATTGAATTTACACAATGTCTTCCCTAGAAAGCATTGCTGTAATCGGGCAATTTGCCATTCTCTAGCTTATGTATGCTATTCATACTTACTTCTCTAGCTTATGTATGTTCATGTTTCATGTCTCTTATCTGTCCTATGACAAAGAAGCCTTTGTAAATCATACCTTCTAGCTGTGACTTTTCAGAAACAATGAAAAAGAATGTGCTAATGCTGAAATTGCTACAGCACAGGACCAATGGAAAGTGAGATGTTTGGCATGTCTCATTAATCAGCTAGACATAAAAATAAAAGGGTGAAAAAAATGGGAAAAAAAATTCCCAAGGCAGTAGAAAAAGAAAACATAGCTCCATTGACCAGAGCACACCCTGTTGATCTATACCAGAAAAGACCTAATCAAACACCAAGTAGTGTGAAGTGTGGAACTGATTTCAATTGATGTATCATGCTTTCTTTGCAGGAATATCAAATTGATATATTTTTTGCCCAGACATGGACAGACAGCCGTCTTCGCTTCAACAGCACCATGAAAATACTGACTCTGAACAGCAACATGGTTGGCTTGATCTGGATCCCAGACACGATATTTCGTAACTCAAAGACAGCAGAGGCTCACTGGATCACCACCCCCAACCAGCTACTCCGCATATGGAATGATGGCAAGATCTTGTACACCCTCAGGTGAGCGCTTGGCAAGGTGCAGGGCTGAAAGCTTCTCCCACCCCTGATGTAGTAATAATAATTTTCAGCAATATCTTTGCTCTCCTCTGCTGTTTTCTTCCTG
The DNA here is from genome assembly GCA_013399915.1 of Illadopsis cleaveri. Taxonomy (NCBI): domain Eukaryota; kingdom Metazoa; phylum Chordata; class Aves; order Passeriformes; family Timaliidae; genus Illadopsis; species Illadopsis cleaveri. Next base: position 13,610 of record VXBB01009987.1, on the reverse strand, counting down.
ATGCATACATGGCCATACTTTACAAATATTTAATTATTCAGGCATAAGAACTGCCAAGTTTAAGAAAACAAAATCTTGTCTTTCTAGGAAAGAAACCTGGAGAAATAGGAAATAAGTCTGTCTAAATTGTATAAGCTGGGCTTTTTATTGTTTGTAATAAAATTGGGAATATGTAGTCCCATAAAACCTGTTAAAAGCCTTTTTGATTGGAGTTAGATGCAGGGCTGGATAAAGCATGTTTAGATTCACGCTAATGCCAATACTTGATTCTTCAAATAAGTCATGCTGAAAGATTGTCTGTCACATCTCATCACAAGGGTGAATTGCTGGAGGAAAGGCTTTTACAGTTTTCTAATCTTTGTGAAAAAATCAACTACATGGTACTAGAAATACTGTATATATTTGCATTTTAAAAAGCCTGTGGAAATCAAAATATGTGTTTACTTGTGGAAGAGATGAGTTGTTCAGAAGGGAGTTTTGCCATAAGCCATGTTCCACAAGTTTCAGAAATGTGCCTTTCACACCACATTTTCTTCTCAGTGCAACTGAGAGAGCTGATCATGCTTGCAACTACTGTTGGGCTCCAATACAAAGTCTTTGGCAATAAATAAAAAAGGAAATAAACATCTGCAAAAGTTCTTGATATTTTTAGTGCGCTTTCCTTCTTAGACTTGCTCTTCTGTGAAGAGGTCTTGCTTATTTCAGTTGCCTTTAGCTAAAGAGTTTGGGGGTTAAGGTGTCAGCTCCAATATTTTTGGGGTAGAGCTGTTGGGGTTTTTTCTGAGAGGATTTTGGTTAGGTTTTTTTTTGTTTGTTTTTCTTCTACTAAGTTCTGTTTCAGTATATCAGGCCAAGTTAAGTATCTATCTAATAGCAGTTAGACTTACATTCCTTCATATACTGAAGAAACTATCTGTTGAATGGACTACAAAATTTATCTAAAACAGCTAAAAGTAAGTTAGTACTTTACCCATTGGAATGAGCACTTCTACTTTGTGAAAGATGTTTTGAGTCCTTTCACTCAGGTCAGCCTCCTTTTTACACAGGAAAAGCTGTTAGAATAATCATTCCTCATTGTTAACACTGCGTAATTCTAACCAAATTTATCTGACCTAAGTGTCAGAATTGGCATGACACAGAAGACGTAGCTAGTGTATGCCCTGGTGCAGTCAGGTGTTGATGAGTGTTATGTGCACAGGAGAAAGTGCACAAGGTTCAGTTATGATCCATACCTCTCCATCTTCTTCCCTGCCCCTTCTAGGACGTGAATGCCCTCCTGCTGCAACACTGCAAATCCTCTTCTAGTGTCAGTGCAATGGAGCTTCTAAATGCCTCAAAGGTGACCTTTTCAAAGGAAGAGTTTTTCTCTGAGCCATCCTACATCTGAGACACAAAGCTTTAGCCATAGAGTTTTTAATCTTTTTATTTAGTTTCCAAGAGGAAAAACCCACATAGCCCACATGCATGAATTGTCATTAAACTATGTAGTATTTTTTTAAAACCACTGTACAATAAACTAGCACTTAATTCAATTTCCCTGAGTAAGTCCATTCACTTTTTAAGCTATTAGACTGAAGAATATTGATTTTTATTAGCAATTTTTAAATTGACTGTGTTCATAGTATTTGTGTTAGGGATGTCATGTAAAACCAGCTTTCAAGTAGGGATGAAGATGTTTCTGCTGATCTTTCTGTTGCATCTGTATGATATAGAGTGGCATGTAGAGATTTATTAAGTTGTGGGGAGACAGCCTGAAGAAATGGAAAGAATTTTAATTTCACACTGTAAGTACACATGGAGAATATTTTTATAAGTTTTCCTCTGAAGTTCTAATTTTGTGGAATTGCACACCACACGAGCCATATTTCCTGTTACTTTTGTAAAGAATAGTTGTTTTTATCCCAGAACCTTCAATGATGAATTGACTAGAGAAACACATATGGAGAGATTTCCTGGGATCCAGAAAGTCTTGATGATGTGTCTGAAATTATTTAAGATAATTATTATTGTTTTGTCTCAGGCTTAAATAGGCAAGGAACAATCTGCAAATATGATTTTTTCCTTTCAGGCCTTACTTATGGATATCGAAGCTCTCTTGCATGATGCTTAAGGTTACCCTGCCTCCTCCTGTGGCTATTCCCTGTACTGGCACATAGTGATAGGTACTTGGTTTCTTCACAGGCTTACCATCAACGCTGAGTGCCAGCTGCAGCTGCACAACTTCCCCATGGATGAACACTCGTGTCCTCTGATATTCTCCAGCTGTAAGTGCTGCTTTGATGCCTTATTCTTGTGTGTGACTCATGTGCAGGGGCATGAGCTTAATTCTGATTTCTGTCAGGTTGGTCAATTGTTCCATAACTGGTATAAGAAGTTTAGATTTGCTCAAATATTTAGGGAATTTTTGTTTTCCTTTCTTGCACTCCTGATCAATGGACTTAGGACATGAAACTTCCTGCAGATTTACTCTATTATTTTTGTTAGAACCAGCCTTTTTGTTTATACTATAGTCACAAACTCAGCAGATATTCATACCATTCTGTGCAATGATAATTTACAGAGTCACTTGACACTGCAAATGAGAATTAAAACTTCAGTTTTCTGGTGGAGGTACACAGCATGGGGACATGCCCAGCAATCTCTGAACATCTGAGTTTATAGCACGTAGCCTGGTAATGCCTCTCTGTTTCATAGTAAAAGTAAATGGTGCAGCTACAGCAAATCTCCTTTTCCTTTTACTGCTCAGCTTGTCCAGAAGTCCCAGTGTTGTGTTGTATGTTGTGTTGCTGGCATATTTGAAACCTTTGTAACAGAAAAAAATTCATGGGGAAATGTATGAAAAAAAGTCAGGTGAGTTAATTTTGTGGTCCAACATTACTGTGAGAAGTTTTCTTCGCTCTGATTCATTTGAAAAAGCTTGAGAGCTGTCTGCTCATGAGAACACCTGCACAGTTTTACAACCCAAAGCCACATAAGGCAAAGATTTAAAAACAATTTTAAAAGGATCTCTACTAAAGATTTTAATATTGACAATCTATAAGACTCAGGATATGTGTTCTTCAGAAAGTGAAAGGAAAATGTATTGTTTTGTCTATCTATTTAGAAATAAGATTATCTCCCTAATCCCTTTTAAAGTGATAGAAGAATAACACTATTCAATAAATATGCTACTGTGATGTTATTGATTTCTGTTTATAAACACTATACAAACAGTGATCCACAATCACAAAACAGATTTGAATTTCTGACCCAGGGTGTATTTTTCTTTTACCCAGGAAAAATTTATTTTTAAAAACTGTCATGTAAATATCTTCCTTTCCTACAGAATTTCATCACTATGTTGCCATTTTAAATTTTTTTATATATAAAAATGAACTTGGGCAGAAATATACAATTGTGTGTTAAATTCAGGTGTTTTTAATATATGCATATTCAACTGAATATGCATGTATCACAGAGGCATATAAGGGGCAGATAGCTCCTGAAGGAGATTTCCTGCTAATGAGCATTTGTCACTGAACTCAATGCACCTCAGCTATCTTTAGTTACTACATAAAACTGCTTTTGTGGCAATCTGATGTTGTTTTGTTGAAGCGCTGAAAAGGTGTGTGATAAAAATCAAATTCCAGAGGCTTAAAGAAACCTACTAAAAGTTTTAAGTCCAAAAATACTAAATAAAGCTATGACATAAATTTGATAGATCTTGTGATAGCAATATCCAAAGAAAGTGAACTCTAATAAATAGGAAGTCACTTCAAACCTTGCATTCCCTAATAGCTAGACAGTTGCTAAATGCAAATTTACAGTACTGTATGGTTTTTATTGAAATAGAGAGGATATCAGTCAGTACTTCAGCAGACTCTGCTCCATGGCAAAGTTCCAAATACATTTTGTATTGCAAATGTTCCTCCTAATTTTGTTCTATTAGCCCAAAACATTTCTGACCTTGGAATACACATGTATTGTTATTGGAAGTGTACAACTGTCTATAGAGATGGGGATTACATAGGATAAAGCAGAATATGAATGTGTTGCAGTTTCTGTGTGTGTTCTTTGTAGTTTCTTGCCAGATGGGGGATCCCGTAGAGGAATGTTAAAATAATGTTTTATAGTTTTGTCAACCTTTGTGGTCGTGTTGATAAGAAGGGTTTATTTCTTTAGATTCATACTGAATTACATTTTTTTTCCTGAACAGTGTTAGTGCTGCCATTGCCATAATACAGGACATCTGTATGATTAGTTTGTTACATAACACACTTGTATTTTCAGTCTTGTGTACATTCATAGCAATCTCTAGCTAGACAGCACCCAGTGGGACTCATGAAGTGAATGACTGAGTGAATGCCTGAATGATTTATTACTGCCTTCTACGGCAAGTTTCTTAAGGGGCAAGCTGATTCGGGATTCAGAAATGTATGTCTTTGAATAAAATAAAAACCTTTGTAGAATTCACAGCTCAGCTCTGCTTCCCCCTTCATCCCTTCTGTTTGTTCCTCAGCACACAGGCAAATCTTTGTAGTTTCCACTCTAGGCAGGCACAAAGAAGCACAAGTTTCAGGAAATATTCCCCACACCTCTACACAGAGATGAAGTATAATATTTGAAATTTCTGACTTTTATATCAATTCCTCTTCATATTTCAGAAGTATGAAACTCATCCTAAATTTTGTCTAGAATATTTACCTCTAGTGCTAGCTAATTTGTACCCTAACCCTGCTGTTACACTGGGGACAGTTGATGTTCCTGCAGAGGGAATACTGAGCTCTACTTCACCTGGTTACCAGGATGAATAAGGAGAAAACAATGGCTTATAAAAAGGACCCATCTCAGTGTGCTAACAGTAGTTACCAAAACACGCCTACCCCTTCCTGCAGAGAATCTTGTTCAAGAATATGTTCCTGGAGCTTTTTAGTTTCTTTTATGGGACCTAAAAAGTATTGAAATAATCTGAAGCTCTTTGACCTGTGCAGGTTTTGTGTGTGGGGTGACCTGATGAGATGACTCATCTGGCATATCAGGCCTTGTGGTCAGTGTGTGGCTGTAGTTGCTGTCCTCATGTAGATGTGCACTCAGCACACTGCTTATGTGAAATGTTGATCCCAGTAACATAATGCAGGGCTGCTGCCATGAGACAGCTTGTGTCTGTTCCATGCACCAGATTGGTTTGATCAACCACATGAGCCAAATAGGATTTCTCACTAATGAGCTACAACAAGGCATGGTATGAATGTGCATTTCCCTGTAAATGTGAAGAAAGAATCAATCCCGTGACTTGATTGCAGTGGAGCAATCCTGGATAGATTTTGCTCTATATGATCATTCTTTCTTATGGTTTTAAAGTACTGTATGCAGCTATGTAAAAATACTCTGTCACTGTCATTCTTCATTTGGGTTAATTTATCCTCCTGAGCCAAGGGAGGCTGCTGTGCTGCTTTTGGCACTCAAATAACACATTAAACTGTCGTGGTTATCTCTATTCAGCATTGATTTGAGCATTTTGGAAATACTCTCAGGATGCTGCCATAAAATTTAGTTTATTGAGGTAGTTAGGATTCACATAAACTTCAGGAAAGAAGAGGAGGTGTTCTGTCTGAAGGATGATGTCAGCACAAGAACAAATAAATAAGACACAAGCAACAGAAGGCAGGCTGTGAATGAAAAGTTAAGCACATTAATTGTGAAATCTTTCTATGGAGAACTGTGGGTGCTCAAATATTATAACAACTTAAAAGTGTTTGGACCAAGCACTAGAACAATGCATTGGGAGCTATCAAGCATAACAAGATCACTTTGTATTTAGGCCACTATTTTTTTATTCTGAGGGATAAGAACATTACAGATTAAGAGCAGGAAAAAAGGGCTGTATGGCTAAGCTACTTGAAAGAACTTTTCAGCATTAGAGTTATCATGTGACTATTTTCTAGCTAGCTTACATGGTTTTAGTTTTCCTTTCTCAGTCACTGGTAAGACTGTTGAATGTTCTGGATTTTCTTAATTTGGTAGGACTAAGCATGCTGCGAGATAATGTGAGAATGTTTACACCCAAAGCTTTTTTTTTTTGAGGTCTTCATTTTTTTTTCAGACCAGCAGAAACTTTCACCTCCTCTCTGCGTACATGTGCTCAAGATTAACTTGACACTCCTTCAGGTGTCAGCATATGAAAGCCATGCCAAAATGAAGCTGACAAACCATTACACCTTGTCTTGAGCATCTGGTCAACTCACTTTTTAATTATGTCCAAGAGGGTTTATGGTGGGAATCTGTGCTAGCTGCATACCTGAGGTCTGACACAATCTGCAAGGTCATGCCTGGGGCTTTATCAGATGCAATAATACTGAGCCACAATGCAAGATGCCAGAAAAAAATAAAAAGTGACTGAATTGATTAATGGGTTTTCACTGGTTTATTTTTCTTGCTGCTGTTCTGATCAAAGTGCAGATACAGTTGTTCATTTTTAAAAGCACCTTTGACTTAACAGGAATTATGGCATATTTTGTTGGCAATTACTGATCTTCTTCCTAGTCAGAAGGTCTAGTGTCCTGAGCTGCCCATTATTTGAGGATTGCTACAAGACAGGAAAAGGTGGGCATGCCCAGAATGCCATTCTTAGTGCAAACACCAAAATACATATACAAAGATTCACAAAGAATTCAATTACTTTTAGTGCAGTTAAAAATATGAGAAAGCAAGGTTTCCAACTAGTGATGGTCCAGTTTGTTCAGTCAGAACTTAAACCAAACATTTTTTGCCTTTTAAATATTGAGAGTTTTGGGGGGATTTTTTAAGGGGATGTACAAAAGCATGCAGGAAAAAAAAAATTAAAAAAGGAAGGAAATGTGCAATGCTTTTGAAAGAAATTAATCCAAATCTAACATACTGCTTGAAAGGAACAGAACCCATTTTTCTAAATATAAACTCAGTTCAATCAAATGTTCCCCCTTTGAACGTGAAACCTCTTATGGATATGCAATCAGTACTTTAAGCCTTGTATCATTAATTTCTAACACAACTAGCTGTCATCACCCATTTTAATATGTTTCTCCTATCCTAGGAAATTAAATGCTGGTTTTGTGGAATGAGCTGTGCTTTGTTTCATCTCCTTTGTCATCAGCGGAGTCATTAATACAGTCTGAGGGTAGAAATTTACTTCTAATGAAGAACAGGCCAGAAAGAGCATAGCTTAATGTTCATATCTCAAGAGGAGTTTCATTAAAGATTCTGGGAAGGCATTGTAATGTGCAGAAAGAGCTTTAATCCAGATCTGAATTTCCATCTGTGCTCTCTGTAATGGACTGAGGCAGATCATGGGGCATCAATGGAGTTCTTGGAACAGTTCTTGTGATGAGCATATTTTACCTGTTGTAGCTTTTTCCTCTTCTAGGAAGGTAGAAATAATTAGCATGCATCCATCCTTCTCTTTAGAAGACTGACATTTGCAGAGAATAGTCAATATAGAGAGGCCTTATAAAGAAGAAAAAAGAAATATATTTATGGAAAATTTGTCCTTTGAAGTTTCCTCCCAAGATCTGTATTTAGCATATGACTTCTGCCATATATGCCAATTAATGAACATAATATGTGAAGCATATCTGTGACACATCCCTCCTCCTATTCATTTGCTAATTCTCCTCTTACACAGACAGTTCTGTATCTTCTTATTCCATTTCCCCTCTTTTAAACTGTTTTAATCACACACTTTTTCAAATAGCTTGGCTAGTGTGCAAGACAATCTTAAAAGAAAATTTGATCATCCCAAAAATTTATGAGGTGTGCATGTGTCTGTAGGGATCTTTGCCTTTATTAACCTGTGAGCATTAATGTTTCCAAGCATTTTTTCTTGAGGTACCTACAAGATACAGTGAATTTAAAATAGATGATAATGTTATGCAATTTCATTTCGTCATTCCAATAGCTTTTCTGAATGTATTCTGCTAGTGCTTTGTTCTGTTTTAACTTTCCTTAGGTTTCCTTAAAATTCCCTGAGGTTGTTCCTTCCCTCCTCCCTTCCCTCCTTCCTTCCTTCCTTCTTTCTTTCTTTCTTTCTCTCTTTCTCTCTCTCTCTTTCTCTCTCTCTCTTTCTCTCTCTCTCTTTCTCTCTCTCTCTTTCTCTCTCTCTCTTTCTCTCTCTCTCTTTCTCTCTCTCTCTTTCTCTCTCTCTCTTTCTCTCTCTCTCTTTCTCTCTCTCTCTTTCTCTCTCTCTCTTTCTCTCTCTCTCTTTCTCTCTCTCTCTTTCTCTCTCTCTCTTTCTCTCTCTCTCTTTCTCTCTCTCTCTTTCTCTCTCTCTCTTTCTCTCTCTCTCTTTCTCTCTCTCTCTTTCTCTCTCTCTCTTTCTCTCTCTCTCTTCCTTCCTTCCTTCCTCTATCTATCTATCTATCTTTTGGATTCCTGGGGAGTATTGGACTGTTTCCTGGGGAGTCGAATATTTATCCAATTCCTTGACTACTCACTACTGACTAATTCACTACTACTTTTCTCTGTGTGACTCAATAAATTTCTCAATACTTAAGAGACACTGCATTAAGTAGCTTTCAATTTTTATGACTATTTTATAGCCAAGCCAAGGCTCATAATAATTATTAAATGTTAATTTTTATTGCAAGTTCTGCTGACTTTTATCTAATTTCTCCAATATGATGTATTTTTATGAAACTGCTCAAATTCATCTGTGATGTTAGTACACTCAGTGTAAAATTTTACTCTCTACATCAAATATATGGCAGACTTGTTCCAAACTAGTGCATATTATAAGTATTATTTTGGCACAACTCTTTCTGTTAGCATTGTGTCTCATTTTTCAAGGTATATTATTGGCACCTTTTAAAATATTTATGGCTGTATGGTTCAATGCTGGCTCCAAATTTATGTAACACGTTGTAATGAAAGTGTAATATTAATCAATATGATATTGCATCTGATTGCCGTGAATACATAAATGATATTTCTTAGGTAAAAAAAGCAGTGAAACTTCCCCAGGGTAGGGGGTTGCCTCCTTGGTGATTAGGCAGAATTGAGGGCCGTGGTTAATTCATGTAATATCCTGTGCTCCAGTTCCTCACCATGATCTGAGGTTTTGTACTGGTAGCAGACCAAATGTCTTTCTCCTTTTATAGTGAAATTTTCCTCCACAAGATTGAAGGCTCCTCTGGAGAGGGAACAGCTGCCATTACTTCCAGTGAAAATGAGACCCTAGAGTAAAATTACAGCAAGTGCTAATCAGTGAAGCCTAAAGTGCTTAACTCATGATATCTTGGGGCCAGCACAGTCTTCCAGAGACTCTCTGGATTGATGGTAGGCTATTCCAGGAATCTGGAATCTACCCTAATTTTGCAGTGGTCTTCCAAGGATCCTTGATATCTCCATTTGCCCTGCACAATTGTTTGAGGCAGATGGGATGCCCGTGTTAGGGAACAAAGTCTCTAGGCAACCTGCTTCAGAGCAATAAAAGTGCTGTTATTCCTGGATCTGAAGTTTGATATGTGTGATTGTATTTCAGGGATAGCACCCCCCAGCTCTTGCTTATGTTTATACAAGGAGAATGTAAGTCTTAAAAATCCCAGGTGCGGTTTAACCTTTTAAAGCAACCAGTCTTATATTTCTAAATTTTCTATTAGCAAAATTTAAAAAAAAATAAAAGATCAGCCTCATAAACAATTCTAGAAAAGAACCTATCTGAAGAGCCAGTTATTTTTGGCAAGAATATATGTAGCTAAGTTATTCTTATGGTGTCAGTAGAAAATAAGAGAAAGTGCTGAAGGAAGACATGGCTGATTGCATATCTGAAAGATGAATGTATCAGCAACAGGCCCTGTTGTCTCTGCCCTGTAACAATCATTGTTAGTTCCCATGATTTCATCACAGATCTCAAGATATTCAGTGTGTATTTGAAGCTAAAACCCCTTTAAGCCTCTCTCATCATGTGTCAATGGGAGCCTGTTCTTTTTATCTTTCTTTTAAACAAATGTTTGACAGTGTGACACATGGACCATTGGCAGAAAGAAAATAGTTTTAACTCTCAAATAACACCTATTATGTCCTTCATGTTTCTATTATTGCTAGTTGCTTATTTAGGTCTTTGATAATTAGTTTTCAAATTAATCTGATCATTAGGGAGGGGCTGGTCCATAAGCTGTGAAGTCCTGGCAGCCCTACACTTAGAAAATCTGACATACAGAGCTCATATTTGTGATATTTAGAGCACCAGGAGGAGACGGTAACAGTGCTTTGCATCATATTTTTTAACATAAGAAATTACTGGTTTTGACACACTGTAACAATTATATGACTGGAAAATGTAGCCTTGTTGTGGCAACCTGTAGCCATCGATGACTGGAGCTCAGCTTTTACTGGCTACAGGTTGTTGGGCAGGGACAGGACAAGAATCAGATGTAAGAGGTCCCCAACCACATCAAGAGATGGATGGAATGTTAAGAGCTGTCTGAAAAATGGCCTTGACTAGGTCAAGAGCTTATGGGTAAGATTTAGAGACCAAGGCAACAAGGGGAACCTTGTGAACCAATAGAAATCCCTGGAATACTGGGCTCAGGGACAGGTCTGACAGATGTCTAAGGGTTCTTTCCATAGATTGAAAGAATTCTTGATCCGCAGGTGTAAAAAATCAGGCAAGGAAGATGAGAGATTGGCATGGCTGAGTTGAGACTTGCTGGTCAAACTAATGGGCTAGAAGAAAATGTGCAGGTAATGGAAGCAGGGACAGGTATCCTGGGAAGGGTACAGGCATGCGGTCTGGTTCTGTGGGAATGGGGTCAGAAAGGCCAAGGCGCATCTGGAGCTGAACTTGATAAGGACCTCTAAAAGTATATTCAGGAGAAAAAGAAGGTAAAAGATAGTGCACACTCCTCAATTAGCATGACTGGCAAACAACAGGCAAGGAGAAGGCTGGGGTATTTTCTCTTACAGACAACAGTCAGAGCCAACAGTGCCCAAAGTCTTCACAGTTCTGTGCATAGCTCACTCCTCTTTGGGTTTTTCGTAATTATCTTAATTCTTGAAGAAATTTCCTAAGACATCTTCCACAATTCATGCTTCATTGTGTGTGCATAGGTGTTACAGCATAGCTTTTTTGGTATTCCTTTCTTTGGAGTGTTAGATTTCTGCAAATGCTGACAAAATTACCTGCTTTTATTCCTTGTAGCCTCCCTTAATGTAACTGAAAGTACCTAATAAAATATTACATAAAATATGAAATTACAAGTCCAGGTAGCCCCTGCTGAGCAACATAAAAGTTGCACATTTCCTTTCTTCCACTCTGATTTGCAGATTTCCAAAGGCAGAAGACAAGCTTGATTGAATACAGAAGGTTCAAGCTATTTTAGATCTCTAGTACAATACATTTCATATTTTTAAAGAAACAAAGAGCATGTAGTTTTCTAATTGCTTTAGTTGTTTTAAAGAGTGGATTAGGGGAAAAAAAAAAAAAAAGAAAGAAAAAATTGATTGTGTTACTGTCTTCCATATTCATTTCAGTGGCCATGCTAAAAATTACAGTAGTGCATCTCCAAACCATAAGAACTGTGTGTTTGAACCTACTTGTCTTATACGAAGGAAAAAATTGCTGCAGAATTTCTACAAAGTATAAAGAAACCTTTTGAGATTTTGAGAACCAAGAGGTAACAAACCAGTGTCAGATCCAGAACAAATACCAGGTAATTGAGAGGAAGAAAAAAGGAGAATGAAGAGAGACCAGAGCTGGAAAGGTCATCCAGAACAGCTGCAGTACTCCACAGAAGTGTAACAAAACCAGTGAATATTGACTCTCAAATTAAACTCATCTCAGGTAGAGCCCAGTCGATGCTTGTTACTTTTGCCAGGCTTGGCTGACAGATGATAATGGGGTTAGTAGAAGCCATTAAAGGTTTACTTGTAATAGACTCAAAATATAAGATGAAAACATCAAGTCCTCAACTCATTAGCCTTGTCTTGTCAATTTTATTTACTTTTAACACTGCCTGGAAAAAACAAGGCAGCCTGGAAACATGAAATAAAAAGCCCCATCCTTTTCTTGCTTCTGATACTGAAAAATTAATGGAAAAACAAAAGCATATCCTAAGTGCTGATGGAGCTAAGAGAGTGAGGCAATCATGCAGCTTTGAATGTTGTTTTCCTCAGTGCTAGAGGACAATCAGGGAAATGCCCTGTTCATCTGTTCATTTAAGAGGAATATTGCTGAAGTTTGTCTCGCTGTATCCCTTGCTATGAAGTGCAGGTCTGCCTCCTTAAAAGGGATTAACTTTGTGTAAAAGGCATGCTGTATGACAGATAATAACATTTTAATCCTTTTTCAGAGTTGGGTAGCATATTTTTCTGTCAAAACAATATATGATGGGATTATGTCTTTTCTTATCACATAACCCCTCAGACAGACAAACAAACAAGTGATAAATTTTAAGGGGGGAAAACAGGAACACACATCAAGACACGAAATTTAAATCAATTTTTAAATAAGTATTTTTATGTTCTACCATAGGATGTAGCTTTCAGTTGGTACTTTAAGAAACCCTGCAATTTTGTATGTCTAAATAGAGAGATTATTTCTGTGGAATGGAAATTATGTTATGATTTAATGTTTGGGTTAGCCATGCATATTAAAAAGTAATTTATTTTTCCCTAATCATTTATAATGTGACTTCTGGCAATTTTGCTACTAATCTATTAAAACTCAGGAAGAGCTAATTTTTCCATAAAATCTTTCCATCAGTTGTAAGAAAGTAAATATAGTGAGGCATGTAAATCGAAGAAAAAGTTCACGCTGTCCTGAGGTTATTTGCCAAATCAACAGCTTGTGCAGAAGACACTGAGTTTCCTTTCTAGCTTTTTCTACCTGAGCTTCTTTCACAGGGAAGGGAGAGCTAGTGTGTGACTTTCAGATGTCCTGGTGGGGTAGGAGAATCTAGGAGCTCAGAAGTTCTCCCAGCTCCATCAGTTGCTGTGTCACCTTAATCAGACCAGTTGTTCCATGTAGTCTGTTGCTTTTGCTCCACTTGCATTGATGTCTGTTGACAAGCACTTGGAAGCAAGGCCAGCTGTACCTGTCTCTTCTGCTCAGCCAGCCCTGAGTACATCAGTACAGGGAAGGTCCCAGTTAATGCCTGTTTTTTTGGCTCTGGAAGCCTCATTTGACATCAGTGTTTCTTCTCTAGAAAACAACCATCAGTGAAAAAACAAGACTTTAATTAAAACAAATCTGATTATCAGGAAGTGGAATGCATTGGGGTTCACAGTATTTAGATCCTTCATCAATATCTTTCTATTTTCATCCTTAGCAACGCAGTTTACTAGAAAAACACATCAGAGCTATTCTGTGCTTGATATGGCCCAATTATGTAACAAAACGATGAATGAAGTTCCTAGACATGGTCCCCAGATCAAGGTGTTCTGTACCATGCCGCAGGATATACTAAAGCTATCTGAATTCCTAATTGAAACTGTTGTTTGACTAGAGCAGAATAAAACAGTGTGTGTGAAAGGCTAATGTGAAATTTTTAAGTGGACATATTAGACAAAAAGACCCATCCTGATTTCACATCTTCTGCTCCAGTTTTGTCCTTGATAAGAAAACAAGCAGCATGAGTAAACTAGGTTTGAAGGGGGAA
>VXBB01009984.1:138230-154146 GCA_013399915.1 Illadopsis cleaveri | reverse complement strand
AGCGTTTAGGCTGCTTTATTGGGGTTTATTTCCTCTGCTGCTGCAGTCCTGAAGGAGGGAGAGGAGCAGCAGAAAGAACAAGGAGTAAAGAATGATCTTTTTTTTCCCCTGTAAATCCCAAAACCTCTGATTTTTTTTTTTTTACAGTTCACAAAGATTGACCTCAAAGTTATCCCAAAGATGAGAACTCAGGAAAATTCAGCTCAGCAGAAGCGAGATGGGCTTCCCATCGGTGAGAGCCACACCAAAAACACTCCTTTTTCAAATATTATTTTAATGAAATATTTAGGAAATTGTGGGCAAACACTTTGTTGAAAATTCAGTTTGTAAAATCTCACCCAGCTCTGTTGTGAAGATGGGAGGAGGCACCAGAGCAGATGGAGAGGCAGAATTCGCCCGGCTGGATTTTAAAGGGATTTACACGAGGGCACTTCGTGGGGTTCTTGGGACGATTTCCCTGATTTTGGTGCCTTGTCACTTCCCAGGGTTTATCAGCTCAGATTTAAGAGCTTTGTGCAAGCGGGGGATGAGCCCTGAGGCCACTGCTGGGCTCTGGGATGGCCAGGGCAGCCCAGCTGATCCCAGTGAGGCTGCTGGTCCCAAGGGAATTCCCAAGGGAGTTCCACCTTGAGCTGCTGCACTGCCGGGGAGGGTGGGGATCAGCCAGGTGACAGTGCCAGGGCTCCCGGGGAGATGCAGGTGATGAAGCTGGATCCAGACCAGCAGTTTAAATGGGACATTGCTAAGAAATCCTTCCCTGGGAGGCTGGGGAGGGGCTGGGATGGAATTCCCAGAGGAGCTGGGGCTGCCCCTGGATCCCTGGAATGTCCAAGGCCAGGCTGGAGCAGCCTGGGACAGTGGGAGATGTCCCTGCCCGTGGGATGGTGGCACTGGATGAGCTTTGAGGTCCCTCCAACCCAAACCATGCTGGGATTCAGTGACAACTCACTCGTGGCTTTTCCTCCCATGGCATTTATTTTTCCCTGCCATTTCCAGACGCAGGGGTTTGAGTGTGGACAGAAATCTGCCTTGCTGCTGCTCAGCTCTCCCCACTTTTCCCCTGGCTGCCAGGTCAGAGCAGATGCAGATGAGCCACTGATTGTGGGGTGGGGAATAAGAAACCCAGGCTCTGCACCCTAAAGCTTTTCACCTCAGTCTGGGAGCACCAAAAGGGATTGCAGAGCTGGAATCACTCATCCTTCCCTGACAAGGAAGAATTCTTTGGTGGAGAACAACAGCCTGGAGAGATGGATTTGAAAACTTTCAGCCAGAGAGTTCCTCAGGAGTTAACCCAGGCACGTTTCACCCCAGGATTCCGGTGTCAAACCACAGCGAGCTGTCCCTGATCTCTGTGCTCTGACTGAGCTGGAGATCTCTGGAGCAGAAACTTCCTCGCTGGCAGTGTTATCACAGATCCTTCTCCTCACCTGGCACCTCCAGGACCTGATCCTGCAGGGCCTGAAGCAGATCTGACCCTCTCGCCAAGGAAGTGAAATTTCCATTTATTCAACCATGTCAGTGAAATTTCCATTTATTCAACCATATCAACACATCAGGGATTAACAACATTTGGTGCTAAGGAGCAAAAAAAGAAACAACAGAATTTCTGGTTTTAAAACCCCCTAAATCGACCCGACTGCTCAGATATTAAAAACCAGATTGATTTATAACCCCTTGCCTCACTGAGACACCTCTGGATGCTGATTCCCTGCACTTCACAGGGAGCTCATCTCCAGGAATCCATTTTTGCAGATAGTGAAGCCAAAGCCACATGAAAGAGGGACAAAGATCAGAGGCAGCAGAGCCAGGGACACACAGAAGGAAGAAGACAACCTGAAGAGTAAACCACAGCTTAAAATTCAACCAGCACTTCTCAATTATTCAAGGCACTGTTTTCCTAACAAGGATTAGAAAATGATATTTCAAATGCACTACTCGAGCAGGATGACACCTTTTCAAATGAAGGGTTTCTGCTGCTGCTCCTGTTATTCTGTCATGGACTAAAAGATGACTTTCAAGTATTTTGCCTATCATTTTTAAAGTGGGGGGGAAAAAAAAAAAAAGCAAGCCTGAAAGAACAAAGGCAACACTTCAAAGCCTTCAGCAGAGGAGGAAGTGCTTTCTAGCAAAAAATCATCCACTTGTGTCAATGAAACCTTTGTCAGGCAGTTCCTCTCCTGCCTTGGCTGCTGCAGCTGAAGACAGAAGGGGAAGAGAATCCCTGAGAGGATGGGAGAAGTCGTGTCCCAGCAAAGTTCCCTGAGTGCCCTCTGTGACGGTGTGAGCAGCTGTCACTGAGAGCAGCACATGCACCTTGTCCTGCCCTGCAGAGGGTTTAAATCCCCCGGAAATTTGGGAGGCTGTTTGTCCCCCACCCAAGGAACTTCTGGAGAGGATTCTGAAGCAATAAGGACCAGAAGAAGTTTAAAACGAGGCCGTTTTCAAAAGAACTGCAGTTCCTCAGGCTCTCCTTGTTTTTTTTTCCTGTTGCTCAGTAGCAAGGAACTTTGCAGTTTCAGAGGGAATTTATTGATCCAGGGATCCATTGCCAGGTGCACTGGGCTCTGCATCAACCCAAACCATCAGGGAAGCTTCATTCCCTCCTGACCCTCAGGTTCAGTCTCACCTCAGCCCATGGAGATTTCTCTTCCCAACCATCTGGATGGGGATTTTCCTAGGAAACAACTCTCACTCTGTTCAGGTGGATTCATTTTGGGATCTCTGTTCTCTTTTCTACCAGGATTTTTGTGGCCACGTCCTCCTGTGCCTGTCCCGTACCACCCATCCCACAACCTGAGTGCTCACAGCTCTCTCTTCAGGGCCCCTTTGCAGGGGGGCCCTCACCCAGAACTCCCATTGGCAGTGCTCCCTCTCCCCTGGAATATTTGGAATATCACGTTGTTAAACACGGCTTTAACACGAGTCAGTGCAGTCGCTCTGATAGCTATTACCCCTAACAAGCTCCCCCTCAAAACCGGCTCGCTTTTGACCTCCACACACCTGGAGACTTCGCCCTCCTGCTGCACCTCTGACCTACCCCCCACAATTGACACCGGGCAATTATCAGCAATTTGTTGCCTTTGTTTTCCTTAGCACCCAATTATGCAAATGACAGACCTGGGGCAGAGCTGCCCGTGAGTTTGGAGCGAAGCGTTTCATGCCTGAGTGACTCTGCCAGCCCGGCCCGATGTGCGGGAGCAGGAAATGAGAATTCAGGGAATACTTATCCCAGGCAATCTCTGTCGGGGTGGCAGAAGGATATTTAATACCTTCTTTTATTAACTCTTATGAGAACCTCCAGCCTGGATGCTGCCTGCTCCCTGGATATTTCACTTTCCTGTGCTCCTGAGCTTCCTACCCTGGCTGTGCACCCTCAGCTTTTCTCCAGGCACAAGGCAGGGCTGGGATATTGGCAAATGCCAACAAAGAAAACACATTTTCCAAACCCAAAGTGAAGGACTTGATCCAAACCACTTGGAAGGAGAATCCCCCCATTTCTTGCTGCACACAGGGAGTGAAGCAGTGCTGTGCCCTGGCTGTGTCCACACTGGATTTTGAGCTTGACTCCACTCTTTTGTCTTTTTATTTCCATGCTCTGTCCGTGTCCACCTTGGTTTTGTGCTTGAATCCATTGCTTTGCCTTTTCCTGGCCATGTCCCCCTTGGATTTTGTGCTTGAATCCATCTTTTTGCCTTTTCCTGGCCATGTCCCCCTTGGCTTTTGTGCTTGAATCCATTGGTTTCTCTTTTCCTCTCCACGCTCTGTGCAGTTCACAGTGCTGAAAGCAGAACAGCTGATCCCATCCCATCCTGCCCTTAAAAGGGTTTTTAACCCACAGAGTTTCATCTGCACCAAAGACAGGGACAAAAAGCACTGGAAAAAGGCCATTCTGGGCCCCTTTTTTCTACCTTTCTTCACTCCACTTGGATCTATGGGATGTGTCAAGACCAGCATTCTCTCCACCAGCCCCTTGCCAGCCTTGTGACCTCATCCACCTCCCTGTTCAAAGATTAGAACACATTTTCAGATGTTTAGGGCTATTTTCAGACAGACCCAGTGGGGAGGAAAGGGGCAGGAGGAGTTTCTTCATCATGGAACAATCTGTGTGTCTGGAGAAACCACTGGGATTTAATGTCACTGCACGGGATTGCCCTGGGTACAGCTGGATGAGCTCCACCCGTCTGAGATGGCACTGCTGGAATTGATTCCCTCTGGGAAGGGGCTGCAGGGACCGAAATTATCTGCACCAGAGTGGGATGTGCTCTGTCAGGTGGCCTGAAAACAGGAACAAAAGCAGCAGGATCAGGGGTCAGACAGGAATCTGTGCTGTGGGCTGAGAGCCGAGCTCTGCCAGAGTGGGAAGTTCTCCACTTTTCCATGAGAAGGGCACAGCCCCTCTGGAGACACAGCCCCACCTCACCCCAACACCCAGGGGGAATTTGGTCCCCCGTCACTCCCTCTGTCCTCCCCAGGAGCTCAAAACTTCCATTTCCATCAGGTTCCATCTGAGGAGGCAGCAGGAAAGGAGGAGAAGAAAGACAATTAAACCAACCCCCCGCCAAATCTCAGAATAACACATTGAAGGCATCACCTTTTCTTCCCGTTGCAGAACAAAGCACAGGAATATTCAAAAGGCAGCTCCAGAAAGCTCCCTCCCTGCATAAAGCTCCTTCCCTTGGTGATCTGCCCACCTTGCCAAATCCTGAGCTTGCTTCCAGCCGTGCCTGGCACTTTTCCACCCAGGAACAGCACGCTGGACTGGGGAATGGCTCTGGCATGTCACGCTCATGGGCATTTGGCCCACGGAGAGCTTTGTTACCCAACCCACAAATCCATGAAATCCAAGCCTGAGTCAAACCCGAGACATTGTGGAAACCCAGGAGGGCTTGAACGAGCTCCTGGAATAAAACTGGAGCCCCTCCCCAGGCAGAGCTGTATTTTTAGGAAGCCGATTGAGAAATGTTTTCCTTGCTCCATTTCCATGTTTACTGGGATACAACATTGTTACACTGGATTGCATCAGAAAACACGGGAACGGCTCCACCAATCGATCCGGCCACAAGCTCCTCCCAGGGATTTGCTCCTGGTCTCCAAGGAGTTTACTCAGCACAAACAATGGCAAACAAAGACAAGTGCTTCTCCAATGAATAAATAACTGGGATGTAGACATGTTAGGGAATTTGGGATGGATTTTAGGATGGAATCATCCTCCTAAGACTTTGGATATGGCCATTTATAAATGTAGAGGATATAATCACACCAAAGTGAAATTTGCTGTGTTGTAGGAAAAAGCCCTATAACTGGAATAATGATGGGACCATCCCCTCCCTGGGGCTGTCAGTGTCTCAGCCACTCCAGGAAAGGAACTGGACTCTACTTTAGGATTTCCTAAGCCCACAAATCCTCCTGAGGTCTGAACACTCACATCTCCAGCTAGCCAGAATTCCAGGGAATTGATTACCAACATAACAGGAAACATGGCAGCTTAAAACCCGTTGGTTTGAACTTGGGATCTCTTCAATAACAGAAAGAACAAAAATGTCCAAGCATTGCCTTTCAGACATCTGAGTGGCTTCTGCGTGTAATCAATTAGAAACCAACTCTGTTCCACAGGAAAATGGCTCTGGCTTAGCCAAAAGATAATTTTTGTCAAATAGGTGAACTAATTTTTCCCAGGTCAAGCATATCCTGTGACTCCTTCCCTGCTCTCTCTGCTCCTTACCTTGTCTTCCCAGTTAGTTTCAATTCATTAGTCCAAAACCTGTCTGAAAGTGGAATTTCCTCTCCAGGAAAAGAAAAAAAAAATCATTATAAAATAATGATGGAAATTATTCTGACAGGGACAAAAAACCCCCAGTGAAATGGCAGCAACAACCCTCATATAAATTCATTTGTGTGCAGGGATTTCTAAGTCTTGTTAAGATTTTGGTTTTTTCCTTGAAAAATTAAAGAAACATTTTATTTCAGGTTTTTTTTTTCCTTCAATAGACAGCAAAAAAAAGATGACATTGTGAGGCTTCCAGGTGAGCAGGCAGGATGCTGCCAGTTCCATTTCCCCACTGATGAGCTGAATTTTTTCTGGCAGGCTCTGGGAGCAAGTTTGATTTTGCGAAGAGATTATTTTGCCTCAGAAAATTCTCCGTGTGGAAAAGGGCTCAGCAGACCCATTCAGAGAGAGCGGTAACGCTGAATTTCAGGGGGATTTGTTGCAAGGCTGCTTTTGCCATTAGTGACCAAGCACCGCGTGCAGGAAAATCTGGGAATTAAGGGGCTTAATAACAGGAATTAATTGCCTAAAGTAAGAGGAAATGTGGATGTAAAAGTGTGGATGTATAAATATGGATGTATAAACACTTCCCATCCCTGGAAGTGTTCAAGGACAGGGCTGGGAGCACCCTGGGACAGTGGAAGGTGTCCCTGACATGGCAGGGGGTGGAATGGGATGAGATTTAAGATTTAAGGTCCCTTCCCCACCCAACCCATTCCATGATTCTTTGATTCTGTGAAATTTGGCTCTCCCTGTGATGCCCAGTGGAATTAAAACCCCCACAAAGAGAAGTGATTCATTCAAAACCAGATTGAAAAATGTGCTCAGGAGCTCTGTTTGCCACGGAGCTGAAACCGCTCCGTTCCCGAGCTCCTTATCGGGGCCGTGCACATTGCAAGGCTGAGGAAAGAGAGCCAGGGATCAAACCCAACCAAAGCTGCAGTGGTTCAGTCCCAACACCACAAACAGCACCCAAAAACCAGCCCTGTGTCCAGGCTGCTCCAGAGCTTCCCCCTGGGAATGGTGTCTGAGCAGGCAGCAGCCTGGGCTTGCTCCTGGAGGCTGGCACAGAGGGATAATTTGGGAATATAACACACGTCCAAAAGGAATTTGTTCCTCCTCCACCCTGTACGTGGCAGACGCTCTCTGAGGACACCCAGATGAACTTTTTCACCTGAATTAGAACAAAGTGTTTTGCTCTTCTCTCTCGGGTTTCCTTCTCCTCCCTCTCCACCCTCTTCCCTGTCCTTGTTTTAATCTACAAACCGGGAATGGCTCTGCGGGCGTCCTGCCAGGGCACAGCTCGCATTCACCTGGCAAATGCTGGGCTCCTTCTCCTGGCTCCAATTAAAAAACCAAGACAAAAAGGAGGAGCCAGGAGGTCCTTTTTGAGCCAAGGCACCCGCCCAGGGTGTCCAGACTTTATAGGAATTAAATTTATGGGAACTAAAGGCTCCCATCACTCTCTTGTTCCTTTTTTTGCTGCGGAAGATGTTTTTATCACCCTTGGTACTGGGGTAAAAATGTTTTAAAAGGCTGACATGGTGAATCTTGCAAATATTATTCCCTTTTTGCTTAATAAATAAAAATGAAAATCGTTTAGAGAAGTGCATTTTAATGCAAAAACAACTTTTATTTCTGGCCTAACAACTAAGTGAGAAGTGTTGGGAGGGACTTCAGAACACAAGGCCTGTGGGGCTCTCAAACCCAGCAGCAGCAAGTCATCCATCAACTCATTCCTAATTGTCTTTCCCTCAATAAACCGATCATATTTTAATGGAGCACTTTGCAGGTGTCACTGAGGAACCTGGGAGCTGTTACTCACATCCTAAGGCCTTCTCCAAGTGTGACAGAGAGTCACCAGCAAGTCCTGGCAGCAGTGTTTGGGGGGATCCTTTATCTGAACCAGATGTGCAGCTCGGATTTGGATCCTTTACCTCAGCCAGATGTGCAGCTGTGATTTGGATCCTTTACCTTCACCTGAGCCAGTTGTGCAGCTGTGATTTGGATCCTGTCCTTGAACCACCCTCACCACGACCCTGTCCCCCACCCCTGCTCCTCACACTGATTTCTTGCCCCCAGTTCTCCCCACTCTGGCACTGTGCCTTAAGATTTGAGTGCTGGCATTTTTCAGCTCCCTCAAACCCCTTTTTTTCTCCCCATTTCGCTCTCCAAACCATAATTCCAGCACATTTCAAGGGTGGAAGCTGGAAGAACAGAGCCTTGAACTCATCCCTGGCACGCTCCCTGCAATGGAACTTCCCCCTCGCAGGTCAGGTGAAATCCTGAGCGCCCTCATTTCCATTTCAATTAAAAGCGAGACGGGAATTCATCCCGCTGACTGACGTGGGAACGGCTCGAAAGGCAGGATGAAGAAAGCGGCGCTTCTTCAACTTGCAAACTCCTCTGGGCAGGGAAAAATGCCAGGTTCTGCCACCGCTGAGTGACTTGGATCACCCGGCAGGGATGGAATGGGGACAGCCCAGACCTTCCGTGTGCCCTTCCCGTCCGGCCTGAGGCACCTGCTCAGTTCCAACCGTGGGCAATCGCATTAATTAATGATTAATGATGATAGCGCTCTCGCAGACAATTTTTTTAGCCAAGCATCACACTCGCAAATGACTCAGAGGAGTCGGTAAACACTGGGCACCCGCCAGCAGTTACAATGCAAAGGAAGCAGCCGGACTTCAGAGGATTGTTCTCCGCACTCCGGGGGAATTAGGGATACCCATTGGAATGCAATTACAGCCCGCGGTGGATCAAAGCTACTGTTGAGCAATAATCGGCAATAATCCGGGCCCAGCTCGGCTCCTCTGGGATGCCAGAGAGCAGAAAGCGAGCGGGAAGTTGAGTGTCCAGGGCCTCGGGGCTGACAAAACGATCCCCAGGAATCACATCAGAGCAGAGGGATAAGGATGAAATCAGAACATTTCTGTCCTCCTGTTGTCACAGCTCTTTGTTTAACATTTGAGGTGCTTCCCTTGCTCTGGAGGCAGCGAGGAGCACTCAGAGCACGAGGTTTTGCTACACAACACAGAACCACTCCCGACAATTTGAAAACATCCAGAGCACTGCCCACATCCTTCGACTTCATTCCCTCCTGAAGAATGACCAGAACACCTTTTTTTCTTTTTCATGTTTTTTTTTCTTTTTTTCACCTTTTTTTTAAGATTTCCGTCTAAACCCTCATCCAGATCCAGATGTGGCTGTGCCCATCAAAGGTCTGGGATAACCTGCTGAAAAGTTTCCCCACAAAGCAGGGGCAAGGGGAGGTCAGAAAATGCTGGGGGACAGGGAGTGACTCACTGCATGTCCAGACAACCAGATCGCACCCAAAAGGTGTCAGACATCACCTAATAGTGGAAATGAGGAAACCCAGATAAGATAAGTGCAAAGCCACTCGGTAACTCTGAAAGTCGCAGCAGCCCAGAAGCCCAAAAAATGAGATGAAACAAGGACCCAAAAATTAAACAACACAAACTCAACGATGTCAAACAAAGCGGCAAAACAAGACAGAGCTCCTGGATGATGCCCTGGAATTCTGCTTCCCTCAGTTAATCAGCCCGTGGAGCCTTTGCCAGTTCCCTCCCATGCTGGCTGTCCCTTATCTGGGCAGCAGCTCATTTTAAAGGAACCACGGAAAAGGCTGAAATAAATGTTGGCTGTTTGCAGTGTCCCCAGCTGCCAGCCTGCAGGGGAGGTGGCACCACAGGGGACACGAGTGTTGAGGTCAGGAAGAAAATATGTCACTGCAGGACGCCAAACCCCAACTCCTGCCCAGCTGTGGCCACGGAAGATCCCGGGGCACAGTTTGTGAGGCTGAGGGTGTGAGCCCTGCTACATTGTCCAAACCCGGGTTATTTATAGCCACCCTCCCTAAAATACCGCTGGGAAAAGGGAATTTTGTGTTCTGTCTGCAGGTCCAACAGCAGATTGGATTGCCATGGGAGCAGTGGCCCCAGGGCTGCCGGACCCTGGGGAGAGAAATGTCCTTTATCACCTTGCGACAGCACTTGAACGCCCCCACAAAACGAAAAGGGACCAATAAAGACTAAATTAAAAAGGGATTTATTTCAATCCTAGGCTTTCCATGGGTTAAACAGCCCCAACTTCAGTCCTATTTTTTCCCCATAATGCTCAAAATTCCATTTCTCTCCCAGACACCTGGAGCTGTAGATTCCAGCTCTGCATTCCCGTGTTCCTCCATCGCAGGTGCTGAGGTTTGTAGGATCAGGAACCAGGCACGAGCAATATTTAATTAATTTCCTCTCTTCTCATCATCTGTAATTAATTCTGAACAGTTGGTAGGCGCAACCTTGAAGAGCGTTTTGCTGGGGAATATGAAGATTTTTCAAAATTAAATATTAATTCCAGTGCCCGCCAATGTTTCTACATAAAATAAACCTGAAATAATTCTAATAAACTCTAAATAAATTTGAAATAATTCTAATAAATTCTTTTTATTTCTAAAACAAACCAGTGAGAGCATGGGGATGGAAGGGCAGGGAGATCCTGGGAAGCAGAGCTTGCCAGCTTCTTGGATTTTCCACTCGTTTTAGCACACAAGCCCAAATCCTCAGCATTGTGCTTTTTGCCATTCTTAAATCCAAGTTTTCCACCGGTGCAGAATTCAATACTGCATTGCTGGAACCGGAATCATGGGGAAAATTGTGTTTTCTTTACCTTTCAGATACAATAAATAGATAAAAGAGTGAAAAAGGAAAGTTATTCAAAGAACCAAAGGCTCCAGCTCAATAGAGCCAAGACAATGTACTGTGAGACAGATCTGGAAAAGAGATATCAGCAGAAATGTCTATCAGCCAAAGTTAATATTTGCACAAAAATGGTGACTCATTTAAGCTGGGATTTCCTCTCCTGGCCACTTATGGAATATCAGCTGTGTCTCCATTGAGTTTGATGCAGCAGCTTTCATCTGAGAGTGAAAAATGTTCAGCCCAGGTAAGGAAGTTTTTATTTTTGCGTCTGGATTCTTCCTCCGTGTCCACCTTCTGAAACGTTCAGGGACCACTCTTGTCACCCCAAATTCCATCACAGGGTATTGCTCAACTCTTTTTATGATGCAGCCACTTCCTGATCCCAGTTATCCCCCAGGGATGCAGCACGGAACCAACACACCGCTTCCACACTAAATTCCCAATTTAAAGTTCCCAAATAAAAGCAGAAAACACCTCAGGAAAAACAATACTCCAGATTCTTTCCGTTTTCTTAAAGCACAAATTTAGTTCTTAAGCTATTTAAGCCAAAGGGAGGCACTTCAGGGCAATTTAAGTTTGCTCCAGGCTGGGTTTTGGAGTTTCTGAAGAGTTGCTCTGTGTCACAGAGGTGGAACATTAAGAAGCTCAACCTCTCAGTGTCACAGAAGATACCTGGAGGTGTCCAAAACATTTAGGAACAGGCAAACATCTAAAGCCAGCTGTGGAGTGAGAAGTCCAACTACACCACCTATTTAAATTCCTTCTGGCTCCAAACTTCATAATTTCAATACCACTGAGTGTGTTTTATTCAGTGTATGAGGAGTTTTCCCTGCAGCTCGCAGGATGCTCTTGAACAAAAAGGATTTTTTTATCCAACTGCATCCATAGAAGGGAATGATAAATAAACAATTGACCCCAAAAGAAAATCGCTGCTGTCAGTCAGGAGCGTGTTTCATGTAAAACACAACAGCTCTGGGGATGTTTGCTGGCAGAAACAAAAATAAGCTGAAAATCTGGCCTTGATAACTCAGAAGTAACCTCTGAAATTTAAAATCTGCACATAAATTGAAAGAGAGAACCCTGCTGTGAGGTGCTGAGGGAGAAACTCCGTGTCTGTCTCAGTCTGACTGCACTCTTACCTGCTCGTTAATATTTTGGATTCTCCAGAGCAGGCACTATTTTCCAGAAGTACAGAGTATTTTAGTGCTCAGCTTGCTGCTCTTGGCACTGGATAAACACTGGGTCACAGTTAAAAAAAGCACATTATGCATTTAATCATGTCGATATGGAAAGAGTAGGATTTATTAAAAGCACCTAGATAAGTTCCAGGCCTTACTCCCATTAGCTTCCAGGGGTGACTCACAAGCTGGTTTTATGAACTGTCTGGAAAAATCCCTTTGGGGTCTGACTGCATCTTTAAGCACATTTTGGAAATGTGACCTGCTGTTCCTTCCCAGTCCTCAGAACAACGGGGTGATTCCTGTGGGGATTTTAGGAATGACAAGAATATACCTAATGAACCCGGGATACCCTGCCTGTGGCACGCTCAGCACCCATCCCATTCTTACATCTATTAATTTCTGATTCTCTTTTTGTTGGCATTCTTGTGAAAACCCGCTGGGCTCTTACAATTTCATTAGCCGTCTAGACTGTGCGGCAGGTAAATACGGGGGACTTTAAAATGGGAATTATTTTTTTTTAAAGAAGGCAAATAGCGGAAAATAGCGAAGGTGTTGCATCTGCTGCCCTGAAGCACTACAGCGCTCGGTCAATTTCCGTCGTTATTTAGGAGGGTGTTTCTGTGAGCACTCAGCCAGAAGGTCCCTGAAGATTATTTGATGCGAGAGAAGGGTGCTTGGAAGGACTGGTTAAGGACGGAGTTACTCAGGGATGGAGTAATTTACACTGATTTTATTCCTTAAAACTAGCCCCGCTCGCGGCCCCGCTCCTCCGCCCGCTCGCGCCTCGCCGCCGCCATCTTCCCGGCGGTGAAACGCCAGGCGCTGATTGGCTGCTGCACTTTACACCGACCAATGGGAGGAGAGCTCGCTGTTGCCATGGCAATGGCGTTAAAGCGCGGCCCCGCGGCCTGCGCTGTTATAACGAATTAAATGTGAATTAGAACACTTAAAACGAGTTATACCTGAATTATAACCGAGTTATACCTGAATCATAACAGCTATAACTGAGTTATAACTGAATTGTTGCCCCGTTCCATCCACACCGTTTAAATTTTTCACTCACTAACGAATTCAGTAGCTCACACTACTCCCCCCCCCAAAAAAAAAATCTACAGGGACCTTGTGGCTGTATGGAAACACAGCCATTAATAACCATACGTTCACAGATATACATATGTATATGAATAGCGCATAATTTTATTCCAGTGGGCCAATTTTGCCTTAATAAATAAAATGTTATGAAGGGAGGGTGGTCAGCTTGTTTGGAAGAACAACACTGGCCGGCGGCGACTCAGCTTTCCCTGGCTTTTTCACAGCTATGAACTGCTTGATATTTTTGGCTCGGCTCTATTATTATAATTTTTTTTTTTTCCCTTTTAAAAAATATGAGGCAGTAGGCTTCCTCCCAAGACACACTCAGGGGGGGCTGCTTCGAGCTGCTGACTTTCCCCTGGGGCACCTNTTCTCAGACGAGAGTTTTATTGTGTTTGTTCCACCTACAACTCTGCTGGGCCAGCCGGTGTCAGGCTGAGGTTTGATTGGAGTCAGACAAAAGTTTGGACTCTGAAGTTTTTAGTAAAAATGATAAAACTGTTTGAAACCAGCCCATTGTTGGGGAGTAGGGCCAGTTTCTGCTGGAGCCTGAGCTTTGTGCTGAGAACCAATGTCAGCTGCAGAGTAAAACAGAATTTATCAAGAGTGTTTGATCTCTGTTGTAGAGAACATTATTATCCCTGTTCAGGCATTCATTTCTGGTTTATTTGCTCTTTTTTTTTCACGGCATGACATTTCCAAATAGATGGGAGTGAGAAAAAAGGGTACAAGCAGCACTGTGAGAGAACATAAAACACCAACCACTATTGGAGTGCTGGTGTGAATACAGTCGGAATTAGGAAATTCAGGAAGAGTCACCAGATATAAAAGGATAGAAGGCAAAAATGTGGGATTTGCTTTATCCTTACAGCTGGTTTGTTTGTGAGGGTTTTAGTGGCTCAGGCGATTCTTCCTGCACCATTTAAAAAAAAAAAAAGTCTCAAACTGATTTACAAAGGAATAGTTGTTTTGGCCCACTATCTAGAGCTGGAAAATGAGGAGGAGGATTCACATGGAACAACATTTTTAGGGAGTTTAGGCAATTCTGAGCATTCCGAGACCACTTTTTACCTTTTGACTGCGAAGAAACTGAGTAGCCTGGAAGCTTCTTTCCCAAAATATCTCAGGAGCTGAGGTGCTTAAATACAGGCAGTGTGAGTCCCTCACCCCGTGAAGAGTTGCCCAAAGCTTGGTTCCAGTG
Source organism: Illadopsis cleaveri (assembly GCA_013399915.1). Taxonomy (NCBI): domain Eukaryota; kingdom Metazoa; phylum Chordata; class Aves; order Passeriformes; family Timaliidae; genus Illadopsis; species Illadopsis cleaveri. The sequence goes on along the minus strand of VXBB01009984.1, from coordinate 140,190 downwards.
GTTCCCAATCCCTTAAAAAATGAAAATCCCTTGTGCTGGCCATTGGGTTGTGGGGAGAGAGAAAATAGAAGAGAGAAAATAGGAGAGAAAGCCCCAGCAGCTCCATTCATGGGGGGGATGCAGCCCCTGCCAAGTGTCATTATGAAAATTCTTCCTTTTCATACGATATTAAACTCTCCTCTTGGCAGCTCCCCTGATGCAGCCAGTGTTTTCAGTGAAAATACACGAGGTACTGAATTCTTTAACCTCAGTTCATTTCTCATTATATTACTCTGTTAATAGTCCTGGGAAATACACAAAACCCCCAGTGCTGTGTCTGAGCTCAGTGGGGATCTCTGCATGTTTGGGGTGGCCCTTGGCAGTGAGTGAGCAGAGAAGAGCAAAAAAACATTTTTGCAATGGGAAGAAGGCTCAGGAAGAGTTGATTTTTCTGAATTTAATTGGGCATTGAAGCAAGGCCATTTGGACCTCATCTGCCTCTTTAAATGTCAGGGGTTTGAGGTTGGAATCGTTATAGAATAAGTGCTGGGTTTGATTCCTCCCCAAATTTAAGATTTTATTTAGTCCTTGTAGCCAGCAAGGAGAAGGTTGACGTGGAATAAGTGTGGAGTTTGCCCCCAAGAAGTTCCTGCCCATTAGGCAGAACCACAATAAATGACAAACTCAGTGTTTCTGGTCTGTCACAAATATAAATCAGAGATGTGAAAGGACACAGGGAAGTGTGACAGATCCCAATCCCCTGCAAATGGGGGTCACCAGAACTAACGGGAGGGTGTTTCAAATACACCTGCTTTTTTTGCTTGTTGTTCTCAGGAGCAGGCTCACAGTCAGCTTTTGTGACTGAAGTCACCGAGGAAAACTGGGCAACTGCAATAAATTTATTGCTTATGACCACGACTGTAGCTGCAGGAGACTGGATGGTGATTTATGGTGGTGGGGCTGTAAATTTTGGTCCTATCTCCTGGTCTGGGTGTATTTCATCCAGAAATATTTGATTAATAATGATTTTTTTTTTCCAAAAAGCCGGTTGATCTTTAGTTTTATTGCTTCAGCCAAAGAAGTAGAAAAATCTCTAAAACTCCTGTTGAATATTGTATTGATTGCAGGTGAGCAGTGGGCAAGGCCTCTTGACCAGGAACTTTTGCACAGGAGTGTGAAAAATGAAGGAAGGAGGTTGAATGGTTTGCTCAGTGTTAGGCAAAAATCTGTGGCACAGGTGGAAAACCATCCCTGGCTTTGTTTGCCCAGTCCCTGTCATCATTCCTGCCCTGCCTTCTCAAGCCATTACTGAATTTGGAGGTTGTTGTCAGATTCTGTCACCCAGCTGTGTTCTCAGCATTCCCAGGCTGGGAATCCTGCAGGGAATCAGGATCAGGGGGCTGCACTCACACAGAGCAGCTCCTCAGACTTGCTGAGGGGTTTCTCTGTGTCCTGTCTCCAACAAAACCAGTGCTCCTCGAGCATCTCTTCCAATTTCTTCCCAATTTCCATCTCTTCCAACTTCTGCTCCCACTGACTCTTGCAAATGGTTGTTCTGAGCCAGCACAAGCTAAACAGATGTTTAAATAATGTTCATTCACTCTTTTTGTTTTGTTTTGTTTTATTTTTGTCCCCTCGTTTTGCTTTTCGTTCAGACCGTGGCAGCTTTAGGTTGGGAGTTTTTAAGACCATTCACGACTCTACTCGCAGCACCTCAAGGCAACCTCTATTTGTGCATATCTCCAGAAGCAGCAGGAAAAAGAAAGTTCCATTTTCCAAAAATTCCTCCCACTTCCTCTTCCCTGCGTGTGCCTCTAACCACTGCTGTATATGCAGTTAATTGAAATGGTGTTTGTTTTATCTTGAATAACCTTGTAATTGATTGAGGTGGTGGACAGCGAGACTCCAGAGTCATTTACATAACTGTGCACGGAGTGCTCATTTCTGGGAGCTTTTCCACTGCTTTTTTTTTTTTTTTTTT
>VXBB01009984.1:94165-111594 GCA_013399915.1 Illadopsis cleaveri | reverse complement strand
GAAGGTCTCTTCCAACCTGCACATTCTGTGATTCTGTGTGTGTGTTTCTGCTCAGGGAGAGCAGCCAGTCCTGGTGTGGAGGAAATCCTGGCAATCAAAGGTGGGCATTGCTTCTAATCTCCCCACCCAGCCCTAATCCACCGGGATTTTTGGCACAATCCCTTTGTAGAGGAGCCCTGTGCTTCCACACCTGCTCAGCCTGCAGGGAAATCCCTTTTGTGCCTCAGCCTCTCCCCGTCCTGCCAGGACCAGGAGGGAGGAAACCCAGAGCAAGGCATTGATTTGATAATCCCAAATTTACTTGCAGATATTTACAAATGATCAGTTCCATGGCTTTGCCAAATGAAATTCAGGCTCAGTGCTGTCAGTGAAAATTGGGCAAGGGAGCCTTTTGCTCTGGGATGTGCCATGACTTGGAGCCCTGACTAAACCTGGGCTCCTCTTGTGCAATCAGGATCATTTTCCAGAGAGATTTCAGGGATTAACTGGCCTGGCAAATCCTATGAGGTGGGAACCATTTTACAGCCGTACCACGGCAGGATATTAATTTATTAATTGCTTTTGCTGTGAGAGGATGAACAGGTTTGCTCTGCTCTCCTTTCTTCAGACTTGAAAAGCAAATTTTACATTCATTTTTTAAAGGGAGGGCACGTTCCAAACTATTTCCTTTTAACATTGACATATTCACCAGAAATATTAACATGTGCAGCATTCCTAGAACAAATATTGCTGATTATTCACTGATTTTCCAATCAAGGCTAAAGCCCACACTGCTATTTTTAAGTTACTGATATTTTTTCCCTGTTAGAGCACTGCCAAAATCCAGTGTTTTAATATGGATATGGCCACTATTTTAGATATTTAGAACTTTGTGTCTAAACCCTGACATTTGACAGTTTCAGGTGAGCTCCTAGAAAGTTTCTTCAGGATTTATCTGTGAATAAATCAGAGATTTATCTGTAAAGAGAGCAGAGAGTCAGATACAGTTCAGTATCTCACCGCCAGACAGGGAATAATCGGTGTCCTCAGCTTCCTGTGAAAATAAATTAAAAAATAAACCAGAAACGTGGGATTTGAGAGGGAAGAAAAAGCCCTGATTGCTCGAACATTTCTTTTTTTGATATTTAAAGCCTTCCTGAGCTGACTGGTGAATGCTTTTCCCAGCATTTTGGGCCAGTCTGGGAATTTGGGAGGTGGGATTTGGTGTGGGGAGTTATGAAGTGTGCGGGGCAGTGATGATGGGCAGGCAGCAGCTCCTGGTGGTAATTCCAGGGATGGAACTGGGGCTCAGAGCAGAGCCTCAGTGGTTTGACAGGAGCTGGGATGGCAGCAGCACATCAGCAGCACCTCTGGATTACCTGGGGTGGCTCCAGGCTCCTTTTCCAGAGGGATCCCAGGGCCAGGGAAGCCCCGGGATGTTGGCTCGGCCATGGGGAGGGGAAATGCAGGACCTGGGGAAAATTGTCCAGCTGGGAGAGGGGAGAGGAGCCAGCCCCAAGCTCCAATCCCAACTCCCAAACTGGAGTTTCAGGGGGAATTTTGATGTCAAGTTTCCCTTCCCTTCCCTTCCCTCCTGGAATGGTTCAGGTGCTTTGGGAATGTGTGGCCAGGGAGTCACAACCCCTGCAGGGCATCACCCCAACCCTCCTGCTCTTCTCCAGGCTCCCTTTCCCCACAGGGCAGCAGTTTCTTGTTCCTTCTGGAGAATCCATAAAGAAAACTGGCATAGAAAGCCAATTCCTCCTCTCTTTTTTTTGGGGGGGAAAAAAAAATATAAACATCATAACTTTCTTTCTCTTTCACAGCAGGAATCCCGTCCTGTAAACACAAGGCAGCCCTGTGGAAACATTGGGAATGAGATTTTATCTATTTTCCTTGGATGTTTCCCCCTGTGCCCCCTCCTCTGTGGATCGTGGTTGAAGTGATAATGAGTAAATCCTGGGATCCCTCCAAAAAATTTCAGCCTGCGCTGGCATTGTGCACAGATACCCAAAAAAATTCCATGTCCACAGGCTGTCAGCACCCCGATTTGAACAAGGAATAATGGTGGGGACGCCCTGTAGACATGGAATTAAAAAAGGGAATGTTGAATGGGAATGACCTTGTGTTTACACAGAGCTTTTCATCCAGGGGAAATCCAGCTGCTCTGGAAGTCACTGCTCATGGATAACCGTGGGACAATTTAGGGCAGGCAGGGAAAAATCCTAAATTCAGTAGGAAAAACCCAGGGATCCCCCAAAAATAACTTGTTTGCAAGAAAGCTGCAGAACGTGCTGGGGATCATTTACAGAACGAGCAGGGGATGATTTCTGTGACAGAGGAACTCCAGGGAAGATCAAAACAGCCCTGAAGGATCCGAGGGAATGAGGGAATTTTTTCCAGCCCCGCTTGGATGTGCTGACTGCGCTGTCAGAGCACCGAGGACACTTTCCATTTGTAATGTTAATTCAGCCATAAATTCTCCAGCTCCAATCCCAAGGCCAGCTCCGTGCTGTTCCCTCATGGCAAATGTTCCCCGGGCTCCAAATATCCCAGGGTTTGGTGGAGGTCATGGAAAGGGAAGGGAAAAGAACATTTTTGAGTTGGCTGGGTTAAAAGTGGTTGAATTTTAACTTCTTGGAAAAGGTGAGAGGTTTGGTGGGGTTGAGTTTGGGGAGCTGCAGTTTGGATGAATTAAAGGCCAGTTTTTCTCACCTTATCTCGGGATTTTCCTTCCCAGTCACCCACAGACCAAAAAAAGGAGACAACTGAAACACTTCTCCAAAAACCGTGGAGATTTTCCTTCAGAACAGACTCTTTTTAAGCATTTAACAAAGTATTTCAGCTTTCAGAAAAGACAAAAAACATTTAATGTTTTCCAGGATGTATCTTTTATTTGAAAAAAACCCTGATTTTCTTCAGCAGATCAAGCATTTTGTTGGAATATTTCAATGTTCTCAATCCTCAGTGTTTCTGTCAAAGACCAGCCCTGGTTGTTTAGTGGAAAAGAAGCCAAGGAATGCTGGGGAGGCTTAATGGGATCAATTCTTAGCTCAGACTTTGCTCTGAATGTTCCTTAAATTGGTTCTAAATATCACTTCAGGGCAGCCTAATGAACTGTTTATTTATTCATTGATCCCTCTTTAAATAAATCTGATAGAGGTTGATAGAAACTTATTTTTCCTCCTCTTATTCTGTTATAAATTTGTAGGAACATCTTGCTCTCCTGTGGTACCCCAGAGAACAAATCCTTCACTTCTATTTATCATTAGGATTCATCACTTTTTTTTTTTTTGGAAAAAACTCCATGTTCCCTCCCTGCTCCTTCCCCATCTTTTTTTTTTAGGAAACTCAGGCACATAAAAGCAAAACAGAGGAGCAAAGCAAAGCACACTCAGCACTAATTTGGCAACGGGGGAAAGGCACTGAAACAGCTTTTATTGTTGAAAACTCAGCCTGAAGTTTTCCTCCTATTAAAAAAAAAACAAAAAAACAACCCAAACCTCGGTGACATTTGTTGGAAATTCTGGGAGCGAGCGGCTCATGAATTCCATTGCAGGTCTGTAAAACCAGCCCAGCTTGAGCTGTCATGGATTCCCTCTAATTCCCTCTTGGAGAAGAGGGGAGCTCCACAATTCCAGGAGCTCCACAATTCCAGCAGCTCCACAATTCCAGGAGCTGCCCCCAGGGATTTGAATGTTAAATTCAGATTAAAGTCGTGCCAGGCTGAGCGTGCTCCGAGGGGATTTGGAGCTCCTGGCCTGGAGGGTCCCTTTGGGTGAGGAGGATTTGCTTAGTGGAGGAAAACTTTAATCTGCTGGGTGGAGGTGTGGAAAATTCCTGATGGAGATCTTCCACTCCTGGGAATCAATGGATTTTAGCCCATTTTGGTGAGGCCAGGGTGGGTTTTAGCCAGGGAGTGTAAAAGTCACTGGGTTTTGGCTGCCTGGCAGAGGAGAAGCTTTGTGGAGGCCACAGACTCCAAAAAATTCGCACAATCCGCATGATCCAAAAAATCCACACAATCCAGACGATCCGCGCAATCCAAAAAATTCACAGAATCCACAAAAGCACAAGATCCACACCATCCACACAATCCTCACCATCCACATTGTCCACAAAATCCACACAACCCACAAAATTCACGCAATCCCACACAATCCACCTCATCCATAAAATCCACACAATCCACAGAATCCACACAATCCCACACAATCCCCAAAATCCACATCATCCACAAAATCCACACAATCCACAAAATTCACTCAATCCCCCACAATCCACCTCGTCCACCTCATCCATAAAATCCACACAATCCACAGAATCCACAGAATCCACACAACCCCACACAATCCCACACAATCCCCAAAATCCACATCATCTACAAAATCCACAAAATTCACACAATCCACACAGCCCACAAAATTCACTCAATCCCACACAATCCCCACCATCCACAAAATCCATAAAACCCACACAACAACAACAACAGCAACAATAATAATAATGGTGATGATGATGATGATGTTTTAAGCCAGTCACAGGGAGCTCTCGTGTTTAGTTCTGCAGAAATAAAAATGTTTAGACATCCCTCTGTTGGATCCCAACTGGGTGCAGGTGACCAGGTTGAGGCTGGTTGGTGTTTTCAGGGCCCACAAGATGCTTTTTGCTCCTTTTAAAGGAGGAGGTTTCTGAGGCAGCTCCAGCAGCAGGTGAGGGACCTGAATTGTTCCCCAAAATGTGTCCTTGCCAGGAGCTGCTCTGCTCCCTGCTTCAGACTCAGCTGGGAGAGAGGATCAAACCCTGAGAGAACATCCCAAAAATCAGCCTGGCCAAGGAGCTCTCAGACCTCTCAGAGCACTGAGACGGAGCTGCTGGTGGAATAATACATTAATAAATCAATAAATCAGGGAATAAATCACCAAATCAATCAGGGAAGAGTGAAAGAAATGGAGAAATAAACCTGGTAGCTTTGCACCAGCTGGGCAACCCCGAGGCACTCAGGGTGTCCAGCATGGAAAGCCCAGTTTGGAGCTGGGATGAGGGAATGGGGAGGCTCAGCTGGTTGTGCAGGGCTGGACTGGTCAGAAACCTTCTGGAACTGGTCACATTTTTTAAGGATGAGGGGGAAGAATAGAAACCACGAGTGAAACCCTACCCAGCACCACAAATAACTACAAAGGGAGCCCAACCTCGGGGGTTTTAGGCTGTGTCTCCCCTGCCCTGAGTCCTTTTCCTGTTTGCCTCAGCTTAGCCCCAAAATACGTCAGAGATCCCCAGGAGACTTTTCTGCCCTGGAATGGCCTCGTGCTTCCTGCAAGGCTCCGTCTGCTCCCTCAAATTCGGGATCTTTTTGCTCTCTGACTCTCCCTGTAAATCCCCATTGTCCCAGGAATACATCCCAGGCAGGAATTGCTCTCAGATATTCACTTTGCCCCCTCGCCAGGTGCATTTTTTTGCATGAAATTATACGAAATTTGTCCCTCCATTCCTATTTTTCTGTCCTGAAGTGCATCAGGTAGAGAATTTGGTCTCCCCTCCTCAACCCAGGGCTCTCTCTCCAGAGACTGATTTATTTCTGTTCATTGGGGTTCATTGCCCCAGATATTCCCTGCCCCTCACATGTTGAAAACTACAGCAAAGCTTCCAGTAGGGAATCACTTCTGGAACAGCTTGGGAATTTTGGCACCCAAGGTGAACATTTCAGAGCCCCAGTTTTCCTAAAGCCTGGTATTCCTGTGATTTTTGAGGGGAAACAACCAAACAACCTAAGCCTTTTATCACAGGAATTGTTGTTTTCTGTGTTCTGGTGATTTTTGAAGGGAAAGAATCAAACAATCCAGGTCTTTTATCAAAAGAATTGTTGTTTTCTGGTATTCCTGTGATTTATGAGGGGAAACAACCAAACAATCTAAGCCTTTTATCACAGGAATTGTTGTTTTTTGTATTCTGATGATTTTTGAAGGGAAACAACCAAACAATCCAGGTCTTTTATCACAAGAACTGTTGTTTTCTGCACTGTGGTCACTGTCTGGCCCTCACCAGGACTGAGATCCAAAGTTCTGGGACAACTGGGAAGGGTCAGATTGCCAGGAATTCTGTCAGCACTGATGTGATTTCCCACACATCCCAGGATCCCTCCAGCTCTCCCGGAGCTCTCGGGGTATTTCATGGAATGTATATAATCCATATAAACCTTCCAGATCCGGGAAATCTCCCGTGGACTGGAGCTGCCATTGTTCCACTCAGACACACCACAAACCTCACAGAGTCTGTGGTTGGTCCAGCCCAGTGCACTCAGACGTGTGTTCCTTTCCAAGCAGCCCTTGGACATTCTGGAATGCACAAAATCCCTGAGCTGCCATTCCCAGGGGACAGACCTCGCTCCCCTGAGGAGCCCTGGAACACCTCAGCTACCCTGAAATCCAGCTGAGCAACAGGTGGAGTTCTTCTAAAACTGGAAATGTTAAAATGGACTCTTTATCCAGCCCTTTGGATTATTAAAATCCAAAAATCTGCATCCTGAAAAAAAAAAAAACAACATGGTTTGGAATAGAAGGATTTAAAAAAATTGGAGTTTGCATTTATAAAACAGAACAATGTTTAAATTCTGTGCCTGCAGACCAGTCCAGGACTGAGGGAAATTTTGCACCCCTCAAGTCACTTGGCAGCAGGAGTGGCTGCAAGTCTGGGAGTTTTTTATCTGAACATCCCCACTGGAAGAACCTTAATCATGTTTTCTTTGTCCAAGAGCATTTCATAATCACACTGAAGGTGCAGACACCTGACCCTTGAAAGAACTTGATTCTGGTTGCTTCCCTCATGAAGAACAGCAGCAAGTGGATTGATTTGGCAGCTGAATTCCAGACTGAGTGGGAAAATTGGGACTCTTCTCCTTTATTTCCTGCATTCTGTACAAAACAAAAAGTTCTTCTCCCCCTGCATTCCCCACCTGTAAAATCCAAGTGTTTTCATGGGCAGTTTTGTTAAAAACAACAGGCTAAAAACTCCAGAGGTCCTCAGGTGGTGATGTAAGGCAGGAATGGAGCTCCTGCAAACCTCAGGTGGCCAGACAGAAACTGCCCTTGGGACAACAGAGCCTCAGGAAGCTCCTGGAGCTCAAATAAACACTCCAGAGCAGTTGCTTGGACACCCTCCTGCAAACCTGCAAAACAAGGGTGGGAACCTCGTGAGCCCAGGTTAGAAATAGGAAATTCTGCTTCATGGTGTTACAGCTCCTCTCCTCATGACCGTGACTCAGGAGAGCAGCAAAAAAAAAACCCCATCAAATGGAGACAGTGAGGCTGGACAACCCTCCCAATAAAGATTTAAGGTGTTCAGGGGTGAACTTTGGCAGAAATCTCAGAGGCTGAGGCAGGACACACCTGCTGAAAACCTACACTGGCTTCTTCCTTATCATGTCTGACCTTATATTTATTAAGTCCTCCAGGATCAAGTTGCTGGCCTGGGTCTGGAGCAGGAGGTGGAACCTCCATTGCTGCTTAGTCTTTCTAGGAAAACGGGCACGATATGAAAACATTGGGATCCTTAATTGGCCTCATTAAAGACTTTGGCCATCTGGACCTCACTCATTTTAATTAGTCATCAATAGGGCGGTGATTTAGTCATGAAAAAAAAAAAAAAAGGGGAAAAAAAAAGCCACCTCCACTCTGTCAGCTCTGCCTTTACTCAGCTTTTACCCACCAGGCTGGAGGGGATGATGTGCTCCCAGCAGCAGCTCTGGTTCTTGGCAGGGTCACTCCAACCCCAGAGCTCTGCAAGTCTGGAGAGCACGGAGCTAAATGTGGCAAAGAAATCAGGAACGTGTGATCACCCCGCCCTTCCCTTGTCAGCCAGGCTGGCATCCACACTTCCAAGTGTCATTCCTGTGCAGAAAAGCTTGGAGAACACAGGGAGAAGGAATTGCCAGGGATTGCTGGAGTGCTGTTGGAAATCTGGGGCTGGCACCCCTTTTGTTTCCAGGCAGTTCCCATCTTGCTCTTCCCACAAGGACAGCTCAGGAGTGCAGGAAAAGGAACTGAGTGAGTCCTGCAGCCTCTTTTAGGACTCCCAGATTCACATGTTCCATGTGCTGCCTTTGACTCACCCAGTTTATCCCAGTCAGAACCACCAGGATACTGCTCCAGGCTGGAGCCAACCCGTGTTTGTCCATCCTGGGACAGCACAGGCACAAACAATCCCGGAAAACCACAAAAAGGTGGCTCAACAAGGATAAATAAGAGAGCCTGGAGCACAACATTTGCAGCAGTGGGTGGGCAGGACTGGGGAAAAATGGCCAAAATTGGTCCCTTCATCTCTGGTGATGCATCGGGGGGTAAATCACATCTGGGTGGTCTTAAAAAGCTGAGGAACTTCTAAGGTCCCATTCCCAAAGCTGTCACATCATTCCCAAACTTATCACAACTGCTTTGCCTCTCAAAATCTCACCTTCCTGCTCCCACCTCCGTGTTCTTGGAGGGTGTCATCCTGAAAATTATGTGTTTGGGGATTGTATCTGAAAATAGTGATGGAATATGTGCCCAGGCCCACCATAGGCAGGTGAAGAGAGATTTACTGGCTGCTTTTTACCTCTAAATGTCACGATTTTGTACAGATTGTGCAGGGATTTAATGAGCCTGAGCTGCTCTGACCTGGCTGGGTCCAGGACATTCCCCTAAAATTAGTGACAGCAAGATCCAAACCCAAGGTCTGGTTACAAGCAGAGTTGGAGGAAGGCTGTTGAACCAGGAAAATAATCTGACTTAGCCACCCCATATATTTGACAGTTAATTTTGTATCTGTATTGAGAAAAAACGCCCCAGAAAACTGGTTTTTATTGGGCCAGCAAAGGCTCTGGGTTCTGGCCACCTTATTAATAATATTCTTCTGCAGGAGAAGGATGCAGTTCTTTATAAAGATTTATTAATAGTCATTATTATTTGCACAGGAGCTTTAATGTGCAGTAAAAGACCTATAAAGACCAGCAACCAAAGGAACTCTTCGATTTCACGCCGATCTGCACTAAGAAAATACCAAGTTTTTTTTTTTTTTTTTCCTTTTTTTTTTTCAAATAATAATAAAACAAAGCGCTTTCAGGAGCAGCCCCAGCAGAAGGCTAATGTAAAGTGATATATTTGAGCCCCAGGAGGATGGTGTAAGTTACTCTTGCCTCTGAGGCCTGTTTATTGTGTTTGTCTGGTTGCCCTGGGAACCAGCTCACGCCGTTTCACTTTATTTTCTAATGTTCCTGTAAATGTTAGGTAGGGCCGGGATTTATTATCCACTGTCAACACCTCCGGTGGAACGCGCCGCTCGCTGGCGTTTCCTTGGCACGGAGCCTTCCCCTGCTCCCTCTGACCAAAAAAAACCCCTTTTTCTTCGCCCTGAAACGTGTGTGAGTGTGAGCGTGCACACGCGTGCGTGTGTCCGGGCATCCCCGTCCCGATCGATCCGTCCCAAATTTATTTGTTTATCCAACGAATCCCAAAGGCTCTCGCGGGGACGGCGAAGGGTGGCACAGCCTGGGGGGCTGGGTGGGAGCTGTGACTCATTTTTTGGGGTGAGGTGGATATTTAGGGGCTGGGGAAGGAGTGTTTACCAGGAGTGTTTATTATCCCAAAGGCAGCAGCGGGATCCTGCTGCTCCTGTCCCCAAAGAGCTCGAAGTAATTTGGGGCGATGAATCATCAGAATTATTAGGGCTGGAACGAGCTGCTTTCCTCTCCTCTCCTCCTCCTCCTCTCCTCCAGCAGTCCCTCGGCATGACAGGGCACATTTGGTGGCAGACTGGTGGGTGTGAGGCTTATTTTTTAATTTGCTTTTTTTTGCCTTGGGGTGGTACCTCCCAGTCTAACAGCCGGTGTTTTACTGGGGACACTCTTAAACCTTTGAAATGTCCAACAACAAATGCAGTCCTGACTCCCTGAGAGGCGTGGGTTGGATTCTCCCTGTCTTTTCCTTAGTCTTGCTCCGAGCCAGGTCTCTCCTTCCCGTTTCCTTGAGGAGGATTCTTGCCCACCTCCCATTTCCCTTTACACAGGAACACGTTCTTACTCCAATTCCAGTTCCAGGAATTCCCATCCCCTCTCCATTGGCCTGTTACAGTGTCCTGGAATTTGTTCACCAAACAGATTGCCAGGCTTTGGAATGGGCTATCCAGGGAAGTGGTGGAGTCAGCATCCCTAAAAGTGTCCCAAAAATCCTGTGGATGTGGCACCTGAGGACGTCCTTTAAGGGTGGCCACGGTGGTGCTGCTTTGACTTGATGATCTTGAAGGTCTTTTCCAACATCAATGATTCCGTGATTCCGTGATCTCCACCAGCTCCTCTTTGCCTTGTCCCCAACAGGATGGATTTGGGCAGTGATTTGGCGTGGCTGCAAATGCATCTCTTGCCAAAAAAACCCCCTCACTCTGGACGTTTGTGCTCAGCTTTGCTGCTGGTGGGATTTGCCTCCACTTTTGCAAAGGGATTTGGATTCAGCAGGGGTGAAGAGATGAGCTGGATCAATCCATGGGGAAAATCCAAGAGAAGTGCCTTTGTTCCTCCCCACTCCTGGGGCTGATCCTGCCTCCCACTGCCCAGGAACATTCCCTGCTGGGCAGGAACCCTTCCACCGTGGAAACCCCAGTGCCCAAAGCATTGGGATGAGACTGAGGGTGCAGGTGATGGGGAGTATCCAAAAAAGATTTGGGAATGCAGGTGGGAAAAGGTCTGGAGCAGAATGACTGGTGACAGTAAGGAAAGGTCAGATGGGGAAAGTCGGATTTGACAGTGCCAGGCTGTGGGGGTTGGAATGAGTTAAGGGTGGTTAAGTCTCTTAGGGAATGTCATAAACTGGGATTCCTGTGTGATGCTGAGGAATTGAAATCTAAATTCCCAAGTTCTGTGTGAGAACTGGAGTGAGGTGGGATTAATTCATATTTCAAAGATGCTTGACTGAAGCCTTCCCTGGACTCAGGTGTGATTTTTGGGATTGTTTCCCAATAAAACCAGGCCCTGTTGCTTTGTTTCAGGGGAGATGATGGGGAGAAAATGGATTTTTCTTTGTCTTTCTGAGAGAGGCATTGCAGGAAGGCCAAAGCTGTGCACAGAGCTCTGGATTTTCCAGAACCTTCTCAGGCAAATCAGCTCCTGGAACCTGTAACAGCAACAGCCCCTGCAGAGGTTTTACCTGAACCACAGTCAGTATGAAACACTCACATTCCTCACCCATCTCCACTTGAGGGAATGTTTCCAAATGTACAAAGTGTGGTTCTAACTATTTAAAGTGAAAAATGCCACCCTTGAAATAACATGGAATGGGCAAAATATCTTTTTAATGAGCCTGGAATGGAATGGAGATGACAGTGACAAGAGTAACTCAGTGAAATCCCAGCTGCTCCTTTTAATTGCTCCTAATTTGCTCTCAGGTGCTGGTAATTGGAACAATTTGCTTTCAGGAACCTGTGAGGTCTCAGACATTAATTGATTTTGTCTTGCTTAATCAACCTCACCAAAACCAGAGCTCATTTCACTGCCTGGTTTTCAGCTTAGAGCTGCTCTGGGTGAGACATTGGGCAGAAAATGTCCCCAGCACCCACCCAACTCCACCACCCAAACCACTGAGTCAGGGAGAGCTGAACACCTTCATTTGCTGTTCTATTCCTGAAAAACACCCCTAATGAGACAGCACAGCACTGGGAGAAGGATTAAATAGAAAAAAGGTGCAACTTGGAGTTTATTCCAACTCAACCAGCCCTAACAAATGTGGTGTTTGCAGGCATTTTTCTTCCTTGTGCTCGGAGAGCAGCTGAATTTTAATGGAAAAATAAGCTCTGCCTTGCAGGGGCAGCAAGAGAGAATAAATCACAAAATGGGCTCTTTAATTTTCCTGTGAAAAACAAGTCCTGTTCTCAATGTTGTGGTTTAAGGAGGCTCTGTTATTCTATTTCAGGAGAATTCATTATGTTATTATCATCTGGTACAGAAAAACAGTGGAGGAGACATCTCAGGAAGCACTGGAGTGGCCACAAGGTCACTGTTTGGGAACAGGAGCCATCCTCAGGGCTGATATCCCTGTCCCAAATGCCCCAGGTGGTATTTCTGAGCCATGTGAAGCTGGGTGAAGCTCAGAGCTGCTTTCACTGCCCTGTTGATCCAACGTTTTGCCTCTTCCCTCCCATCAGAGCCTCAGGAAAACCCAGGAGATGTTGATGAACACTCAGAAAAAGGGGAGCAGCAGCTGGATTGACACTGGAATCGCTTTGGATTCACTCTTATGCCACCAAACCCAGACCCTGAGATCGCTGCAGTCCAGGCTCCACTTCAGGAAACTTGATTTGCTGCTCGAAAATCCCCCAACATTTCCATTTTTTTCCCCTAAAGTTTGCCCTATTTAATAAATTCTTCATTGTTTCACTGAACCAATTTGGAGTTCTCCTGTGCACTAAGCAGCATTTTGAAGGTGTTCATCCCTGTTGGATCAGTGCATCCTCTCCAGAAACTTTTTCATGGATCTTTCCCATCTGATTTGAGGCCATTGAGGAGAATCACCCCCTCAAAAGGAGCAGTTCCATGTTTGCTGCATCGACACCCAACACGATTCCTTACAACTGTAAATTTCCATTTGCCATCACTCATTTTTCAAAAGGAAGTCGATTGTGAGCCTGGAAAGATTTATGGCTCCATTCTAAAATATCCATCATTTTAAACCCAGCCCTGCTGCTCCCATCCACTGAACTGCCATAGATAGACTGCTAAAGTACTTTAAAATTATAAAAAAAATTACTTTACAATATATCCGGACATTTCAAGCCCTTTTGTGGGGCATGGACAAACCCGGAGCCATATTTCACAAAACCTATTTACATTTCAGCTCTACATTTTTTGCTCTTTATGTCCTTTTCCATGGCTCTGCATTGCCAAGGCTTTTTTTTTTTTTTTTTTTTTCTTTTTTCAGAAATAGAAATTTTCCTTGCTGTGGCATCACTGCTTGTCCTCAGGAACCCCCCCCCCCCCCCAAGATCTGACCCCAGGTGTTGGGTTTTAATTTTTTTTTTTTTTTGGTGGAACCATTCTTGCAAACCCAAAGATTTACAGGCTGGGAAAGGTTTGTAACGATCCCAGATTAAGGGTGGGACTTTCCAAACAGTCCCAGCCTTGAGAGTTTGAACTCCATTACCCAGCAGCTTTTCAAAGCTCCACCCTGAAGCTGTGTGAAATTATTCTGGCGGCGTGGAGAGCGTATTTACCTAATGTCAAATATCAAACATTACTGCCCATTAAAATATAGGCCCTCATTATATTTGGCCCGGTGGAAATGTGCAGGAGAGAAGGAGCAATTCTCTTTTCCAGGCCTCTGGAGTTTGGCAGAGGGGCTGGCACTGATTTTTGGTGTGTGCCTGTGGGTTGGGAGCTCCTTTTTGGGGAACTGAGTCCCATCCTGGGAGAGAAGGAGCAATTCTCTCTTCCAGGCCTCTGGAACTTGGTTTAGGGACTGGCACTGATTTTTGGTGTGTACCTGTGGGTTAGGATCTCCTTTTTGAGGATCTGAGTCTGGTCCTTGGGCCACAATTACCCAGGAGGCCTCAGAATGCATTGGGACACTGATTTTTGGTGTCTGTTTGGGGGCAAGGAGCTCCTTTTTGGGGAACTGAGTCCCATCCTGGTGGAAGTGTGCAGGAGAGAAGGAATGATCCTCTTTTCAAGGCCTCTGGAACTTGGTTTAGGGACTGGCACTGATTTTTGGTGTGTACCTGTGGGTTAGGATCTCCTTTTTGGAAGCTGAGTCCCATCCTTGGGCCACAATTACCTGGGAGGCCTCAGAACACAGCAGGGCCCTCTTGACCATGCAAAATCCTGATGCCTCCAATCCTGTGGGTGCTCTGGGGAAGTCCAGGCTGGGATAACTCCATGTGGGAACACAGAGATCTTTATTCCCCATCCTCGGCCTGCTCTGCTGTCCCCCCTCAGCTCTGGAGGCCGCTGGGATCCATGAGGGGGATCCTGGTCCTGATGCCTTGGGGAGGCTGAGCTGGAACAGAGACTGGGCAGGGCTGGAGAATAAAGCAGAGATTTATTCAAAGGCCTCCAGGATTCACCTTGGGCAGGACAAGAGCCTGGCCAGGCCTACACCCAAGGTGGGCCCAAAATGGTCCCAAAATGCACAAACGGTCACCAGGTCTGACCCTTGGATAAGTTTGGCTCCATTTGCACCTTGGGGTTGAATTGTCCAGTTGCAGCTGCAGGTTGTGAGGTCCCATCCTTCTTGTTCCTCCCTTTAGCCACCCTTGTTGGTGCTGTTGGGCCTGAAAGGTGTCCTTGGTGTGAATTTGGGCAAGGAGTTGTTTTGTGTCCCTGCTGTGTGCAGAGCTGAGTGACACTGCCTGTGAGCTCAGAGCTGCAGCCCTGGGCAGCACAGAACCTGAAACACAGGAGAGATAAAACTCAAGGCATCATTCCCTTTGTCCCCTCCCACAGATCCCGGGGTCACACAGACACACACGGAATTCCTGGAGGAGGAAGAGCTGCTGGAGAGCCCTGCAGCACCCGGGTGACAAGAACAAACAAACCCTCCTGGGGTTTGCTCTGAGCGTGGGAAGCTGCCACTGCTGCCTTTGCTGGGGACATTAGAGGCCAGGTGACAAATCTGGCCCACGGATGGGAAACCACCCCTGGGTTGTGCTGACAGAGCAAATCTTGGGAATGGGAAGGGGAAAAATCCCTGCCAAGCCCAGCTGTGACCCCACATTTGCTGGGTTGTCCCCACACGGCCACCCCAGGCTGTCCTTGCCCCTATTCCAGCTGGAGTGATGACACAGGGACGCTTTTCCCTCAAACCACTAAAAATCTGCTCTAAATTTGGCTGAAAATGCAAATTATTTGTAATAATGAGGGTTGTTCTGGTACTTCTCTGCTCAGGTTTTCCTCAGTTGCTTTGCTCTGTGCTTCATCATGAGGTTTTCTTCCTGACAAAGGCAACCTTGGATGGGGTTAGAGAATTCCCAGGTGTCTGCAGAGCTCAAGATCTCAGCTGTGCTACCCAGGAATTTGTGGGGCAGGGTTAGATGGGATTTTTGGGAAGGAATTATTCCCTGTGAGGGTGGTGGGACACTGGCACAGGTTCCCAGAGAAGTTGTGGCTGCCCCTGGATCCCTGGAAGTGTCCAAAGCCTGGTTGGAGCACCCTGGGTCAGCGGGAGGTGTCCCTGCCCATGGCTTTAAGATGAGCTTTGAGGTCCCTTCCAACCCAAATCATTCCATGATTCTATGGAAATAGCAGAAAATCCTTCAGTTTCAGTGTAAAGCATGAACTGAACCCCCAAATGAAGGGCTGGAGAAGGACAAGGTTGCTGTGCTTATGAAAGCAATCATAAAACAAAAATATTGGAGACACACAAGCTGCGAAAAAATTAATCCCACAGGTTCCCCCTCAATCTCCAGCCCTTTTCTCGTTAGAGCAGCTCATTGCCCTCGTGGTTGTGGAACTGTGCTCTTCAAACAGTGACAAATGACAGTTCTGGAAGATTCTGGTGTCCTTTCAATGATGCAAATTTTATATTGTGATAGTCACGGTAACATTTTTTTTCCCCCAGGAAAACTGCAAAAGTTGTAATTGCCAAGTCTCCCTGACTTGAAAATGGTTTAAGGTCTGCTTTTCTCTGACCACATTGAAGGGCAAGAAAGGAGGAATTATTTTCATATATAATGATTTTGTGCACTGTTAGTGGGCAATATATCGTGGAAAAGCGAATTAAAAGCATCAGCTCTGAATCCTCTTTGGAGGTTTAAAACGAGATTACTCCCAGTGCTTTAATGAGTATTCCTCCTTCCTCACTCCTTTTTTTTTAGGGTAGAGGGGCAAAGTGAGAGGGAGGTGGGGGACTGGATATTCCAGAAAAAAAGGTGGCAATTGGATGATAAGAATTGGTCGTGTCCCTGCTCCTTGCAGAGGTGCCAGGGCTACGTGGGACATCGTCATTATTATGGCTCAAAGTTGGCCGGGGTCACCCCGGTTCATCTGCTTTATACATTGGGAGCCTTCTCCTCGTTACTTGCCAAACAAACCTTTTTATTTTTGCACACGTTTATGTTGATTTTGTGGTTTCTGAAATTGGATTCTGTCTCCTACGGGCCTGAGTTTCCACGGCAACCCCGGCCCTTATCTGCTGCTGCTGTTTGGCAGACAGACAACAAGGCCTTTCAGTTTACTTCTCCCATTTTCCCCCTAATATTATTTTCTTTAAAAACCCTTTTTTATTTTTTTTCTCTTCTTCAGCATGTTCTTTCTCTTTTTTTCTTTTTTTTCTTTTTTTCTTTTTCCCCTGCCCTTTTTATATTATTTTTACTTTCCCCAACCCCTGTCATTTAAAAATCACATAATTAATTGAGCACATCCTGTGCCACACGGGGCTGCCACGACTTTGAAGTCCCAATAGATCATTTTATAGAGCTGTGGGTACCATTTTTTCCGAGGCAGCACCAGGCGCCAGCTCCAGGCCTTGTGGAATTCAGCATATCCTACTCCAGGTATGATAAAGAAACCTTGGCACCTTCTGTTTGTTTTTACTAATTTCCTTTCCAAACTGCCTTTTCAATATAGAGGAAAGACCTCAGGACTTAAAGTTTGTTATTTTCTCTCCAAAGTTAGTCCCTGTTCCCCCCTGGCTCCCTCCCTCCCTTCCTTTAAACCAGACTGAACTGCTTCTCCTCTCTCCATGCTAAATTTGCTTTTTTTCCCCCCTTTTTTCTTTTCTTCAGGAAAGTGTGGTCTGATTTAGCATCATGGAGCTGGGAGCTGTTACTGATCCTGCAGCAGCAGTGAGGCAAAAAAGACCCTGACAGGCTCTATTAACCCTTAAAAACAATAAATGATCTCATCAGCCCCTCAAAGACAGAAGAAGAAATAATAATGCAATCATTGGCTTGGGTGAGGGAACAAGGCTTTGGGGGATTGATGCTGAAATCCATCCCCAAAGCCCCTGGTGCTGGAATTAACCAAGAGAGGCCGAGTTTCTCTAAGCTGAAAAGCACTCAAAAAGGAGAATATGGATGCACAAACATAGCAGAATTTGTATTTATAGGTATTTATACAGGTATTTATGTGAAGAACAGAGAGAGAGGGAGACAGAAGCTGAGTGCAAAAATCTGAAATCAAGTGTAAAATAATTGAGCCTGCGCCACGTCGCCTCCTGCATTTGGAACAAAGGGCGGAAAAACTCCCTAAAAACTCTAAATCTGAGTCAGGAACTTCTGGAGGTGCGTTGAAAATTGTTAATTTTCATGTATTTTTAGCACTTTTTGACAAGACAAACAGCATCACTTGGGGTGGGTTTCTAGCCAGAGTGAATCCCTGCAGAATGATTGTCTTCCCTCTGGAATGGTGGGAATTCTGTGTCACTGAAAAGAAGAGAAATGAGATTTTTTTTTTTTTTTTTTTTTTTTTTTTTTTTTTTTTTTTTTTTTATAATATT
>VXBB01009984.1:69213-80258 GCA_013399915.1 Illadopsis cleaveri | reverse complement strand
AGGGAGGGTGGGAGTTTGGGGAGGGAGGGTGGGAGTTTGGGGTGGGAGTTTGGGCACAGGGTGGGAGTTTGGGGTGGGAGTTTGGGCACAGAGTGGGGGTTTGGGGTGCCCTGTTGGCCCCTGTTTTGGGGTGTAGGGCCAGGAGTTGTTCTGGATGATCCTTGTGTATCCCTTTCCACTCAGGATTTTCCATGGGGTGGTTCTGAGGGTGCTGTGGGTGCAGTGGGGCTGGAGGTGGCTCTGAGGGACAGGAGGGGCTCCTGGGGTGAGGAGCAGAGCCAAGAGCAGGCACAGAGCAGGGATCTGCCCCCTCCTCCCCTTAACATCCCCTGCTCCATGGTGTTTTCCTCTTGGAACTTCTGCCTTTTTTATCCCTTCCTAGCTCACGTACCTGCCGGGAATCAGAGCAAAAACCGACCGTGGAGAGCTGGAATCTGTCACCAAAAGGCACCTCCAGAGATCTCCTGCTGGTTTTTCCTGCTGTACACATGAGGGCTGCAGCCTCTGGGCATTTTAGGAGTGTTTCTGTCTCTCTCAGAGGTGTTTCAGATGATTCTGCAGGGGACTTCCATGGCAAATAGGGAGATAAATGTGGTTTTTTACTTTAATCAATCAAAGCATGCTTAATCCAGGAGCTGGACTTTAAAGGTCCCTGTGCATCCCTTCCAGCTCAGGATACTCTGTGATTCTTTGATTCTCCAAAGGACCAAGGAAGGAGGAGGCCCTGGGTGTGAGCTGTTGCCCCACAAAGGGTGGGCAGGCAATTCCAGAGCTGAGCCATCCCTGCAGGAGGTGCTGGATCCCCTCAGGATGGGTTTGGATGGAAAGGTGGAACCGGTTTAGCTGTGAGCACAAAACCCCCAAATGGTTTGGGTTGGAAGGGACCTTCAGGATCATCTCATGCACCCCCCAGCCATGGGCCAGGGTGCTCTAAGCCCCATCCAACCTGGCCTTGGACCCTTCCAGGGATGTGGAAGCCACCAGAGATCCTGGTGCTGAGTGTGGTCCTTCCTGAGGGGCGCGGAGGCCGAGCTCCTTCCTGGCACTGACGGGGTTAAGGGTGTTTATTCTGTTCCACACACACTCACACGAGCCTCCAGCAGTTATATAATATAAAAAGGCTCTTTTCTCATATCCCCACAGCGCGCAATAGGACTCCACATATAGCACACCAAAAACATAAAAAAATAAAAGGAGCCCAAACACTGCCAAAATCTACATTTTCGTTTGGCAAACCAGTTAAATCTATTCATAATCTGGTGCCTGAATCAGGTTTCAGACCAGACTAGACTGCCTTGGCTCCTGGTTTTTGTTGCTCGACCTGTCTCTGACTGAATTTAGCTATGATGTTACATCTTTAGCTGTAGAGAATTTCTAATAATGGTAGCCTGTTTTATTTTGCCACTGGAGGGTACAAGTTCCAGCATTTCCGTACCCAGGTCCAATTGGAGCCAGTTTCGGACTTTTTTTTGGACAGAAACCTTCCTTGTTGCTGTGCACTGTTTTCTTTTTGCCCTTTTTTTTTTTCTTTCCCTCTTTTTAAAAATTTTAATAATGTTTCACCCTCGCAGCTTCCAGGAGGCGAAATGAAAACACAGCAAATGTGAAATGTGCAGTGTCAAAAATCCATGTTTAGTCCCAGTCACCTGCCCCCATTCCTCTGGGGCCCCTGGAGCTCCCTCAGCCCACGGAGGTGAGGATGGAGCCTGGAGGGTCCCTTGGGGCTCTTCCCCTCCTTGGGAGGCCACAGCTCAAAGTTTGATTGATTAATTGGTAGTAATTAACTGATCCCTGGTTTTGGGCACTGGGTTGGGAATCCTAAAGGAGATGCACCAAAAGCAAACCCCAAATTTCACTTCCTGTCCGCTGTTCTTGCCAACGAAGCCGTGAAGGTGCTTCACTTCACTTCTGGTTCAACACCCCCCAGGATCTCAGGGCTGCAGCACCACCCCAAAAATATCTGTACACCCCTAAGGGCTCCCTAAACCCCTCGAATTCCCAAGCACAAGGAAAGCACACTGGGCTGGGGATTAGGGACCAGACTTTGAGAGTTTTGGTGGGATTTTGGTGTCTCCCGAACTGACTTTTCCCCTGGCAGGATCCAGTTCAGCTTTTCTGTCAAACCTGCTGCCTGCTGGAACAGGAAATCTTTAGGGTTTTATATAGTGCTAATAGGCCACCAGAAATTTTGGCTATGGAAATAACCCTACACGGAGAATTAGAGAACATGGACAAGGACTCTTGTTTTAAATCTATAGATATAAACAGAGTGATTCCTTCTCCCTCGGTAAATTAACCCGGGGCTCTGTTTGGGCTAGGCAACCACAGGGAAATTAGAAAGGAGTAAAATTGTGGAATTTGTTTGGGAAACAAATTTTCTTTAATTTTATTTTAAGCATCTTGAGGAGAAGTGAGGCAATGAGAGTGATTCGGGAGGCAGCTGTGAAGTTTCAGCTGTGAAAAGTGAGGTTGAGGCTGGAGTTTCTTTGGTTTTGTGCCTTTGTCTGAATCCAGAAGTGGCGAAAGTTGGGGAGAAAAGGAGGTTTCACCTCCAAGTTTTCCCTCAGTGATCAGAGGGGAGACTTCTTCACCCACCACACACTTATCCATAAATATGCCATGGAGGGTCCAGAACAGCAGCTAATGCTGATGCTTAGCTGGAGGGCTGGATGATTCCAGCACATTTGTGTGATTATGGAAAGGTTTAATGGAATTAGCACTCCAAACCCTGAGTCCTGCTGGGGAAAAGCCACCCCCACAGTCCCGGGGGGGATGGAAAAGGCTCAGGGATGCCACAGATGTGGATATTTGGGAACAAAAATGGAGAAAAAAGATGGAACAAGGAGTCTGGGGCTTGTCCTGGGCGGCAGCAGGAGGGGACAAGGACAAAGCAGGGCTGTGGCTCCACCTGGGATTCATCTCCCTCACGCTGGAGCAGGGAATTGTGTGGGGGCTCCTCTGGGGGGTTTTGGGGAGTGGCACCCTAAGATCCTGACTGCTCCCATCGAGGGGACATGGAGGGGACTAATTTGGGGCTGATTTGGCCAATTTTGGGCAAAAGTAACCCAAAGAGGGAGCCAGGAGGTCGGGCTGAGCTGGGGAGCTCCGCCCTGCCAGCTTTGGGTGGGTTTGTGTTAAATTGGATGTCTGAGCAGTTTTTATTTTCTGCCCAACCCTCCTCATTACGTGCTTGCATAGCAAATCAAGTTACCACACCTTTAATGAACTTAATTTCCTAATTCTGACAGAGTTGCCACTGCCAGTGATTCACTCCCAGCTTTTTTACATATTTGGGCTGTGTTTTGGTTGGTTGTTTTTTTTTTTTTAAACCAGGCAGATCTCCATGGCCAAACACTGGCCTCATTATTTCCTTTTCGCTTAGCTGAAACAGAGTACGTAAGAAATTGCAATCAGCGTTATCTTAGAGCAGGGGTTCCTCCAAAATTTCCAGCCTTGGGGGGGAATATAGGAAAAGCAAAACATTTCCTGACTCATCCCTTCTGATCCTTCATCCTCTGGTCTCAGGCCTGACCAGGAGGAGATGCCATGGATCAAACAAACACTCTGCAGAGTGCTGCAAAACTTGAAGCTCTGGAATGGTCAAGGTTTGGAGCTCAGCTGCGCCAGGACAGTCTGGGGGAGCTCAGACCTTCCTGCTTTAATCCTGATGGATCCATGGAAACTTTTCCAGATGCTACATGGGTTATTCTTCAAACATGTAAATTTTATTTAATTAAGTGAAAGCGCTCTCAAAAGGCTAATTCTGCTCTCCAGTGCTGCTGAGAGAGGATATTAAAGGAGCTGCTCTGTTAAATTCTAGAAATTCGGGGTAATTTCAGAGTGTCCCAGTATCTGCAGAGCCTTTCTGGCAGGTCATTGAGGGTTTTCTACTCAGGATTCTTATTAGAAATTGAAATTTCTAATTTAAGCAGGACCATGTTGTAGGAACACGATGCTAAAGCAGAAAGCTCAGGCAGGGAATATTCCCCAACTGAACATTATTGTTGCTGTTGGTGTAAGAAAAGGGTGGGAAGGGGGATTGTAAAATGTGAGGAATTAACACAGGGGCTCCTTGAACCCAGCCTGATTTTCTGCTGCTCTGACTACACCAAGGAGTTTATAAATCCTTTATAGGCTTCTGCTTCAGGGACCTCTTCTCAAATTTGCCATGGGATTTGGAGGTGTGAATTAGCCACTGGTCTCCACTGGATCCACTCCTGTTGATTTGGTTGGAATTTAGGGCTCAACCCTACAGGCAGAATGTCAGATCTGCTCCAGAACCTCTCAGCTTCTCATGCTCAGAATCCTCATTTCAGTTCCCAACCCAAAATGCAACCACTGGCATTTTACACTTAGGAATTCCTAAACTGTTTCCTGAACTAACTCCTCCTTTAGGAGGAAATCACCCATTGCTTCCAAGATCTCGCCTCCCACTCTGCAATTCAGTCCCAATGTACTTCCAGCAAAGAGCTGTGCATAAGGACTGATGGAATTGTGATGGAATTGTGCTCTCAGACCCTTACGAGACCCTTACATGTGGAGGAGACAACTTGTTCTTGCAGTCAAAAGTAAAAGGAACGCAATCATGGGATCCCAGACTGCTTTGGGTTGGAAGGAAACTCAAAGCTCATCTTGTTCCCCCTCCCACTATCCCGGGCTGCTTCAAATCCTTCCAAACTGGCCTTGGACACTTCCAGGGATCCAGGGGCAGCCACAGCTGCTCTGTGCCAGGGCCTCCCCACCCTCCCAGGGAACAATTCCTTCCCAAGTCCCATCCAACCCTGCCTTTGGACAGTTTAGATTTGTTCTGTATCAACAAGCACTGGGTTCCGAGCACAGCAGCTCTGTCTGGAGAGCCAGGCTTTGACTTTCTTGCCATTTCTCTCCTAAACTTGCCCAAAGCAGTGGTTAAATAATTGATATTTGCTTTCTGGAGGGAGAGTTCACTCTCCTTTGACCCTGCTTTGGAGTTCTTTAAGATAAGGCCAAATATTGACCAAGGTGGTGCTGTGATTTCAGTACACAGAAAAAAACAAAACAAAACCCCAAAAAACCATTGGTATTGCTTAGGAGTGAAAAAATCCCAACCAGCCTGGCTGTAAACTCTGTCTTAGGGTAAATAAATGGGGATGGGCTCACTGGGAAATCCTGCTGATGAAGAAATCCATGCTATTAAAGTGGAGTAGAGAGTTCCCACCTGAACAAAACACAGGATTAATTCTGTGATCCTAATTTCCTTAATCCGAGACCCACACAGGCAGAGGGGGATAAACCCAGGGACATTTAACTCATCGTGGCTTTCTCAGAGAGGGTGGTAAAAAAGGTTTCTCCCACAATTTGGTGGGAATAGCAGAGCCAGAGGTGGCTGCCATGTTGTGCCAAGCTCCAGCCCTACTTTGGGAAAGCTTTAAAAACCCTGCAGCCTCATTATGGTGCTGGACACAGATCTGAAATGATTTGGAACTACAAACCACCGTTGATTGGAATAGAGAGTTTAAGAAAAATCTGGCTGAAGGTAACAGCTTTATTAATGCCTCACGCTATTGTTGGTGGAAGCTTTCATTGCTCTTGTGACAAATTTGTCCCTTTTATCCCATTCCAAGTCCCTTTGCTGTGCCTTGTGCCCAGCGTGGGGGCATCAATCCTTTCGACTTCCAGCAGCTTGGCCGTGTTTTCCCTGCCTGTAAGACAGCAGTTGTTTTCCCTCGCCTAGGGGAGCAGTCCCAGGATCCTGAAATCCTTGGAAATCACCAAACACATCCCTTGTTTCTGATGGTTTGAGTCAGCTACAGACCTGCAGAAGGCAGTGCTGGAAAACCAGCCCCGTATCGATTGGAAACGACAATTTCCAGCAGCGTAAGGAGCGATTTATTCCCAAACAACCCCCTCCTCCCTCCCACGTGCCCCTGTGAGGGCTGTGATGTTCCTGCCTGGCACCAGGAACAGTGTTTACATCTGGGGCTTGGCACCACATGAATCCAGCTCTGCCTCTCAAAGCACGATAGGATCGGGGAGCCGGGGAGTGACGGGTGGCGGATCGCCGCTGCCCTTCAGCAGGAGACCCCGGAGTGCCCCGGGACGGCTCCTCTGGGATTGCTGGAGCTGGGTATTTGCTTTCCTTGGATCACACCCCTCCTGGGAGAAGTGATGCTGGAGGCTTTTCCTATGTTGATGGTGCAGGCTCGTTCCTTTGAGTGAACCGGGGCCGACTCCTGCCCCTGGCGCTGCCACCTCGCTGTCCTGCCGATGGAAAGCCGTGATTTGTAAGTCTGCTCTGCTGGCTCTCCTGGAAACCCACGGGGTGGAAATCAACATCAGTCCCTTGCTGTTATAAAGTACAAACTTACCACAAAAAACCCCCAAAAAACAAAACAAACAACCAACAACAACAACAACAACAACAACAAACAAACAAAAAAAAAACCCAAAAAACCCAAAAAAAAAACCCCCAAAAAACATCCACAAAACAACAACAAAAAACCAACTTCAGATTTTCCCCTTTATTTATTTCCACCAGTCTGGAACTACCTGAGCAGCTCGTGGAGGGCTTAGAATGTCCACAAAGTTCCTAATGCCCACAGAAAATGAATATTTGGCTGGTGATTGGGGTTATTTGTGTTTATTGCTGTGCTAATTTATCTGCTCTGCCCCTCCAGGAGAGCACCATCATCACCAGGCCTGATAAATGTGCTGGAGGATGTAAACCTGGATGAGGGTTTTGGCTCAAGGAAAGTTTGTTTTTCCAAAGTGAAATGATGGATTTCTCATGCTAGATATGAACAAAGTTGTTATAAAGTAAAGGAAAATAAATTAAAATGGAGGCAAAAACAAACTTTCCGTTTTCTAGAATTAAATCCAGGCTTATTTCATCTGAATGTATTGATCAGATATTTAAATTTGAAATCAAGGATTATAATCCTGTCCAGCTGGAGTCAAAAGTTGGAAAAATTGCCAACAGGCCAAAGCAATAAAATAAAAGCAGGAAGAAAGAAGAACAAAGGCAGTGAGGGATAAGATTCTGCTCCTGTGACTGCCAACCACTTAAGGATAAAAACCATGGACTGTTCTACCGAATAATAATTGATCCCATCCTAAACAAAACCAGAGGGGGTGAATCACCATCTAAGACACCCAAATTTCTCCATTTACTGGGCAGAAAGTTCTAAAATTAAGTGAGAATCATCTGAATATATAAGAAGTCCTCTAGCAAGGCAACGTTGCTGATGACAAATTAAGTTTTAAATGAAAAAGGAGTTTATTGGTCTTTATCTTATCTGTCCACACCATGCTCACATTCTATTGATCCCAGGCATCAGAGTTTTTCCAGGGAGGATAAATATTCCCTTCTCCTCCTCAAAACACAACTTGGCTCTGAGTTTTGCTTTATTTTGTTCCTTCTGAAGCAATAAAATTGGAGATTTGATGGCCACTCCACAAGATGGGGACTTGCCTGAGGCTCAGCAGCGCTTCCAGCCCTTCCTAAATTCCCAGTGAATCATTATTTTGCTGTTATCCATAATGCAGTGTTTGTTTGTCGGCATAGAGATTATCCATAAAAATCCTGCTTCTCCCACCCACTCTGCAAGCAGGAAAGTGTTTAATGCAAATGTTGGAAGGGACAGATTGATGACACACTGCTCTTGTCTTCATCTAGAATCCAAATTAAAAAAAAAAAAAAGGGAAAAATTCCCAACAGGCCAAAGCAATGAAATGAAATCAGGAAGAAGGAAGAACAAAAGCAGTGAGGGATAAGATTCTGCTCCTGTGACTGCCAAACAATTAAGAATAAAAAAACCTACATTTAAAATGGTGATAAAATTGTGCTGCGAAGTTGGAGGAACATCACATTGGTTACTGACAGTCCCTGCATGGGGAGAGGTCACCCCAGGAGGGTCAAATCACTGATTATTTTTAAAATTCCATTTCTGGGGGCAATTTGGGCAGCTCTGGGGGGTTTCTGGAGACAGAAGAGGTATCTGAAAAACCCAAACCCCCTCAGCCACTTGAGGAATTTCTGCTCTTTGCAGGCCTCGTTGTAGCCCTTCAGCTCCCCCCAGGACAGGGAGCCCTTACTTGGGCATTTTCATCGGTGTTTTAAGATTTTTGGTTGTTTTTCTGGCCTGGAATTCCTCGGAATTTACCGGACTGTGCATCTCGTGCCCCTGTGAGACCACAGGGAATTACAAACCTGCTGCCTCAGCTGCTGCCTCCCAACCCAACCCCCTCGGGTCCCTCAAAACCAGAGGGAACAACTCGGGATTTTTAAACGCATAAAAATTTCCATGCGAAGCGTCAGGTACGTGTTCCCCCTTTCCCTCCCCCCAAAAAACCCCCTTTCCCTGGAGGGATGCAAATGGATGCAAATGAACCCCAAAAAATCCACGTGGATGAGGCAGGAGGATCTCTCCTCCGCCCACGGGCTGTTTGAGTTGAAAGCAATCCCGCAGAAACGGGAGGGAGGCAGAAGAGGAAGGTGGGCGACTCGCTTGGACTCCTCAGTATTTCTCTTAAATTTAGCTGAGCACACATTTTGGAGGGCTGCTGCTGCTGCTGCTGAGGGCTGGTGCTGAGGGCTCTGCCAAAGCCCCGAAAATAACTCACAAACGTCACGGTCTGAGGGATGGCTGGGCTGCCTCTGCTCAGTGCTGCATTGGAAAAAGGGGTTTGGGCCTGCTGAAAGCAACACTTTTAATGTGGGCACACGAGCAGGGCAGAACAGAGCAAAAAAACTCAGATTATTCCAGCAGCAGCTGGGCTGGTGTTTGTGGAAACCCAGAGGTGGGCACGGAACAATCAGGACATTCTTGTGGCTGCAAAGCTTTCATTTTCTCTTCCCCCTGCTTGCTGATCTGGGTGAAAAGAAGTGGGAATAACCATCATTTTTAAAAGAGCAGATGTGTTTTAGAAACAGTGGTTTCTTGCTCCCGGCCACAGGGGGATGAGGAGATGCCAGCTCCTGAGGGTTGCCAGTTTGTGTGTGAAGGGTGTTTTCGGTCTTCTTTTATGAGTTAAAAGGCAAAAATGGATGGTTTTACCTTCTTTCTTCTCTCGAGGTGTTTGGGTAGCTGTTTTTTACTGAACAAGCCCTGCAGATACCTGCAAGTCCTTCCTGACTAAACAGCTCCTAAAGATGCTGTGTTTGCTGTCTTGTTTTATGAGCTAGAAGGCAAAAATGGATGGTTTTATCTGCTTTCTTCTCTCAAGATGTTTGGGTAGCTCTGATATTGAGCTCAAGATATTGGGTAGCATCATCCATCCCTCCATCCATCCATCCATCCCCCCCAGCCCCGGCATGGCCCTGTTGGAGTCACAGCTCCAAACCCAGCCAGAACCTGGCAGAGGAACAAATAAAACGTGATCAGATCCCACCCCCAGCCCAGGGGAGGCTCTGCCCACGGCTGGGGTGAGCTCGGATGGAGTGTGAGGTCACTGCCAGGTTGGCTTTGAGGACCAGGATGTCTCACTGGGGGTTGTCTGGAGCAAACAGCCCTGTGGTGACAATCAGGGCTCCAGTGAGGATCTGCAGGAGAGCAAATGGGAAGTGGGAATGGAAATTCCCAGTGGGAGCAGTGCAGGGCTCAGATGAGGGTGATAACACCCAGCATCTTATCCCAAAGGAAGATTCCGGCTGTCCTGAGCCAAAAAGCTGCAGGGCAAGAAGGTCTCGTGACCCTCCCAAATAATGGAGTTTGAGCTGAGCCTTGCAGGACAGCACAGGGCTGAATTGGCCTGTGACCCTCCCAAATACTGGAGTTTGGGCTGAACCCTGCAGAAGGATAGCCCAGACTGAAGTGGCCTGTGACCCTCCCAAGTGCTGGAGTTTGCAGAAGGACAGCACAGAGCTGAACTGGCCTGTGACCCTCCCAAATAATGGAGTTTGAGCTGAGCCTTGCAGGACAGCACAGGGCTGAACTGGCCTGTGACCCTCCCAAATACTGGAGTTTGGATTGAGCCCTGCAGAAGGACAGGACAGAGCTGAACTGGCCTGTGACCCTCCCAAGTTTTGGAGTTTGCAGAAGGACAACACAGAGCTGAACTGGCCTGTGACCCTCCCAAGCGTGGTGCTGCCTGTGCCGAAGTCCTTGGAAGCCCTCATCCCTCTGGACAGCAGCAGATGCTCTGGAAAGGTGACCTCAGCTCTCTCCAGAGAGAGAGAGAAATTTGGGAAAGGCAGCCGAGACAGCTCTCAGCCTCCCCCACCCACTGATACCGTGACAATCCGCAGCTATTCCCGCGGAAAGCATCCAGCAAAAAAAACAACCACCCCCCTCCCTTGAAAACAAACAAAAACAACTGCAGCCGCTGCGGGCTGGGCGGCAGCGATGGATCAGAGCAGCTCATGACTCCCTTTTCCCCGACACTTCTCCCACTCGCCGATGCTGAATGGGATCCCAGTCTCCTGCTCGGCTCTGCTCGCTGTCAAACCCTCGGAAAAAAAAATAAAAAAACGGGGCTACTGCAGCTCTTACATTTCGCAGGCTCCGCTGCGCTGCCAGCTCACACCTTCTAAATCCCGGCTCTATTTCCATCGGGGTGGGGCGCGCAGGGATTTTTCTGTGGAAGCTGCCTGCTGCCACCGCTTGATAGCAGCGGGCTCTGCAGGGCTGCGGCTGCGCTCCCGGGTCCTCAGACAAGTGGAAAATGTGGAATTGTGTGCGGGCCTGCGGTGCTCCGAGAGAAGGGAGAGTGATGCTGCTGCTGCTGCTGAAATGCACCGAGAATAGAAATTTGGATTTGTGTCCACCTTGGGAAAGAACGAAGAGTAAAACACGGCCAGGCTGTAAATGCAGTCTCATGAAATATCCCATGAACATGCATGTGATGAGCAGCCTCTCTATTAAGTTAATTTACATTATTCTGGCTTTTCTTCTCTTTTCTCTTTTCTCTTTTCTCTTTTCTCTTTTCCCTTTTCCCTTTTCCCTTTTCCCTTTTCCCTTTTCCCTTTTCCCTTTTCCCTTTTCCCTTTTCCCTCTTCCCTCTTCCCTCTTCCCTCTTCCCTCTTCCCTCTTCCCTCTTCCCTCTTCCCTCTTCCCTCTTCCCTCTTC
>VXBB01009984.1:56402-69185 GCA_013399915.1 Illadopsis cleaveri | reverse complement strand
CCCAACCCAACCCAACTTAACCCAACCCAACCCAACCCAACCCAACTTAACCCAACCCAACCCAACCCCATCCAACCCAACCCTTCCATGCCCTGGTCCTGCTGGGGCTCTGCCTTCCCCCAACACTCAGCCCAGCCTGGGATGCGGCACCAGGAGCTGCTCTGTGTCCCAGATCCATTTTGGAGCCACCATTCAGCTGCTGGTG
Organism: Illadopsis cleaveri; assembly: GCA_013399915.1. Taxonomy (NCBI): domain Eukaryota; kingdom Metazoa; phylum Chordata; class Aves; order Passeriformes; family Timaliidae; genus Illadopsis; species Illadopsis cleaveri. The sequence goes on along the minus strand of VXBB01009984.1, from coordinate 68,980 downwards.
TCCCTCAGGCACCAGCTGTGCATCCTCAGGCACTTTTTGGACATTTTCTCACCTCAGCCTTTGCAGGGGCAGCCAGAGGAGTTCTGGGAATCCTCTCCCACCATCCTGGAGCTGCCTGTGCTGCCTCTGCAGGATCCACCTCTGCTCTGAAGGACCTTTCTGTCCCCACAGCTCTCCACCAGCCTTTGGATCTTAGACAGCCCTGCTAAGACGATGATCTAAACTGACCTAAATTCCAGGTCAAGCAAAATTTAGGTTAATTTCACTGATGTCATGTTAAAATTTTAATTGGCATAAACCCTCTGGGGCAGGGATTTTTCCAGGGAGTGCGTGTACAAGTGAAATCCACTGATGGAGGCTCACACTGCCGCTGAAATCCTGATTCCCAAACTTTTCCATATTTACCTGTTTTGCCTTCATATCAGGGTATTTCCTCCCTACAAATTCAGGGGAAGAAAAAATAAAAATGAGGCGCCCAGGCTCCATAGAGGAGACAGAGAGGGTGATGCTAAAAGAGTCCTGCCAGGAGCAGCCATTCCTGCAGATTGAAAGATCAGGAAAACATAAATGCAAACAGAGAGCCCATTAAACACTGGTGGAAAAATGGAAGCCCTGGAATGTCTCCAATATAACTAAAAAGCAGTCCAGGACTGGAGTGATTCTGTGTTTGTTTTCTGTCCATTTTTCATGGTTTGCTCATTGTCACTTCGAACTCTTCCAATATCATTAATACAGCTGACCAATGTTATTTCTAAGAAAAATATTTTCATTAAAGAAAAAAAAAAATTTAAAAAAGGACGTTTTCCTGAGAATAATTTTTCTGAGTGTGGTAATATATCGTTGAAATAGTCCTTTTTCTATAAACAATTGACTTTTTTTTTTTTTTTAAAGCCATGTTTATTGAAAAGCTTACTGGAAATACTACCAAATCTTCGTCGATTAATTACATGTATAATATTTTTATTCCCCAAAACCCGTTTTGGGCCATCTGTGACGGGATAAATCCAAGCAGCTCGGCTTGTGGGAGCACAATAGTTCATGCTGGAAGGGTTGGAGTGGTTCTATCATCCATCCCAAAAATCCACACCATTTCCAGCATGGGGGACTCAGGTATGTGCTGACGAGGAGGAATTTTGTTCCAAAAGGGGCATCCCTGAGCTCCTGTTCTTGGAATTGTTGGGTGGATGGACTCTTCTTTCCCATCTGTCCACCCATGTTCCTCATTTTCCCATCTCCAACAAAAAATTGGCACCGAACATGCCCAAAAATAACCCCTGTTTTAACCCTTTGTGCGCCATGTTTTTGTGTCATGGATGCTCAGCTCCACCTCTGGACAAATTGAATTCCTGAAACTCTCTTCAAATTAATCTCGTGGGAACATTGAGAGGATGACAGGAGAGTGAGACACTTTGGGATGGACAGGCTGAGCTTCCAAGACCCCCCCAAAATGTGGACAAGGAGATGGGGATGGACCCAGAGGTGCCAGGGCAGAGCGAGGTGGGACAAGCCCAGGTAATTCTGGGATTAGGTGCGGCCAGGGAAAAGAAAACCGAGGAGTAGCCAGAAAATGACAAACAGGGGATGAATTGTGAGGGGTTTAGGAGGGGAAAGGAGGTTCCTCAGCGTTAAAGAAATATGTTAATCACAGTAACAACTTCGTCCTGTGTGTAATTACAACCCCGCGCTTCCCTTGCTCCCCCCAACCCTGGCAGAGGTTAATTTTGTGTGTGTGCACATTCAATATTCCCCTGCCAGGGACACGGGGCACTTATTGACACAGATGCAGAGCACTTGAAGGCGGCAGGGGAGGGGGCAGAGCCCGGGGAACCTCTGGAGCCAGGACCCAGGGCCCAGCCCCACGGCCATGGTAATTTGTGGTTTTTCCTCCAACGTTTAGTAGCCACAAAGAAGCCTTTAGAAATTTCTGGTCAGAACCAGGACTCCCCTGTTCCTCTGCAGACGAAACACTGAGCCCTTACACTCCAAACCCAATAAATATTTCATCTGGTTTGGAGGGAGAAGGGGTGGAGCCGGGCAGAAATTGTGTTTCACGAATGCAAATGACAGCTCAGACCCTCCGAGAGCCAAACCCTGCCTTGCCTCCCAGCCCCGAGCGTGGGCAGGGGCACAGGGGGGCTCTGGGGACAGGGACAGGTGAGCTCCAGGGGATTTGGGCACTGTTGGACACCACGGGGCTCCCCTGGAAAAGTACTATAAAAAAACAATCCTATAAAAAAGTAAAATAAAGCAGAGAACCCCCAGCAGGAGCTGAATGTGCCAGATGTTACACAGAGGGGAAACTCAGAACCAGAGCAGGTCTGGGAACATCCCAGATGAATTAAGAGACAGAAAGATAAGTTTAAAACACTCTTTGCTCTGCCCTCCTGATCAATAAGCAGTGGAGAGATTTCTGATAATGCATTTATTTCGCCTTCTCCCATTTTAATCTTTGTTAATCGGGTTTTTGGTGGCAAGTTGGAGCATTGCCCTTAAATGTGATCCTCCCTCCTCGCCCTCCTGAAGGCGCTGCTCTGCTTCCAGCAGACCTTGTGGTAGTGACTCATTGACCAAAAAGATGGGGGACAATTTTTGGAAGAGTCTGGGCACCATCATTCCTTTGGGAAGTCCTTGGGATGCAAAGCACAGCCTCAGGAATCCATCCAGGAGGAGAGAACTTAATTAAAAATGAAAAAAAAATTAATTTTCTATATTAACACAACCACTTGAGAAAAAAAAAAAGTCCTGAAAATAAGTCATCCATCCAACCATTCTGGTCAAATCAGCTGTGAGAAGGAAAGGGTTTGAAATCAAGACAACAGAATTAAATAAAATCTCCAAGAGCTGTTGAACTGGAAGGGAGAAGAAAATCCAGACCTGGTGAATCCAAAGCTGAGGAGAGATGGACATGGGAATTTGTAGGAGGATCGTGTTCCCATCGCCCATAAGCACTCCAAGGAATAAATCAGGGGCAGAATTTATTTAGGGCAGGGCTCTGATCTCCTGTAAGTGCTTTTAAGGCTGCAGGGAAATGCCCACATGGCTCTGCTGTCACTGCCCTCTGAGGGATTTATATCCAGCTTTTAAGAGTTGTTCCTGAGAGGAAGATTTAATTCCTGTCCCAGCCCATCCCAGCCCTCTATAACTGATAAAATTCAGGGTGTGCTGGAAGTTTGGAGTGTACAGGAGGCAATTCCATAATCCTGGAGAGCTCCAGCTGCTCTCCACGAGCCCATCTCACTCCACAGCTCCACAAACAACTTCCACAACAGGAAAATCTCCAACCCCACAAAATCCAAAGACAAAAATATTCAGGAATAGAAACCGATGCACTATAACCAGAGGAGTCTCTCGGTAAATGACACTGCTAATAGCCCCCAAAGATTTAATGTTTTATCCCTTATTTAAACTCCAACCAGACTTTAGATTCACAGAATCATCTAGATTAAAAAAAGACCTCAAGATCATCGAGTCCCGCTGTGATTGATAACATAGAGATTTAAGAAGTTGGCATCTGGTTTGGTTTGATGCTGATACCATTCCTGATTTGCCAGCTTTTCAATTATTCCTAACAGGAGCTAAAATACATTAAATTTCTACAAACTGCAAACAGAAAGTGGAAATGGTTATAAAGAGACCACCAAGTTTCATTATCTGAACTTGTAAAGGAAGTATGAGCAGAAGGGAAAGTGTTCAGAAACCTGAATAAAACTCAGTGGTTCAGCTCAGTGATTTTTAACTGCCTTTGGAAAAAACCTCCAGATTGACAAGGTGACAAGAAAAAACAAATCTTGCCCATATTCCCTCAGTTTGAGGGAGTTAAGAGATATCTAATGGAGCAGAGAGAGTGATTATTATATTTTAAATACTGGGTTTTAATACCGGTGGGGCGTCTCAAATGAAACGAAAAGCGAGGCCGAAATTGGAAATAGACATTACTGCGAAAATTCACCAAAAGCTGCAAACATCAGCCTGTTTAAAATGATAATAAATCAGCTGAGACCCTGAAGAATATTTATTATGCTTGGAATTAGCAACAATAAAACCAAAGCTCCTGCGATAGCCACGGTGGAGTCGAATGGGAATGAAATGAACCCCGCGGTTCGAATTTGCGCTTCGAGCACTGTCAGATTTTTGGGACCCCCGAGGCATTTCTGAAACTCCCCAAGGCACTTCTGAAATTCCCCCAGCTCCAGGGAATGCTGTGGGTGGCATTGAGGGGCAGCTGGGTGTGTTTTTGGGTGGGTTTTTGGGCGGGATCGTGGCGGGATCCTGGCGCTCCCTCTGCATGCTCCTAAAAATGTACATGAATATTTCACTACTCTTTTATCATATTGTTTATTTTTTTCGTTCTGTATTCGTCCTAATAACTGTATTGTATAGTAAATAACATTTTTCTACAGTAACAATAATAAATAAACTTGCTATAAATAAAATAATAAATAAACTTCAGTTTCTGCTGAACAAGTGAGTGTATTATGATGAAATCAGCGGAGGAAAACGCGTATGGAGGGTTCCAACCTCTAGAATTCTGATAAATAGCTTGATTGAAGAGATGTTACCTTAGGAGACATGAATTCTCATACTTCATTTTAAGACACAGACATGGTGATGTCATGGAGAAACTCTAGTGTAGTGTGAGGACTTACTGCTGTAGAGCTTGCTTTTCATCAATCAATCAGAACAAAAACAGCTACCCCATTTTCTGTATATTTCAGAGTCTGATCAGTGTAGATGATCAGTGAGTATATTATGGTGAGATCAGCGGAGGAAAACACGTATGGAGGGTTCAAACCTCTAGAATTCTGATAAAGAGGTGGATTGAAGAGATGTTACCTTAGGAGACATGAATTCTCATACATCATTTAAAGACACAGACATGCTGATGTCATGGAGAAACTCAAGTGTGGTGTGAGGACTTATTACTGTAGAGCTTGCTTTTTATCAATCACAACAAAAACAGCTACCCCATTTTCTGTATATTTCAGAGTCTGATCAGTGTAGAAGATCAGTGAGTATATTATGAAGAAATCAGTGGAGGAAAGCGTGTATGGAGGGTTCAAACCTCTAGAATTCTGATAAATGATAAATAGCTGGATTGAAGAGATGGTACCTTAGGAGACATGAATTCTCATACTTCATTAAAGGACACAGACATGCTGATGTCATGGAAAAGCTCAAGGAGTGCTCTCCAATCTCAGCTACAAACTTTATCCAGGGTTAAATATTGAGCCAAAGAGATAGATGTGGTGGTAGAGACAGCCATGGGATGTAGTGCTGCCAAGTCCACTGCCTTCAGCCCGGGTTCAAGGACATTTTTGGAGGTAGGTCCCAACTTTCCATGAAAGGGAAAAGCCATTTGTCTGTCTGTATGGAGAAGCGAGGCATGAAAATACAGCCTTTAAAAAAACACACTTTCAAACCATTCTCGAATTTCAGCTGGCTCACGAAGCCAACACCACCCTCGGAGGGAGCCAGCTCTGAGCCTTGATCCTTGCTGAATTAGGAGGGCTCTTTCCATGAGCAGGCAAGGGAAACCTCCAGATCCAACATCCACCTTGTGTGTTCTCTGTGTTTTAAAATGCTCGTGTAAAGTCAAAGTCCCAAAATCCAAAATCAAAGTCCCAAAATCCCAAATCAAAGTCCCAAAGCTCTCATGGTGCCAATTCCCCTCTGAGTGACACACAGCAAGGTAGACACAGAGCTCGTGGCTCCAGGTGTGGAGGGGACATCCAGAAAAGAGCCAGCTGTGTGAAAATAATGAGCATTTGGCTCCTCGCTCCATTCTCATTCCTTCTTCTGTCTCATGGATGAGTGGTTTCCATAGGTGGAGATCCCTCCCGTGTCTCAGCATCACCCTGAAGTGTTCCCACCTTCCCACTGATGCCTGAAGTTTTCTCTTTCCTGTGTTTCAGGTTCTGTGCTGCCCAGGGCTGCAGCTCTGAGCTCACACTCAGTGTCACTCAGCTCTGCACACAGCAGGGACACAAAACAAATCCTTGCCCAAATGGACACCAAGGACAACTTTCAGGCCCAACAGCACCAACAAGGGTGGCTGAAGGGAGGAACAAGAAGGATGGGACCTCACAACCTGCAGCTGCAACTGGACAATTCAACCCCAAGGTGCAAATGGAGCCAAACTGATCCAAGGGTCAGACCTGGTGACCCTTTGTGCATTTTGGGACCATTTTGGGCCCACCTTGGGTGTAGGCCTGGCCAGGCTCTTGTCCTGCCCCAGGTGGATCCTGGAGGCCTTGGAATAAATCTCTGCTTTATTCTCCAGCTCTGCCCAGTCTCTGTTCCAGCTCAGCCTCCCCAAGGCATCCCCATGACCAGCCCAAACCCACCTGCAGAAGGCACCAGTCCTGTCAAACCCCCTGAGCCCAGCAGCAGCTCTGACCATCCTCCCCTGCTCTGGTTTAGGGGAAAAATCTGTGGGTTCAGACTGGTGGGGGGACTTTTGTGGATGTTATGGCCACAAGCTGGTGGAGCACTGCAGGATTTGCCTTCCTGTGAAGCAACAGCTGGAATTCTGTGCTGAAACCTTCCCAAATTCCCTTCTCTGACATCTGCCCCGCTCTGGCTTGCTGAACTTGCCCTTGGGCTGAGGTGATTTATGGTCCCCAGCCATCCCAGCTCCCTCTCCGAGCCATTCCCCACTGCTGGGAGGTGCTGGTGCCCTGAGCCCTATCCATGGCAGCACCTGGGTGGGATGGGAATGGCTTTTTCCAAACAGTTCCTCCTCCTCAGATACGCTCTGCACATCCGTGTCTGGCCAGGAGCTCAGCCATTTATTTTTCCTCTCCATAGGCGTGTTTGGAGCTGTGGGTGGCCTCTCCTGTTTAAAATAAAGAAGCCAGGGGGAAGCTTTGTTCTTCACAGGCTGGAAATCGGAGCATCTGTCCTGTGCTGGGTGGGAGAGGGAAGCAGCAGAGCTCAATCCCCTGGAAGTTTCCCTACCTGAATTTTTGTTTTGCTTGGGTTGAAGGAAACGGGAGCACAAGGCAAAAAGAAGACAAGAACTTTGCAGAAGGCCGGGCTCCAGGTAATGAAAATGCTGTGAGTCTGGATACTCACAATACTGGAATTCTACAGGTGATCAGGAATTCAAAGTATTTGATATCATCTCCCAGCTCCTGAGTGGCCTCGAGCTGGATTTTATTGGATTAATATTCCTGGAGCAATCAGGCCAGTTCAAAGACATCTGCGGGGTCATTCAAGGCAGAATGTGTTTCATTCTGTAGTAATTTTAATGTAAAAAAGGACTTTTTAGAGCTTCACTCACAGTTTGCCTCCACTTTTACTGTTTGAGGCACGAAGTTGCCCCTTTAATCATGGCTTCTAGCCCCCTTTAAAGCAAAACAAGCAGAGCTAGAAGAGTAATTTTTAATATAACTATTTTTTCAATATCCTGACATTTTGCAAAACCATCCTGGCAAACTGGGAGACACCAAATTCTCTGAAAAAACCTGAGTCTGAGCAGCCCAGCCCAGTCCAGGAGCACACAAGGCCGTGAAGGACTAAGTCAGCTCATGGATCCCCCCAGCACAGGCCAGGTTGGGTTTCTGCCTCCCCTTTGAATCTCCTCATAAATATTCCCCCTCTGCAGTGGAAATTCGTGCAGGGCAGGGACATTTATGACTTGTCGTGGGGTGCTGGACAGCACCAACACTCCCTGGGCAGGGAGGGCACCACAGGCTCTTCCCTCACCACTGTCCCTGCCACAGGGAACCACTCCTGGGTGTCCCCGAACCTTCCTGCCAGGTGAGGAACAGCCTGTAGTGGCCCTACACTTGATTTACACAGTGCTCCTTCTATCACTGCTTAACTCATCCCTGTGCATCCACTGCAAAGCCCATTTTTCCTGCCTGGAATTTCATTCCTGGCTAAGGAATAGCAGGAGATGCTTCATTATTTGCCTGTCTGGAAGCCTATTTTTAAACTGGTGTTTTGCAGGTCATTAATCCCAGCCCTGGATGGGAGCCTTTAGCTTTTGACCTCCCCAGTGACCGAGTTATTTACTGCAGACGACGAATGGTTATTTTTCAGGGTTGTTTTCAAAAGGCTTTTTCCCATTTCGGAGACTTGGTGGAGCATTGTAGGAGCCCTCCTGGTTCCCCTGTCTCGTATCCTTAATCCACCCTGAAAGATATACAGGGCACTTTAGGAATGACTCATGCCACTGTAAGAGGATGCTTATGCCATATCCACATTATTCCTATTATTTCTTGGATGCCTCAGTCCCATAACTCTGCATGGTCTTAATACTGAGGGGGAATTTGAGCTGCATAACGTCCACAGAAAATCTCAAAGAGTTTACTGATGCAGTTCCCAAATCCAGTCCATGTCTGTGATCAGCACTAAAAATGGGCAGAATTGGGCTTTTAGGGTTGAAAATCAGAAAGTTATTGTTATTTGTTGCACGTGTAATTGTGTCCTGCAACAAATGAACACGGCTTCTTTAAATCACCATTTTAAAGTGACTCTCTGGCGGGACTGATAATTGAGATCAGCAGATAAAGGGGTGAATTCTGTTCTGAACAGACAGTTACTGAGGAGGGTGGGAGCTGTGGTCCCACCAGCCCAGGAGCTGCTCCCTCACAGGGAAGGGGGAAACTGGGAGCAGGGAGATAAGGAACAACCAGGCCAAGATTAAATTTCCATGGGAAGGAACCAGGAGGAGATTTATGCACACAAATGATAGCTTCTCCCTCATCTTTCACCTCTTTGGTTGTGCCACTCCATGTCCATATCTAGGTGTTCCACAGAGCCAGGACAGCTTTCCTGGGGCTGGAACAACCCCTGCACTGCACAAACAACACCCGGCCAAGCTCAGCATGGAGTGAATTAAAGAGGACGAGGTGACGAACACAAGGTCCCCCCAAAATGATACTCCCAGCTTAAATTTCCATGGCTTAATCTGAGTTTTGGCTGAGCAGGGAAGGCCTCCACGGTGGCGTGTTGGTTTAGTGGTTGGAGGATGACATAAAATAAAAGCCCTGGGTTCAAAGGGCCTGGCTGTTTACGGGAATCCCACCCCCCGAGCTCTGGCAGGAGCGTCCCGGATTACTCATCCGCGTTAACTCTTTGGATAAACATTTCCCTGTCGAGCCTAAGGTCGAGCCGCACAGCCCCTGACAAGGGAGAAAAAAAGAAAAAAAGAAAAAAAATCCATGTTCAAAAATAAACACGACACAGGTCTGAATTAGGGGCTTGTTCCTTACAAAGGAAGATGTATTTACACAAGGGCAGCTCATCGGGACACGTTGGTTTGCCAAAGGAGAGAGCAGTGGAGGGATCTGGGAGGGATCTAAATATCACTGAGTGACAGCACTGGAAGAGGAAGAGTTTGAGCCATGCCAGCTGTGCAGGACAGGAGTTTGGGAATGGCTTTGGAGCTCCACGGTGAGCTCAGGAGGTGAAGGACCTGGCAGGCACGGTGGGGCTGACTGGGAAAGCGATCAACGACAGGAACACCTCCAGCTCCCACCTCCAGCTCCCTGAATCACTGCCATCCATCGAATTTCCATGATGTCAAGCAAGTGTGAAGGAAAATAGGCTGGGGCTAAATGGAGGATGGGAGCACGGAGCAAAATCGTGGTGGGTTTGGGGGGTTTTTTTTGGCCTTCCCCAGCGAAGGTGGCGGCGCATTTAAAAGTAAGGATTGAAACAGGAACTGAGCTCGTGATGATGAATGGTCAGGAATTCTACTTGAGAGCAGCCCCACCACGTTTAATAGATGTTATAAATGTCTGCATCCAGCACAGGAGGTGAAAGCAGGGTGAGGGGCATTGGTGGGAAATAAAATTCCCAGCAGAAGAAGTGTCAGGGTGTTTGTGTTCCAGGTCTGGAGAAGCCTCTGTCCTACAAACTCCAACTCATCAGTAGGAATTAATTGGGAAGGAATCCTTCCCTGGAAGGGTGGGAGACCCTGGCAGAGATTCCCAGAGAAGCTGTGGCTGCCCCTGGATCCCTGGAAATGTCCAAGGACAGGTTGGAGCACCCTGGGACAGTGGAAGGTGTCCCTGCCCATGGCAGGGTTGGCACTGGATGCTCTTTACGGTCCTTTCCAACCCAGCCCATTCCATGATTCCATGATAATTTCTGGAGCAAATAAGTCTGAAAGAGCAGAGAATTCTGTTTGCAGTGCAGCACACTTTGAAACTGTAAAACAACCACACATTTCAAATCTGTTTTACAGTTCAGCAGCACCGTGACATCGTTTCCATTTTCCCTCTTTGATTTTCCCACAAATTTTTAATTTTTTTTCTTTTTTAAAGCTGCAAAATGCTAACACTCTGAAGACAACTTAAAGGGTTATCTTTGATGACTTAGGATATTCCTAAAAATTTGGCAAAGCTATTACTAAACCCTTGGCTCTATCCACGTGCTGGACAGGATTACCATCTCAAATGCTGCTCACACCATCATCTTCTGGGCATAACAATGACAATAAAAAAAAGAAATTCCAATAAAACTGGAAAAAAAAAAAATCTGAGTTCATAAGGGTTCTGTCTAACCTTCAGCTGGAAACGAGATGACAAATAGGCCAGCAAGGCCAACTAAGATTTTTTTGGGGTATTGATTTAAAGCAGAGAAGCCACAGTGGACAGTTTATCAATTCCAGTGGAAACCAAGGATCATGGAACTAAAAGGTATTAATCACAGCGGATTACAGAACCCAAGGCTTCTATTAATTTCCCTGCCAGTTTCGTTATCTTCTCAGATTTTCCTGTCATTTCTTTAAGGCTTCCCTTGTAAATTTTGCATTTCGAGCTGTAAGGGGCCATTAGAGGATGGCAGGAGTCCTGTGCTTTTCTCGTAATGAATTCTCAGGTTACCCCGGGTTTTCCTGAGCAAACAAACTGAAGCCACACGCAATTATCCCTCGGCTGCCCGGGCAGACATTCTCCAGGAGGATCTTCTATTTTTAATCCAGCTATTATTGGAATAAACTGGGGAAGGCTCCCAGGCTTTGCAGCCCCTTTGTTTGGGCTAAAAATAAAACATCACCAGTGCAAACGCACGTCTGGTGTGTTATCCATGAAAATAAGAATTTGGGGGTTGTTCCAAATGGGATTTCAAGAGTTGAGGAACTCCGGAAGTTCTTGCTGAGCATGGATCCAGCCTGTGGAGGTAGAAATCACTTGTTTCAGTGAAAACTCCTGGGATTTATATCAGAACAATGAGAACGTTTCAGCCCCACCCTTCCCTGATTAATTCACTCAACACAGGTTGTGTTTTCAAGCTTCTTCCTACAACCATCACAAATAAAACTGAGATTCCCATTCCAAAAAAACTCTTGAATCATGGAATCATGGAATGGTTTGGGTTGGAAGGAACCTTAAAGCCCATTTTATTCCATCCCTGCCATGGCAAGGACACCTTCCACTATCCCAGGGTGCTTCAAGCCCTGTCCAACCTGGCCTTGGACACTTCCAGGGATTCCCATTGCTGTCAAGAGCTGGGCCTTGGGCTGCCACCAGAATTCCCCTGGCTCCAAAAGTTTTCACCCACATGTGTTCAATCCCATCCATTCCATTTAAAGCAATCCCTGGTTCCACAGTGTTGGCTCTGCAGCCCTTTAAATCAAGGAAATGCTCTTTAAAAACCAGGAATTATTGTTGGAGATGTTATCACATTTAACCTTCCATGCCATTTCCCTCTGCAGGTTGTACTAAGCCAAAACCAACACATTTTCTTACTTTTTTTTTTGGTTATTTTTAACTGTAGCTTTGCAATTCTGCAGGTTGCTCAAGCTCTGTTTGCAGGACAGAGTTTTTTACTCATCAGTGTCAACATTTGCCCTTTGTTTTATTCTTCTATGGCCAGGAACATCACCCAGTCAGGATGTTCAGCGTGGTGACAGCACCAGTATTTCATGAGAAGTAAGGAGGGATCAAAACTAGTCCCTAACTTATGCGTGGGGGAGGAGGAAGGGAAAGGAGGAGATGCATGAAGATTTTCTTTAGTTTTATGCAGATTGTCTTTGATTTTGAGCAGAATCTCTTTGATTTTTGTGCAGAGTTTTTGCAACTTTCAGTAAGAATCTCCTCACGCACCACAATTACCTAGGAAAAGCTTCTTTGGATTCCCCAAGTCCTATTTTTACAACTTTTAACCATTTCCACGCCGCTATTTGCTTCGTTTGGTGCCAAACAACCTCCCCATTTACACGGCTTTCCCCCCAGCCACAAAGTGAGCATATAATATATTACAGGTCGATTTCCATTGATTTTCCCCCCATTCCCAGCTGCCTTTCCCTGCTCCCAAGCCGTGGGTTAAGCAGCTCCCAGGCAGCCCACAGAGGTGGGCAGCAGGAGAGCTCTGCAATAAGTCCTAAATTGAAAGCTCTGCTGTGTCTCCCCACTGGGAGAGCCTGCTGAGAGAGGCTTCTTTTAATATTGCCTTAATAGGCTCAGTTAATTAAAGCTCAGTCAATCTGGAGGGATTTTCATGGCCTATGGAGACCCGGCAAATGGGAGCCTATTCCTGCCCCAGTTTATTATCAATAGTGGCTCAGGGAAAAAAGTGATTACAGCACTCGGGAGAGAAGCAAAAAAAAAAAAAAAAAAAGGGAA
>VXBB01009984.1:10778-50150 GCA_013399915.1 Illadopsis cleaveri | reverse complement strand
AAAAAAAAAAGAAAAGGGGAAAAGAGGAAAAGAGCAGAGGAATTTTACCCATATTTAGGTTCTAGGACAAACACAACCCTTTGCACAAACTCTGGAAAGTTCTGGGTGGCGCCAGGGGTGACCCCGAGGAGGTGCCCACTTGAGAGGGGCCGTTCACGGGCACTGCTGGAAACTCCAGCAGGGAATTGCCAGCGATTTCTCAGAAAAAAAACCACAAGCCTTTCACGGGAGGGTATCAGCACCTTGGAAATGCCCCTGGGCTGGGCGGGGCCGCTGCCATTCCAGAGCTATTTCGGATCCAAGACTAAGTGTCTTTTTATTTCGTTGAAATGGGCTTTAATTGAAGGCGCTGCTGCTCTGCTCCAGGAGCACCAAACGAACGTGGTTTGGTGTTTTTCTTTCCCAAATCCTAAGGGGACGTGCCCCTAGACCAACATTCGACTGTTTTGTTTTGGGGGTTTTTATTTTTCTTTTTTTTTTCCCCCCTTGGTCAAAAGATCCAGTGTGTGCTAATTCTGCCGGGCTCCCTCTCACTCAATCACTCATATTCAGTGCCCCCTAAAGAAACATTGCAGAAGCCAGGAGGGTAAGAAATTACCCAAATGAGCTGCCTGTGCTTCTCCCTCACATATCACACGCGGAATTGTTGCCACCTTGCTGGGAAAATTAGCCCTGGCTCGGCTTTGCTTATCAAATAACAGAGGAGGTGCTGTGCTGGGTCAGGGCAGGGGCTGGCCAGAACCAGGGTTGAGAGGGAAAGGATCCTCTCAGAATTTTATCAACTGATCTTCTAAATCAAATTTTTCAGAGATTTTTTTTTTTGCTGAGATTTGGTGGCCATGCATTCCCCGTACAGAAAAGAGTCGTGTTTTCCTGATTTAATCTGGGAATGTGCCCTATTTAATCTGGGAATGGGTTTTATTTAATCTGTGAATGTACTTTTTTTTTAATCTGGCAATGAGATTAATTTAAAGCTAAGAAGTACTTCTAAGTTAGAGAGAAACCCTCTGATTTTATCACTTTGCAAACTCCCATCTTTGCTGAGTTCTGCTGAAGTTTTAATGCAGAAATGGACTCAAGAAATGTTTGACTTCATCCCCAAAATGCAGTTCTTCTGCAGAAATCCTGCTTTAGCAGAATGAGGTTTTATCAGAAACTTTGTGGTTTTACATTTTGCAAAACTTTGTTTCAAAATTTGCCTAAATTTGAAAACATCGGGTAAAATAGAGGCTAAAGCAGAGAAAAATAAAGGATTTTCTTCCTGAATCCTATTTTTATTTCCTATTTCTAAGGAATCCAAAGGCTTTTGCTTCAGTTTGATGCAAGACATGATAATAACAAAAAAAAATTAATTCAGCCATGGAGCTGAAAATCAAATTTTCACACAAATCTGCGTGTAGAAAATATTTCTTCTGCCCCATTTACCGGGAGCTGATGGTGGCAATTGGGGTACAAATTAAATTCATAATCAATTATTCAGTTTTCAGTCTAGACCCTGCAGAGGGTGAAGGAGAACCCAGCAGCCGTTGGGATGTTGGGGATGGTGGAGGAGGATGTTTGATATCCAGTGGCTTCCCGAGGCAGCAGGGCAAGCACCAGCCCTCCTTTGCCTCCTGCTGCAGCCAGGACATCCTTTGGAATGTGATGGCAGCAGGAATTCCATTTGGGAACAGAAAACCACACCCAAATTTTGCTTCCAAGGCCACGACGCCGTAGTTTGCCATAATTTACAAAGCCCCACCACAGCAAATGCAAATCCTGCAAATAACAGGAGATTGAAATGGTAACAAAACCAGAATAATGAACCAAAAAATCTGTCAAAATTCTGATTTTCGGGAATAACACACGGGATTCTGCTGCCTGTGCCTCTGAGCTCCTGGTTCCTGCTCTCTCCCATCAGGATTCACCTGCCTCAGGTGCAGCTTGTGCCCCACCTCATCCTCTGGTTTTTATGACATCTCTGAGGTTGTAAAATTACCAGAGACTCAACTTGAAGCTTCTTTACTTTGAAAATTGCATGACTTACCCAACATTCTGATTATACAAGAGAAAATAGGATGAATGGAGGCTGCATTTCAGCAACCCTAAAATCCAAACAGAGCAGCAAATGCTGCAGCATCCCATCCAGACACTCTCCCTGCCTCCTGCTTTCATCAAATCTGATCTTTTTTCTTGGAGTTTGCTCTGCAACACAGAATTTTGGAGACCAAACCCCAGTGAAAACAAACCCAAGCGAGGTGCTGAAGACAGCCCATGGATGAGGAGAGTGGGAGCCCCCAGGGTACACACGGGGAGCCTCTGAGGCTCAGCAAGTGCAGGAACCTGCCCATCCTCATCCAGCACAGCACAAAATCCCAGGTTGGAGGTTTTGGGAAGTTTTCCCTGACTGTCCAGCTCTGTCCTGAGCAGCCCCATGGCCAGAGCTTCCTTACATCACCAGGGAGAGAAAAAACCCCCAACCCTTGCAGCTCCCCAGCCTTCTGCAGCCCAATTTATGTCCAATTTGCAGACTTTCAACATAGCAGCCTCACAGTTCATAAAATCAAACTCAGCCAGGGCTAAGTCTCTGGGTAATGGATTTAGGATCACTCGAGGTGTTACTGGCAGTTCATGATGGGTAACTTTCTTGTTAACTAAAGTCCCTTTTGCTAAATGAGTTCCAGGTTTAACTCCCTCCAGTCCCAGCCTTCACTCTCCCTTTTTCCCCCCCCTTTTTTTTCTTTTTTCCCCCCTTTTTTTGGCAGCGCTGTTGTGGATGGGAAGGGAGGGGGAGAGGAGGAGGTGGCACAGGACTTTTTTTTATTGGGCTGCTCATGGAGGGCTTTTCATGGCTGGGGCTACGGGGAGCAGAGACAGAGGGAGAGAGAGGGGGGAGAAAGGTGGGATAAGTCAGTCTTTGTGTGAGGGGAAGGTGCTGAAAGGAGGGCTGTGTGCTGGGGCCGGGGAGCAGCCCTCTGGCTCCGCTCGTCTGTGCGGGGCTCTGGAGCCAGCACGGGGATTTTCAGCTTCCACAGGTTCCTCCAGGCACCATGGGGAGCACGGCCAGGCAGGGAAACCATGGCAGGGAAACCATGGCAGGGAAACCATGGCAAGGGAAACCATGGCAGGGAAACCATGGCAGGGAAACCATGTACTGGACATGGCCTGGAAACCACAGCCAGGCAGGGAAACCATGGCCTGGAAACCACAGCCTGTTCATGGCAGGGAAACCACAGCCTGTGCAGGGCATGGAAACCATGTAAGGGAAACCATGGCCTGGACATGGCAGGGAAACCACAGCCTGTGCAGGGCAGGGAAACCATTGAGGGAAAGTACAGCCAGGCAGGGAAACTTGGCCTGGAAACCACGGCCTGCTCATGGAACCATGGCAGGGAAACCACGGCCTGCTCATGGTGCTATGGCAGGGAAATCACAGCCTGCTCATGGCAGGGAAACCATGGTCTGCACAGGGCAGAGAAACCACAACCAGGCAGGAAAACCACAGCCTGCACAGGAAAGGGAAACTATGGCAGGGAAACCATGGCCTGCACATGGCAGGGAAACCATGGCAGGGAAACCACGGCCGGTAAACCATGGCAGGGAAACCACGGCCTGCACATGGCAGGGAAACATGGCAGGGAAACCACGGCAGGGAAACCACAGCAGGTAAGCCACGGCAGGGAAACCACGGCCTGCACATGGCAGGGAAACCCAACCCCTCCTGCCATGTGCTCCCTGGGCTGGCAGTGCTGCCCAAACCCCATTTTTGGAGCAGCAATGGGGTGTCTCCATCAGCCATCTCCCACTGAACCGTCCCCGTGAAGCACCTGGGTGCTTCTCTTCCTCCAGCACTGGATTTTGCAGCTGAGCAGACGTGTTGTTTGTCTGGCAAGGAAAAGCTCTGCAGGCCATGCATCATTTCCATGTGCTACCCACCAACCTGGCAGATTTTGAGGGAACATCATCAAAAACTTTTCCCCCTCTGACAGTGTTTCTGGCAAAAATAAAAAAGTAGGGTCTTTGTGTTTTGGGTTTAATCAAAGCAGCAGCTTGGTCCTTCAGGCCACTTCTGCTTTCAAACATTCACCTCTCAAGTATTTTCTTGGAAAAATGATCACCCCAGGAACTCTTCCACCACTCTGCACAGGGCCAAAACTAATGGATCAAAACTAATGAGGACAGTCAAAACAGGTGTTTAACACCATTTTCTGAGGTCCAGCCTCCTTGCAGTTGTTTGCAGAGTGGTCTCTCACTGAAAACACATCTGAGGTGAAGCAATAATTCAAAGGTGTAAGAAAAGCCCCATTCCAAATGAAAAAATGGTGCTATTTTTGGTCTAAAGTAGCATTTTGTGTTGAATTTCAACACCATCATCGACTGAAGGGCCTCCAAAGACCATGACAAGCACACGGTGCTGCACAAAGAGAGGAGTTTGCAGGCCAATTTAGCAACCTCCAACCCTATTAATGGGTGTATTTTACATTCTGGCTACAATCAAATGGGCCCAGTAGTGATTTATTATTGATACCAAATAAAAAACCCACTTGATAATCTCGAAGCGTTAGCTCCAGGAGAATATTTCCTTTCCTTTCTGGAGATCCCAGCCAACATTTTCTTCTCCCAGCCTGGGAGAAGCCTGAAACTATAAATGGAATATTATAGAAATCCAGTAGAGGACTCTCCTCCACTCCACTTCATGGTTATTTGTTTGGAGTGACTCAGAAATTGTCATGTGAGCCCCTTTTCCTCTTGGAAGGGCCAGTGTCTCCCTGTGGCTGTGCCAACTGCTCCCTCCAGCCCGGCCTGGATTGGCTTTCAAACTAAACAAATAATTTTATTTAAAGAAGAAAAAAGAAGAAGAAATTGTTCACCAATCCCCCCAAGTCCCCCCAGCTCTGTTTGCTCTGGTTTTGTGACAAAAGCTGTGGTCACGTGCTCTGCACGAGCTCTGGCAAAAGCCATGGATGATGTCTCACTAAAAAGCTCCATTTTTAAAAAGCAAAGTGATTTTCTTTTTTTCTTTTTAAAACCAGCTCATGAATATTGATTTCAATCTGCCGTGATTTCAGTCAGGATTTCCTGGTTGAATGGAATGGTTTCTTGATTGAATTTCATCTATTTCCATCATGGTTCAATATCTCTGGGGAACTGCTGTGAGCAGGGTTCTACTGACAGGGAAAAGGTGACTGCATTGGAAGTCATCCTGATGAAGATGAAGATGATGAAGATGAAGATGAGAGAGATTCCCAGGCTGGATCAGGACAACATCCACCTTCCCAGTGCCTTGTCCTGGCAGAGCCCAGCTGTCCATGAGGAAGCACAGGATGCAGGGAGAGAGCAAAGACAGAAAGCAGGGCAGCAAAATCCTCCAGATCCTTCCAGATCCACCATTTCCATGAAGAAATTCCTCCTGCTGTCCAACCTGAACCTCCTTTCTGCCTTTTCTTTCCTGTGAAAGCCTCCAGATAATCCATACCCGAGCCATTCTCCCAGCCCTGAGGAGCTCCCTGTTGAACTTTTTCCATCTGCACCCCTGAATCCCATTTCCAGCTGGCATTCCATGAAGAAATTCCTCCTGCTGTCCAACCTGAACCTCCCTTCTGCCCCTTTTTTCCAGTGAAAGCCTCCAGATAATCCTTACCCCAGCCCTGCGGAGCTCCCTGCTTCACTTTTCCAGCTGTGCTCCCTGAATCCCATTTCCAGCTGGGATGGGGCTGGATTCCCAGGCCACGGGCTCAGCGACCACATTCATTTTCAGCAACTTGAACGGCCAGGAAAGGCTCTTGAGCAAACAAATGGCTCCCCATAAACATGTCGGAGGAAATTAAGATGCTACAGCTGATCTGCTTTAATGAAATTACGCGCCCGGCTCCGATTCCAGTGTTGCTCCCCGTGTTTTCTGCATCGCGCCGTGCAATTAATCCTTCCTAAAATAAACGGGCTGATTAAAATTCCATTATCCTGACAGTTCACAATAAACCACGGGACCAATGATCCCCTCTCTTTTTTAACCTTTTGAGCCATTATAATTAATTCTGGATTTATGTCATTTGCTGGCAAATGTTCCGATCACCTTCCTAACTGCTTCAACAATTCCAAACAGTTGCACTCCTCCAGCGTGTAAACAATGGACAATAATTGAACTATTTAACCTGATTCCCGTTTCATGGAGTTTCCTTTGGACACAAAGCTCAGTATTGAGTTGCTCAGGATTGAGGTGTTCGCCTTTTTTTATATTTTTTTTTTCAGTCTCTAATTAAGTGCTCATTAAAAATAAAATAACAGCACTTTGGAAAAAAGACAGAGAAGGGCCTGAATTAGATTCTTTTGGTCCCATATTCAACTTCTGAGTGAAGAGAGACCTGCTGGAGAACATTATTTTGTGGTGTTGTTTCAATCATATCAAAAATCCCAATATTTCTCTTCCCAAATTTTCTGCAATTCCCTGTTGTCCAAAGCCAACCTTCCTTAGCACGCCCCGTGCTTTAGGGTGACAACCACTACACCCAGAAAAACACCCAAAATAATCAGAATTTTGCCCAGTGGAATCACTTTTTGCCCAAATGCCTGTAGTTTTCACAACAAACACATCAGGGAAATGAAACTAATCTTCCAGCCAAGCTTATTCTAGCTAAAATATCAGGTTTGAGGGGCTGCAAGGCCATCCCTGCCCCAACCTGTAGCAAAAGTACCAAGAAATCTGGTTTATATTCTTTAAAAATCATGTAAAGGCAGGTCAGCCAGCTTGGAGGAGGTGGATTTACTAAATCAACCACTCCTTTGCCTGCATTTTGTGGGTATTTTTATTTCCCCGTCTGACAATTTCCCAAAAAGAAACCAAATAACAAATGAGGTGATCCAGCGCTATTAAAATTGCCACTTAAATGAATTTGTCTTGGTTTGGGGAAAAGAGCATCAAAATGTCAGCTGCTCAAAAACACAGCTCCAATCTCCAAATTCTTCAGAAGGTGGAAAATCCATTTCCTAACCAGCCCTACTTACCACTGGGTACATGGGTTACTTATCCAAACTCACCCTGACCTTCAAAAATGTTTGGGTTGATGTCAGTGTTTGGGCTGAGGTTTGGTTTGGCCACTTCTGCTTTTTCCATAGCAGTGCACCCATCCCTAGAAGAGATGGAATAAAAAGAGGAATTCTAAGCACACACAGACCCGACTATTGACTAGAAATAATAAAAAATCCCTTTTCCCTCATCTTTATCTGACCGATGCTCGTGAGCAGTGGCCGATCACACCACGAAACCCATCGGCCCCAACAGCAACACCCGATGAAAAGGAGGAACGAAAACAGATTTATGAACCAGCTAAACCGTGTTTACATTGATAAATGAGCTTTCTAGAGATCCCCAAGCTGATTCCAAACCCCCTTTTTCAGCAGCTCTTTCCCCAGCCAGCTGCAGAGTCCCCCCGAGACCTCCCCAGTGGCGCTGGCAGCAACCTCCCTTCTAAATTTCTGCCGAGGTCTCCGGAGCAGTGCCCGGCTGCTGAGATTTTAAGGATGTGCTGCTGCTCCCATCAGCTGCACAGGATGGACTCTGGCCCATCCTGTCAGCACCCTGGGAACCAGCAAAGGCCTCCTTTGTGCACGCCCCGGGCCCATCTCGCTCTGGTTCGAATTAAGAGCGGCGGCGATTTCCGCCGCCGGGGCTTTGGAGAAAGCTCCCGATGTCCCGTGGCCGTGCTCTGGTTGCAGCGCCATGGGAAGGCTCCAGGCAGATGCCAGCAGCGTTGTCTCACTCTGCTCCTGTGCTTTTGCTTCCTGAGGAGGCTGGGGAGGGAGGAGGAGGTGAGGGTTTGGCCACAGCAGAGAGAGGGAACAGGAAAATGGGGCTGAGGATGAAGTGCAAGTTATGGATTGCCCCATGGACTGTGAAATTCCTGATTTCCTCACATTGGCCTCCAAGTTGTGATGGAATGGTGAAGAGTATTCCTCAGCCACAGAATGGTTTGGGCTGGGAGGGACCCTGAAAGTCATCCAGTTATGGATTGCTCCACGGACTGTGAAATTCCCAATTTCCTCCCACTGGTCTCCAAATTGTGATGGAATGGTGGAGAATATTCCTCAGCACAGCCACAGAATGGTTTGGGTTGGAGGGACCCTGAAAGTCATCCACCCCCACCTGCACCTTCCACTGTCCCAGGGTGCTCCAAGCTCCATCCAAGCTGGCCTTGGAGATTCCAGGGATCCAGGGGCAGTCACAGCTTCTCTGGACACCCTCCCCTCCCATCCATCCCTGCCCTCTGAAATACCTCAGTTAGAGGCAGAAAATCTGCAGGGTACAGAACCCCCTCAGCGCCCAGAGTAGGAGCTTTTCCCCTTCCTTTTCCTTTTCCCGCCATACTTTTGCTTTTTCCTCCTTTTTTCCCCCCTTTTTCCTCCTTCTTTTTCCTTTTCCCTCTCCTTTTCAGCCCTGAATTCTAGCAGGGCAGTGCCTTTTGGAAAATATCTTCTACAAGCAAAAAAATCATTGCAAATACCATTATTACAGATAATAGAAGTCACCCTCTGCTATTCAGAGAGATTGCAAAACGTGGAATTTGGAGAATTATAGCAGAAACTACATTTTAATTTTTTTCTATGTAGCCATTTTTAATGAAATATTTAAAAGCAAAGAACATAATATTTTTTTGCTATTTATCTTTAATAAAACTTAATAAAGCTTTTCCTGCATTCTGGATTTTTTAAGCATTGAAGAAAGTTTTTTCAGCATCACTTTTTCCCCTCAGACTGTTTATTAGAAAGTTTATTAATTTTTTTTTTCACAAACCAGCAGTTTTATGGGAAGAACCATCCAAGACCTCAGAGCTGCCAGACCCTCAGGTGAATAAATCTGAGAGAGTTTTCTCCTGACTGTTCTGGTGCTGGGCTTTGCATCAGTTTAATCCACACCACTCAATCTGCACCAATATATCAGGGGGCAAAAAAATCCTGGAATGGTTTTATTCCTTCTACATGGGGGAAAATATACAGTGTGAAATTGCCAAATTTTCCTTTAAATTTGCCTTGCTGCATTCTTTCAAATATCACAAACTATTACCTTTAAATCATGAAGCTGCCACTGTTGTGCCTATGATTAAAAAAATTACTATCATCCTCTTTTTGCTTTCCTTCTTTCCTCTTTTCCTTTCAGAGAGATTTTGCTGGATTTTTTTGGGTTTTATATTCCGAGGTGTTTTATATTTTATATTTTTTTTTTTTTGGGTTTTATATTTGCTGGATGTCTCTGGATGGGTTTTCTCGTGCTGTGTTTCATTTTATGGGATATACAGAAGTGAAGCCAGGCTCAGACCCTGCTATTTCACGGCAAATTGGTGGAAATATCCAGGTCCAGCCCATAACTTTTGGCAGAAATGAGGAGCAAGGAGGGCACTTTTGGATGGACTGGTCCATGCCAGAGAGAGTTCTCTCCATCCAGCTCCGATGGTGACACCACTTTAAAGAATCCCACAGGGATAAATCACCAGACAAATCCATAAATCATTTCATCACCCTTAGAACACCTTCCATTCTCCTCCAGAAGCAATTTCAACTTTCTCTGTCTGAGCAACCTTTGGGCACCTTACGGGAGATTTGGGAATATTCTGAATATTCAGGCTTCTTCTTTTTTTTTTTTTTTTTTTTTTTTTTAGCTGCTCCGGTACAAAGCCGATGGGATTTATATTTAGTCTGTGTTCCAGTCCCTATTTTATAAACACAGGAATTCTGAGACAAAATAATAATAGTGTGAAAATGGACCAACCGCAGTGACGGCAAAGGCAGGGATGGACTTCGGAGTTTATAGTTACCCGGCAAATGTTTGGCTCCAGCGGTGGGTCCCTCATGTAAGATTCATTTTAATTACCCACTACACTCATATCTGAGTCAAAAAAAATAAACAGAGATAGGGAGAAGGGATAGGAAAGGCAGTGGGCATGAGTGGAAACCCGAAATGATGTATTTGCTTAATTTACCCGAGGCAGCTCAGCCGTGGCTCTGCAGTGCCAGTGTGGGCAGCTGGGGATTTGTGCTTTTATCTGCCCGGAGAAGATTTCATGCCCTGGGTTTATTTGTGTTACTCTGCTCCATTTCTAACTGCAGCAGCACATGCTATTTGCCATTTTGAAAAAAGGCTGTCAAAATTTGTAGATATCGCATGAGTGCCTCGAACATAGGAAATAAAAATATTTTCTTTTCCGTCCCCAGTAAATAATAAATATTTTAGATTTCATCCTTTAGCTGGTCATTTGACTTTTCCAATTGGAAACATTGCTGCTGTGCAAGTCAGGAGTCACTCTAGGAAAAGAGTAGATGTTAAATTACATTTTCAGCTATCTTGACAAGCCGTACTTGGCACAGTTTTCTCAGGGAACAAGCTGGTCTATACATTTCTGAGAAATTAAAACCATATGGCAACACCTTGGAGGAAAAAAAAAAAGCAGCCCTTCTCTGGAAGCATCCTTGGAGTTTTCAAAATGTATGCGAATTAAATATAGTCCTGTTTATTTAGAAAGAATCTGCTCGGATTAGACCCGGACCCCTCGTTCCTGCTCCAAGAATTAAATTGCCAACAAAGCCACAATGGGAGAGAACCTCATGATTGCACTGCTGTTAATAAACTCAGGCTGAATTTGGGGTTAATTTTGGCCAAACTGGGCTTTTCTGCAGACATTTAAATGAGGGCATCAATCCGAGGATGAGGGGTTTCCTCGGGTAGTTGGTGTGATAATATTGGCACTGGGAGGAGATTCTGCTCATCCCTGGCATGGCAAAGGCTACAGAAGACGTCAGGTAAAGTTAAAATCTCCTGTCAGAGATAACCTGGAGCTCTGCAGAGCAGCACTGACCTGGCTCTGAGGACAGCCTGGGGACAGGAGGGCTCCCAGAGCACAAAAAAAATCCCAAAATCTCTTCCAAAAAATCCTATTTGGGACACAGGACCAGGGAGGTGGAGCCCATGCATGCAGCTGGACACAACCCTATTCCTTAGTAAATTAATCAGAAATGGTTTCCTATTAAAATTTAGAGTCTAATTTCTGCAGGGCAGCGAGGAGAAGCTGCCTCACGGCGCCTCCTTCCCCTCACGTGCCGCAGCTGGAAAAAGGTGCTGGAAAAAAAAAATTTTTTTTAAAAAAAATAGTCCCTTTCCTCCTGAATTATCTGGTGACATTACAAGCTTTGACAAGAAGAGAAATCTCCTCCAACTCCTCCCCGGCTCAATATGTGGTCAAATATATGACTTCAGCGGAAAGCATTTGATTAGATGGATGTAGGGGGATATAAAACCCTCCAATTGGGGACAGATCTTTTCATATAGGAAACATATTTTCAATGTTGGATTTTATGGCGGCGAGGAAGTGCGTAAAAAACTTTTCAGCAACATAATACCCCCCCCAAAAAAAAGCAGAAAAAAAAAAAAGCTGAAAGCCTTCAATTTTCCCCTTGCCTCTGCTGCTGTAGACTTCTTGTATATTTGCACATTTGGATATGATGACAATTAGTTCTGTGCTGCGGGACTGGATTGATTTCGCTGCCTGGGCCCCGTCCAGCTCAAACCTCGCAGGTTCAAATACAGAAGCTTTTGGTTAATGAACTCCAGAAAGTGTAAAATCCTGAGGCCCTGCAGTTACACAATCGCCCTTCCCAACAGCAGCACTAATATCTAACAAGGCCAGCTACTGTTCTACACTCCCTTTTTAGAAGAAGCTCATAAAAAGGAGGTTTAATTTGTCTGGGAAAAAATAGACTTTAAAATAAAAATAAAAAATAACAATAATGAAAAATAATAAAAAATACCGCTGTGAGTTCCCTGGTGGAAAAACATGCCTTGTATTATGGAGCCTTCCCCCACGAAATGTCTTGGAAATTAGGCAAAGTTAACATGTCCAGTTGGAGCCGAGCCAGGAAATGAACAGTGGATGCTCTCTTGTAAAAATCCTGAAAGCTGCGAGGAACCCATAAACAGTTTGCAGAGTGAGGCAAAATGGAGCATTTTATGTTCCCTAATGGAAATTCAGCTTATTTGTACATGGATTCAAAGGGACAATGTGATGTCATCAAATGATTTAAGGTCAGCAACACGGGGAGAGTCAATATTCAGCGGTGGATGGAAACATCCCATTCTTCCTGAGGTATTTTGGAGGAGCCACCAGCACTGGGGTTTGTCTTGGCCCTCTGGAGCTGGTACAGGAAAACCTCAGCAGCTCTATTCCTGGAATTGCAAGGTGGGAAGTTTACTGTTACCATCAGCCTAAGGAGGGCCTGCAGGAATATTGGGAAAAATTCGCATTTCAGAGACATTTCCTAGAGAAAACCTCACCTTTGGGTGGTGGAGCTGAAGAAACCATGTGTGGGCAGAGTTATCTCCAGGATGAACAGGGAAATGTGCAGGTCAGGGATTCCAGTGCAGATTTCCTACAGAATTTCCCAACAGATTCCAACAGATTTCCTACAGAAAAAAAAGGGTCCCTGGAGGGCCAAAGTTCCTCCTGAGCAGAGGGAGCTGGGATGTCCCTCAGCCTTTGACTTGCAGCCAGACACCCTTTCCTTGTGTTCCAAAATGTGAGATTTGAGCCCTCCTTTCACAATGTGGCTTGGATTTGTGCTGTGGTGTTGAGCCTGTGCTAGAAAAGCTGAGTTGTGGAGCATTGTCCAGCTCTGATGGAAAAACTGTTGTCCAGTTTTTCCAAAACTTTAGGACCAGCTGAGGCAGGTTTGTTCCATGTTTTGTCCAAAGGCAGAGGAGAGCAGAGCAGTGTGAGGTTCAAGGAGGGGCTTGCAAACAGGTACACAGGAATATTTTTGCCCAGGTAATGTAATTCCCCTAAATTATTAACAGCTGCAGAAGTTTGTTCCTCAGCAGTTACCTGAACATCCTCAAAGCTCAAGTTTCACTAAATAATCCCTTTTTTTTCTCCCTGAATCTCTCGTAATTAAAGGATGTTTCCTCTTTAGCTTCTTGAGCTGAGTCTGGGAGTGACTTTTGAATCATTTCTGTTCCTTATCTGAGTAGTTTTGTTCATGACTGAATGAACAAAATGAATCCCACATCACTTTGATAAGGGATGTCTTGCACTGCACTCAGTTCCAAGCATTACCATCCATTCAAAATTTAAATAAAACCTGATCTAACTCGATTTTTAACAGAAAGAACCAATTCAGAATTAATCTCCAATCAAGGATGAGTTTGCAAATCTAAACTGGCAATAGAACTCAGTAGGAATATTAAAAAGCTCATCAGGAATGGTCTGGCTGACAAGAGGGAATAAAGGAATAATAGAAATAATTAATATAAAAGACTCAAATAGTGAAACTCAAGACGCACAGAAGGAGCACAGAGCTCACCCAGGAATCTCTCCTGGCTGTGCTGCTCTGTACAGACACAGCTGGATTTTCTTTACAGATGTTTTCTTGCAAGGTTTTGGAAGCGATCAGGATGATCCTGATTTTTACAGAAATCCACAGGCACAGCAACATGACATGAGATTACTGAGCTGGAGGCAAACAGCAGAATACAGGAGAGTTTTATTCCCTGACTTCTTTCTCCTGAGCATTTGCTTATTCCATGGATTGTGATCCATTCTCTCGAAGAAAGTTTCTGAAACAAGGTGAGCGCTTCTGCTCTGAAAAAGATGGGAAAATGGGAACTCTTCAACCACTTACTGAGAAATCAATGCTAATTTCTTAAAAATCAAAGCTCTTCTTTTCAGTTTCTTCCTTTTGAAGGAAACTTCTCAATCAGTCTAGATTTTTTTTTTTCTAGCACTCATTTGTCTCCCACCTTGGCAGGAGGTGAGTGCAGACTCAGAGGAACAAGCCCCCACTTCATCCCCTTTGCTGAATTTCATGGCAGCTGCCAATTCAGAGGTGGGAGAGATGGGCCAGACCCAGGTGGTGGGCTCCAAAAGCAGATAATTTAGGAGTGACATTTATTTGTATAAAAAATAGTGCCTCCCCCTTCCCCACCTGTAAGGCAGGGCCTTTTTCATGACTCTTGCCCACAGTTGCAAGAAAAGCAAATTGGAATCAAAGGAGATGCCAAGAACAGCACTTGCTGGTTGGGAACATTACTGGTTTATTATAGGAAAATACCTGTATCACACTCGTAAAGAAACTGTTAAAAATGTAGGTAGGCTCCCCTTTCTACCTCCTTCCACCTCCCCACACCTCCACACAAACCCTGCCTTTCTTCCCAGTCCCAATTCCAGCCAATTCCTTTCCCTGAGTATCGAGGAAATCCCAGACAAAGCACAGTTGGAGCAGGAGGAATCTCTCTTTCCACCACGATTCCAGAAGATTTCAA
The DNA here is from genome assembly GCA_013399915.1 of Illadopsis cleaveri. NCBI lineage: Eukaryota > Metazoa > Chordata > Aves > Passeriformes > Timaliidae > Illadopsis > Illadopsis cleaveri. The sequence goes on along the minus strand of VXBB01009984.1, from coordinate 35,872 downwards.
TCTCAAAGGTGCAGTCTGGGATTTCACTCCCAAATTCTGCTTGGGAGCTGCAATCCCAGCAGCACAGGGAGGTTTGTGTCCCTTGTGCTTCTCCTGCCACGAGCAGATGGGATTCTGGAAGGTTTAATTGGATACACCCCTCAGATGTTGCTGGGATGAGGAATTGAGGAGGATAATGCACAAATCTTTCCTCCTCAGCCTTCCTGTGGAGCTGCTTGGGGCTGGAGCTGAGCAGAATCCATGAAAAGAGCCCAGAATTCAAACCTTGTTTCCTTGCAAGTCGACTGAAACCAAATCTTGATAACAGAGTCCTTGTGGGAGCTGAGCCAAGTCTTCCAGGCATTCCCTCAGGTAGGAAAGTGCTGAGCAGCATTTCAAAGGCCAGTCCCTCCCAGTTTTTCCTAAAAGAGCTCTTTGGTGGCTCTCTGGGCTGTGGTTTCTGAGGCTCCCGGGCTGGACACGCTGGTTCCCCACAGGACACGGGGCTGGAGCCTCTCAGGGAGGGATTTTCCCTGCTGGACAGATCCATATCCCCACCCTGTGGCATGACCTGGAGCCCACAGAGCTTCAGCATTCCTGCTGGGACACCCTCCTGCTGCCTCCAAGCTTGGAGAAAAAGGAGCAGGATGGATCTGAGGGGTGGCAAAGAGAATGGGACTCCAAACTGCTGGAGGACAGCGAAACGCAGAGCTGAGTCCTCTCCACGCACAGCAAGAAAAAAAAAATCAAAATCAAATTCACTGAATCAAGAAAGACCCTCTGGCTTCTCCACCCATAGGGACAGAGGAATTTAACACCTGGAATGGAGCCAAAGGCTGAAAGATCTCATAACTTTAATGTCTGCACCAAGACTATTTCATTGCTCTCCAACATTTTCATTCCCAATCAGAACATCCACCCCAAAACCCCTCCGTACAAACCTTCCCTCCGGCAGCTCCCACAGGGAGAGCACAGCAGCTTTTGAGAATTATTATGGCTTCAGACAACCTGGGGTTCTCCACACCCCAGTTTCTGTTATGCCACTGTAAATCCAGAGAAACTCCAGTTGTTCCACTGGGCTCGGGCTCGGGGCAAGCCAAAGAAAACACAAAGGGTTGTCAGAGCAGTTATATCACATTGGCAGTGGCGTAAGTGAAGGCATAATTTGCACTATTTTTTAATAATATGGTGTCTTAGATCATTAGGCATGAGGTCCTGCAAACACAGCCACGAGGAACTTTCTGCATGGGAGCAGCTCCTGTGCTGGGCATTCGTGTGAGGAGTGGGAACGTGCCAGATGTTGGGATCTGAGCCCAATCCATCCTGACTGGCAGCAGCTGGAGCTCTGGTTTGCTGTGCTCAGACAGGAAAATATCTGCTGGATCAGGCCCTGCTGATAACAGCACCTGGGGATGATAAAAATAATAGCTGGGAGACCTTGCAATGGGCTTCTGGTGGGTTCTGGGAAGAAAATCTTGGAACTTCGGGGTGGTAGGGCTTGTAAAAGGTGTAAAAATCAGCCTGGCTTTGTTTGACAGTCTCAGAGGCAGGTGATGGATGGAACTTTTGGCTCCTCTGAATTATTTGGCTTTAAAAATCGTGTGGGAGATGGGAAGTTACAATTCAGAGAGAAATCCCTCGTGTTCAGATCTCATCCCTCAGTGCTGCCTGTGAACCAGCAAAGAAAGACAATTCCTGTCACAGGCATGGCTTGAGCAGAGCCCAAATCCTCCCCAGCCACCCTGCAGGACACACAGCCATCCCCACATCCACATCCCAGGAAAATCAAGGACAACTCTTAGCTCCAGACCCACTGGGAATGCAGGAGCAAAGGGAGGCAGGTGAAAGGAGGAGTTGGAAGTGCAGGTCCTGCTCCCACTGAGCTCAGGGCAACAATTTCACACCTCTGGGTCGTCCTGGTTTTGCCCCACGTGAGGTTCTGAGGACGATTTTCCACTCTGGGGGAGGTTTTATTGGAAATCAGGGAAAGGTTTTCCCCCCCAGAGGGTGCTGGGCACTGCACGGGCTCTCCAAGGCTGCCAGAGCTCCAGGAGGGTTTGGACACCACTCCCAGGGATGCCCAGGGTGGGATTTTGGGGTGTCTGTGCAGGGCCAGGAGTTGGACGGGATGATCCTGGTGGATCCCTTCCAGCTCAGGATATTCCACAGTTCTCTGATTCCATGAGCTAAAGTAAAACATGACATTCAACTCCTTCCAGGTAAAAGATTTCTGGGGGTCTAGGAGTGAGAGACAGAGTTTGTTGGGGGGTTGTTTTCAATGGAAACTTGTTCCAATATCCCTTTAAACATATGTTCCAGGGAAAACACAAGGAAATTAAGTTCCCCATTTCCCCCTCCCCCCGAGCCCAGATCCAGTCTGAGACATAAACCAACACCTTGAGATTTCGTTTTGAAGGCTCCTTTCTTCATCTTCTTTGAGACAAATTTTACCTTGTTTAGAGTTTTAAATTAACAAAAAAAAAAAAAAAAAAAAAAAAAAAAAAAAAAAAAAAAAAAAAAAAAAAAAAAAACCCCCNNNNAAAAAAACAAAAAACAAAAAAAACAACCACCAAAAAAAAAAAAGGACCAAAAATCAATTAACCACAGGGCTTTTACAGAGTGAGGAGGAAGGTAACTCATGCCACTGGTCATAAATTGATTTCTGGAGGCACAAGGAATCAGTAAATCGGAATCAAAGGAGATTTTTTTTTGCCACAGTGCCCTGGCGTGGAGCTTCCTGCAGGACCCACGATGTGGGGCAGCCCCTGGGGTGCACAGTTTGCAGCAGAGGCCCCTCATTGCAGAGCTGCCCTGCCACAGGGAGCTGAGATGTTTTCCTTGGCCAGAGGAACTGCAGGAAATAAATGATTCTGCAGCCAGAGCTGGGCATGGGGTGCAGAGAACTGGACACCTTCCCAGTGGCCTCTTGCCTAGAATTGGCTCTGGATTCTCGGAGCTGGGCGGGATTTGCAGGAGGCAGATGTGGATTAATTCCCCATTCGGGTTTATCTCGACACCTCACGAGAGGACAAAGTGGTGCCTCAGCAAATCTCCCTCAGCAGGACCCAGTGTGTCTCCCACCAGAGCTGGGAAACTCAAGTTCAGCCCCATCTTTGCACGGTTGGTGCTCAAACCTTGTGTTTTATCATCTCTTTCATTGCTGGACAGAAAGACTCTCAGGTAAACTCAGCTCTGGGGTAACTTCATCAAAACCATGTGTGAAGGCCTCCAAAAATTATGTGTTATTGTGAACCTCATGGCAGTGGCAGTTATCTAAAAAAAGGGGGGGAAAACCCTCAATGTTCCTTGTGCCATCAAATCTTTTTCCATTTGAAGTAGTGAAAAAAATCCCCTCAGGTTTTGCTTTTAGTCGTTAAAGGTCAGATTAGAAATAGCATTTTTGATAGTCACCTATGGAATTCAAGGGCATGCAATGCAAAAAACGCAGCAAGATGAACTCAAATGCCTTTTTCTTTCAAAAAGAAGGTTGTATGTGATCAGGTAAATAAAAATTGTGTTCTGTTATGGCTTTTCTGGCTCCAGTCAAGTGCCTGTCCTCCTCTCCTTAGGATTTTAGTCCCTCGTACCTGTGTGTCTCCTAAATCTTTACATATTTGATTGATGCCTGAACTTTTATCTTTCCTGTATTTCAGATTCTGTGCTGCCCAGGGCTGCAGCTCTGAGCTCACAGTCAGTGTCACTCAGCTCTGCACACAGCAGGGACACAAAACAAATCCTTGCCCAAATGGACACCAAGGACAACTTTCAGGCCCAACAGCACCAACAAGGGTGGCTGAAGGGAGGAACAAGAAGGATGGGACCTCACAACCTGCAGCTGCAACTGGACAATTCAACCCCAAGGTGCAAATGGAGCCAAACTGATCCAAGGGTCAGACCTGGTGACCCTTTGTGCATTTTGGGACCATTTTGGGCCCACCTTGGGTGTAGGCCTGGCCAGGCTCTTGTCCTGGCCAAAGTGGATCCTGGAGGCCTTTGAATAAATCTCTGCTTTATTCTCCAGCCCTGCCCAGTCTCTGTTCCAGCCTTCCCAAGCCATCATGATGTTTTCAAGCAAGGAAGACATGTCAGGACTTTCAAACCCTCTCTGCACTCCAGAGGCCCTGCTGGGATTTCACTGCAGCTGCAGCAGCAGCAGCTGATTCTCGTGTGGGGAGGCAGCCTGGGATCTCTCCTTTCCGAGCTGTTCTGCACATTTACTGGGAAAAGGAATAAGGAAAGTGCTCTCAGATGGGAAAAATCACTTCCAGAAGCTGTTTCTGCAGCAGGTCACACAGTAGCTGCTGGGAAGCACCAACCCAAATCAGGGCAATGCAGGGTGGCAGCTCTGGGCTGACATTTGGCTCCGCTGCTCGCTGAGATTTTCCTCCTGCCAATGTTTTACAACAACCCAATCCCACATTTCACGTGACAAAGTGGGGAATTTACTCCTTCCCAGCTTTACATTTCCCCCATCTGAGCACTCCTCCAGCAGAAATCCATCCCATGTGATAAGGTAAATCCTACATTATTAAAAGTGAGAGGAAGGGAATTCTTTCGCAGCACTGGTGAATATTTGAGTGGGTTTTTTTGGTTTGTTTTTTTTTTCAGGATGTCTGGCTGTTATTTCATCTCACTCATCCACACAAAATAATTGAGAAGTCAAAGCACAGCAAATATCTCCTGGTGCTCGCTGGCCAGGACTGGGACATTATTGGGGAGTTAAGTGGATAATGGTGTGAAATAAGCCTGTAAAAACCAACACACTTCAGAGTTAATATTTTTTCAGGGTGCAGTTAAGTTACTGTGACACATCTGTCATAACTCTTCTGGGGAGCTTCAGAATGTATCTGATCTTTCCCCCTCGGAGCTGAAATGGATCTCCTGAGCTTCAGGAAACCCAATCCCCACAGGTCACTGGCAATAAGCTCTGGAGTGTCAATACAGGCTGTGGTTACAGTGGCAGCCTGCAAGAATCCAAAGCCTCATCCTGGCCTGAGGAATCTTCTTTTCCACCTGTGCACCCCCTCTGCAATTCATTTTCCAGGGTCTGGGTGGGATATTCTGGCACCCATATCCTGGTGAAAAGTCCTGCACCAACCCTCCTAAAAATCTCTCTGAAAACTTCTGGATGAGGAGAATCAGCCTCAGAATCCTGTGGAGCCAATGGTTGCTTTCCTGGACTGGGATAGACACTGGGGCAAAACAACAACAAAAAACATTCTCCCTGATTCTTTGGGGTTTAATACTTCATTTAAAAAAGCATTTGGCGCTAAGAATTTCTTTCTAGCTGAAAATAAGTTTGCACGATTAAATTTTATTATAAACTAATGGAGACTCTAAAAAAAGTTGACTAAAAGGTTCCACACATCAAATATAAATGTCATTATAAGGCAAATATTCCAGGATGTTTGGAAAGCTGGAGTTCCTGGGCTGATTTATCTGAGCACTGATGATAAATTCCTCTGCGAGGAATCACTTTTCTCTTTATCACCCGGCAGTGACTCTTTCTAGAGTTTGTTTGAGCTAAAACCAACCTCACTGCAGTTTGGGAAGTGGCAGTTTCCTGTCCCCAGGTGCTGTCTGTGCTCCCAAACCAAGCAGCAGAGAGGCACAACCAGAAATTCTAGTGGCAAGGTCTGCTCTGGGGCCCAGACACCCAAAACTTTGGGATTTCTGTCCAGTACAACTTGGAAATCTCAATTCTCACTCTGGGTCTGGGCTGGCTTTGCTGTTTTAATCCTCGTTAAAGGAGGAGAATCAAAAGTAACTGAAGTTATTCATGTATAAAAATTGAAATGTGTTGGATTCCTACACCCTTGAAGGACCATTGTGGGTACCTGGGATTAAATCCTGCACTTTTAGGCCCAGCTCTCACACACCCCATCCTCTGCTTCGTGTTAAGTGCCGATTTCCAGGATTTTGGCTGAGCTCAGCCAGGAGATGGGATTCATTTCCAGAGGAACAGACCTAGCTCTGGGTTCTGCTTTCAAAGAAACCTGAGGGTGTCTGGGCTCAGAAAACATCTTCAAACCCAAACCATCCTCCCTGGCTTGGCCAAAACCCAAAACCCAAGTGCAGTTTGCTCCCTTTGCAGGACAGAGGGGAAGGAACCGAGTGGAATCTCAGTTTCCAGCTTTGAAATATCTGCAGACATTGCCTTTTAATAGGGATATTTAATGCCATCCAATGATTTGAGGGGGGATTAAATGAGGAGCAGACATTTAATCCTATGGCTATGGGGCAGTTTTTCAGCCCTGATATTGAGCACCTCTCTTAGCACTAAAACACGGAGCTCCAGGGCAGATGGTTGGGGTGCAAATGATCTACAGAGCCCCACGTTTAGAGCTAAAGGAGTTGAGGGTTTAAAATGAAGCAAAAATTGAGTGAAATCAAATGAAATGCTCCGTTCTGTGCTGGTGCAGTGGTGCTAAAAGGTTAACTTCCCAAATGGGCCCACTCTGGAGCCGATCCTGTGGTGGCTCTGTGGTTTCCGCCTATATAAATTTGATAATATTTTACAAATGCAGTATATGAAATATATTCTTAACATGTGTTTAATACATTTACAATCTATTAAAATGAAAAACAGAATACGCTTCAAATGCTGGCCGGGGTATTTGCTTTAATGCAGTATGTCTGGAACATGTTAAACATTATTTTAGAGGTAATTGAAACATTTCACACACGTTGGCCCCGCGTGCTGCGTGTGTGCACTGCATGCACTGGGGGCACACGGGATGGGNCTCAAGCGTCTCAACATCCTTCCAGCCTGAGGATGGAGAAGTTCTGGCAGCACAAATTTCCCTGGAAGCACAAATCCCCCTGCACCTTCACCCCACCACCCCTGGCGTGGCTCTATCTGCATCTCCCAGCTTCCCTTGAACCAAATAAATGAGAATCCAAATTTACCCCAGGCAGGCAGTCCCCGAGTTGCAGGGTGTGATTGCAGCTCATTTCAGCACACAGCCTGTCAAAGCAGCCATTAAACCCTTCTCAAATGAAGATTTCTGTAAATACACACGGGCTGGGAATATTCCTGGGTAAGTATTTGCTTAGTTTCACAACATGTTCCTCTCGCCTGTGCCAATGTTCCCAAAAAGTGAACAAGGTGTGGGGAGTAATGATGGAGTGGAGTCCTCGTTCCTGCCCAAATAAATGGCCACAAAGGCTTGATTATAGTCTTTTTCTGTTAATTGCAGGCTTTTCCTCATTATCTCCATTTTGGGTTCCTGGACAAGGCAGGGTGATTAATAAATTAAATATCCCTCATTAAGGTGATAGAGTGGCTATCAGTGCTCCTGGCTGAGTGGAGAGCAGTGAAAAACGGGATTTATTTCCACGTGTCCCACACTTCTGTCTCTTCCCTGACATTTCCTCCTCCACTGTTGGCATGAGGAGCCCACACTTCACTTGCCACGGAGCTTTATTTTCCCATTCTTTCACCCTAAAGCACCAAATTGTGCCATAAATCCTGAGGGAGATGGGAGCTGCACTGCAGGCTGGCTGTCAGGAGAGTTGCACCTCGTGCTGAGAGATTTGCAGCTTGGAAAGAGGCCATTTGTGTCCCACTTAAGCTCCCACAGCCAAAAAAAAATCTGGCTTTTCTTTGCTCACACGATGATGTTTTGTTTTGCATTTGGGATCCAATCCCTTTTTTTTTTTTTTTTTTTTTTTTTTTGGAGATAGGAAAGCAAATTTATTCAGGAAAAAAAAACAACACAGGGGATGAAAAGGAGGAACTCTGTGCTCATGAAAATGAGATAAGAGCAGAGTTTGGTGGGTTTCTCTCTCAGCCTCGGACAATGAGGACCTTGATGTCTCAACTCCTTGTTCCCAGCGGAGCCTTTCCTCCATCCACAGCCTCCTCCCAACTTTTTTAATCCTTCCAAAATCCTCTCCCTCTGCCAAGTACCGTGGGCAGCCATAAATTTGCCCCGGTGGTGGTAGACTGCAAACAATTCATCATTTCAGCCTTGGTTCGGACACTCGTTCAAGCTGGGAGCCATTAGAAGTGAAAATACAATTAATCAAAGCTCAAACCAGACAGAATTAAGTCTCGTTAGAGGGGCATGGGGATGTTTAGCAGTTTCTGTATCATCCTTTCCCCGTAGCTCCTTCAGGGAGTTGTCTCAGCACACACGTTCAGGTAAAATGGAATTATTTTGGGATTATTTGATGTGAGGGGAGCAGATCAGTCATTTTTTAAGGACAAAAAACTTGATTTTAATGTATCCTTTTACTGTTCCTCTCCACTTTTCATCTGTATCTCAGACAAACAGATTGTACTTTATATTCCACTTATTTCAACAGAAATAACCTTGTTTACCCATGGACGCTCAGGCTGTGGGAATATTTTTTAAAATAAGAATTATTCCCCATTGTTTCTTTATAATAATTATAAATCTAATAAATATTTATTGATTTATAAATTACAAAATCTCCTCTCCTTTTCCAGTTGTATTGATGTGCTCTGTCCCTGCAGATGCTTTAAGACATCTTGCAGACAAATAGGACAAACTATGGGAGGGTTTTGCTAAAAATAAAGTGTTAGTTTTAGCCAGAAATGTTCTGTGCTCCTCACCAAGAGCATCTCTGAACCATCCCTTAAAGCTCTTTTGTTAAGATCTCTTTAAAGGCCACGGCAGATCTTAAATGTAAATATAATTTTAAAATTCATATATGTAAATGTAAATGTAAAGCAATTGTCTCTGGATTTTGGCTCTGAAACACCCATCAGCTGCTTTCCAGAAAGTTCAGATTCGTTTCCAACCCCCTGGAAAATGCTCATTATTTCCTCTTTCTGCCTGATTTTGTAATCCCTGATTCCCTGAAAAGTTTTCCCGAGTGGGGCAAAGAAGCCCCCAAATCTCCCCAATTTCTTTTGCTTCTCGTTTTAAGCCCCTGGAATTTCACACCTCTGGGAAATGGAGACAGAAGCAGCACAGAAATTCGGGTTCTGTAGGAACATTTTTGGCAAGGCAGGTTTGATTCCTCGCCTCCTCCCTTTCCTTTCATCTCCTCCATCCCACCCCATCCAAACCCCAGGTGCCCTTTCCAGCCCAGGAGCCCAAAGGAAAGTTTGGAGATTACAAATTGGAATAAACTTCATTTCAACAGTAAACAAGCAAAGAAATGACCACACTGGTGTCAGTTTCTTGATAAATATTAGGCCTGACGTAGGTTGGGGTTTTTCCTTGGATTTCTGCTGGCTCTTGGCGTTCCAGGAATCCTTTTTTTTTTTTTTTTCTTTTTCATAGTACATCTTTTTTTCTATTTTCTTTATTATTTTTTTTTAATGAGCTGAAGTAGTTTTCCAGCCCATGACCACGGAGTGCATTGTATTCATTATTTAGTGCCATGGTCACAAGCAGAAAACTGTCTGAAATCATGTCTTGAACAGACAAATTTAGCTGCAGATATTTATTTTTCATGATATAAGAAGAGGTGTTAACCAAGGGCCGTGTTTGGTGGGTCACAGCGGCAGCTAATTTTACAGAGAAGTATCTACATGATCATTAATTCAATTTAACCTAATCTAATTCAATTTGATTCTATTTTATTTTACTTTTTCAACGCTTGTCCTGTGGAGTCCTCAAACCCTAAACTTTGTACCCGAATAAAAAAACCCCACAGGCACCGACTTTGCAAAGCAATGAGGAAATTTCCACATGAAAAGTCCTGAAAGCTGCCAGGGCAGGAATTCTGTGGCTCAGGCAGAACTTATTAACCACAAGACATTGCTGAAATATCAACCAGATGCTTTGCCCCATCCTAGGCTGAGTTTTAACTCTGTGTGTGAATCAGCTCAGGCAATTTTTTCATCAAGGACTGGCAGAAGAGGGAAATCATCGTGGGATAAAAACGGGAAAAAATTGATTTTATATAAAATAAGAGGCTCTGAGAAAATGAGAACCTTTCAAAAAGGGGTGAGATGATGACAAATTGAACTTTCCAGGTCTAAGAAGCCTCGAAGTGTTTTTTTTTTTTTTTTTTCAGAGCAGTGTTTCAAATATAGGAGTGGCTGAACCGCAGAGAAATTCGACTGCCCACATTTTCCAGTGAGTGTCCTGTGGAAAACAGGTGACTTTGCTGGTGTGGAATGAGAGGTTTGAAAAATCTGTGCTGTGGATGAATCTAAAATAAAGTTTAATCAGGACATGGCAGCCCTGAATGCCTCCCTCTGCTCAAAGATTCGGAAACCTTTACCTAACACAGTGAATTTCAGCAGACCCTCAATAAAACTGTGATGGCAGAATTCAAATCAATTAGGATTGATGAGGGTCACTCTCCACATTCCAGTATTTGCTTGGGCCAGTGGTCCCATCCACTGGAGAGATTCTGCCTCATGGGTCTTCCAGAGCTCCAGACCCAAAAGTAGAAAATATTTTTAACTTGATGTGTACAGGATCCATGTGGGGAAGGATTAAAGCCCCTGAAAGGAGTGAAAAAGAGCTGGGAATTCTCAGTTCTGTGGGACCAGCTGAAGGCACCAGCAGTGCTGAGCCACCATGTGGAATTTGGGGGATTTGGCAACGCAGCCCTGAGGAGAAGAACCCCGACACAGCATCCCTCTACATGGAAACTGGATTATTTAAAAAATCCCAGGCAATTCCTGCAAAAGATGTGGATATTCAGTTGGATTTTAGGGATCAAACAGTGATAAAGCTGATGGTTTTCTTTCCACAGCACTCCTGTCTGGTTTGTGGATGTTCTGACAATGTTCAGGAGCTGCATTCCTGATGGTGCCCAGATTCCTGTTCTGATGAATCCCAAGCAGGTTGGATGAGTCACATTGTCAGGCAGCAAATGCACTCATTGCATCCCTGGCCAAAAACTATTCCGGGTGTTAAACACCCTTAATTAACTCATCAGAAATAACTTATTGCAGGATTTACTCCTCCAATGAATCTGCAATTCCTGCCTGGTCTTCTCATTTCCCTGTCCCTTCCCAGCATTATCTCCCAGAACCCCGCAGCTGCCCCACCTCAGCCTGCGGCCTAGGCCGGGCTGGGTTTGTTTATTTGTACCCAGGCTGGAAACCTCCAAAAATAAATGAAGGATCAGGTGTGGAGCAGTGATGCTGAGTGACTCAGAGCTGGTGGCATCAGGCCCAGGAGCCACCACTGCACCCATGGCCTGGCTGAGGACACCGCAGCTCCTGCCTGGGCCTGAGCCAGACAAGGCCTAAACCTCCCAGTTGGTCCTTTTTGATACAGAACCGTTTTTGGTTCTGGTTTTGGAGTGTTTTCTCCACTCCTCTTTGTTTTCTCAGCTTCTCTTTTGTTCCACTTGTGAAAGTGGAACAAAACAATCTGAGTTGTCCTTCACTGTGAGCTGGGCTTTGTCAGGGAGCCCAAGAATGTGGCAGTGCTGAGGCATCTCCTGGGCATCACCTACTTCCAGGCAGCCTTAAATCTGGGATTTTTCCAGCCTGGATTGGCTTTTCCCTGATGAAGAGCAGCAGGAACGGGCTCTGCTGCATTTCCCTCACGGCATCCCAGCCCTTGCTGGTGGAAGGAACAGGGATCAAGGATGTTCTGCAGCTCCCAGGATGAGTCACGGCTCCTCCTGGGCTGTTTTTTTGCTAGAAATATTGCTCAGACAAAACAAACAAAACAATTGGTGGTTGGAGCCTCCCTCAGGCGCCTCAGAGATGGAAGTGTCCTCTGGGTTGGTGGCCAGGGAGTGGCTTCAGCTGAGGCTGGGACAGGGACATTGACAGGGACACCGCAGGCTCTGTGTGAGGTCAGGCTGGCACTGAGTACACCCAAACCCCAAAGGAATGTGGGGAGCAGAATGGGACAACAGCTTTGGGATTGCTGTTCCCGGCCTCTCCAGGTGTTTGTCCCTCCCCAGGGACACGGTAACAGTCATGGACTGTCCCTGCTGTGTCCCCAACAGCTCCCATGGGGACAGAACCTCTGTGGCAGCCCAGTCACACCTTCCTGAACCCACAGGTGTGGCCTTGCTGTGACAGAATCCCCTCCAGTACAACTTCCCTGTGCTTATGAATCCAGTTTTGTTGGCAGGGTCCTCATCTTTTCCACGTTTCATGGCGAGTTAGCCCCATATTCCTTCCCAAAATGCTCCTATCTTTCCACTTTTAGAAAATATCCACTGCTCCTAAAGTTTCCAGCTTTTCTCCAAATGACTTACTCCTTTTTCTTCCCTTTTTTTTTTTCTTTATATCTTTTTTTTTTTTTCCCCTGTAAGAAAGTGAAATCTGTGTGCTTCCTTATTAAGCCACTTTATTCTTGGCAGGCTTTGAAAAAAAGCCCTACTTCAGCAATTTAAGCTTTTCTTCCTGGAGGCACAATACTCAGACACGAGGAAAAGTAAGTCGAGAAGACAAAATAAACATATTTTTTTCAGGAAGAGTCGAAGCCAAGTGGAACTTTCAATGAATGATTTGAGAGAGTTGATGCTTTTGATATGCACAAATACATCCCAGCACTGCTGGCACACACCGCATCCCTGGATTCTGTGGAGCTGGACGGGGAGAGGGAGCAAAAACCAGAATAGATATTGCAGTTTGTGCCTCACAATGGCTTTGAAATGCAAGCACAGCTCAGGAAAGGTTGTGCGAGTTCATAAATGATGAATTTGTGTTGCCCAGAGTAAAGGGAGGAAGGGAAAGATCCTCCATTTTTCACTCATCCCTGAAATATTCCAAAATATTTAGGGATCTAGACTACAATATCCTAAAGCTTGTATTTGCTTTCTACTCTACAATTATTTGCTTAAATAAGAGGAGATAAGGGTGACTGGATTTATATTTCGGTCTTATTCACACCAAATTTATTAAAAATGATGGCAGATTCATTGTTGGAATGAATTTCCATTCTCCCAGGAGGTTAAGGGTGCTGGCTGGACACGAATCAGATCCATCATATCCTGGACAATAACTGGACAATAATTAGGGTTTTATCTGTAACTTTTAATTAGTATTTTCAGGACCTTGAGTAGTGTATTTCACCCTCCTACCTTCCTCCAATGGGAGCATTTTTATCCAGCAAAAAGAACTCAAATGCTTCCTATTGGGAAGACTGGGGGAACAAAAAAATGGTGGGAAATCAGTGGGGAAATGATTCCCACAGATGAATACAGAAAATAATATAACAAATCCTGCCAGAGAGCTCTGGGCATGCAAGAAATTGCTGCCACTAAATGTCCTCGAGCTGAGGACACTCAGATCTGTCCCATGTCCTGCAGCTGGTATGTAAAAGGACTCAGGAATTTTCTCATGGAGCTTCTGGCTCTTCATTCCTTCTTTTCTTGGGGACAAAGAAGCAAAACCTCCCACATGGGAGGGAAAAAATGGATTTCACCCACAGCTCTGCCTGACTGGATGAGGTTTGTGTATCTGCCACAACTTCAGGGCTTCACCCTCAAGGTGACCAGAGAGGACACTCTGGAAAATGGGAATTCTGGATCCTCTCCAGGCAACTTCAGCCTGCTTTTGTTCAGAGTGATGAAGAAAACCAGGGGATGAAAGGAATTCCGAAGTCCTGCACCCTTCAGGACCAACTCAATGCCAACAGGCCTTTCTTATCACCCCAGTTTGAGTCACAACAGAACCACACTGGTCAAGAACACAAATTGTGATAAGGTGGAATGGAACCTGTGCCACCAATGTTAATTTGATTGCAAATATCCCCTCAAATCTCACCTTCTGTGTGTTTAATGTCCTTGAAACTGATTCCACCATCAAGGGTCTAATATGGGAGAGAGAAACCCAGTTCAAACCCAGAGCCCACTACACCTTTTCCATTCAGATGGCCTCAGAAACGAAGACAGCAAAAGCAAATGAGCAGAGAAAAAGCACCAGAGCTCTGCATCCCTCGTGCTCCACTCCAACTGAAATTGAATTTGAAATTTGGGTTATGCAACAACATGGCATTGTCTCCTTTTATTAAGGTCACCAGCTCCTGGAGGTCCTGGGCGTGTTATTGTTCTCAATTAACACACTTCTCCCCTTTCTCCCTGGAATCCTTCCCGCTGGTTTGCATTGTAACAATACCTCCAACTCATGGGCTCCAAGCTGGATTTCAATTTGTGAGGCCACTTTCACTTCATAACCCACCATGGAACGTTCAATCTCCATTCTAAACATGTTGCATTAATTAAATTCCCAGAAACAAACAAACAAACAACAATTACTTAGCTTTTTTTCTTATTAACTTGCTTCTGTGTGAAGAATAAATCTTTACATTAAGAAAAAAAAAAACCCTCAGTGAATGAAGCCAGACAGTAGCTGTGTCTTTTGGCAATGAGAATAATCTAATAAAACATCACCTTTCAAAGACAAAAAAAAGTTCCTCTGGACACTCAGTAACGTCACCTCGGCACGAAATATATTCCACTCTTGGTTTGTGTTTTTTGGACCAACGCAGCTTAGGATGGTTGTTATCCCAAGCCCATGCCACCAGAGTTGGAATTAATAATATAAACGGTGAGCCCAAGCCCTGATTGACAGCCCTGATTCTGTTAATACCTCCTAGTTGGGCTTCCACCACGGTCAGAAGTTAAAATTTATTTTGACAAGCTTTCTGCTGGTTATGGAGGGCTGGGAGCTTTATACCGGGGTATCCAGTGATTAAATATCTGGCATAGATTATCAAAAACTGGAGGGGGAAGGCACGGAAGGCCCCTGGATGACAAACTGGATCCCGCCGTGCAGCCAACTTGGTTTTAATTAAGTTATTACCGCCCTTAATGGGAAGGGGCTGTTCCTTTGTTCTTTGGCAGGGCAGCAGACAGGGACGGGAGAGGGGAATGTCAGCAACTCAATTACGGCAGGGCTGCCTGGAGGATGCTCCCAGGGACACGGAGCTGGCCCCGGGAAGGAGCTGCCCGGGATTCCTGGGAGAACGGGGACGGAGTCTCCAACCCCACCGGGGTCAACGGGAGCAAGTCAGGATTAAGGGGAGAGCTCCTGGCCTTAATCAGTGGGTTCAGAGTAATTAAAGGCAGAATTGCTGGGAGCCAGCCCCTTTGTTTCTCAAGGCTGGCCGGGCAGGATTGTCCCCATGGTTCATTTTCCAAAGTGCTTCAGTGCACTGGAGATTTCAAAGATGATTTGTAAAACAAACTTATTATTATCTTCTTGATCACCTGCACCAAACCCCTTCAATATCAATAACAGAGGAGGCAAGAGAAGCCTGCTTTATTTTATTTCAGACCCCACAGTCTTATTTTTATTTCATTTAAAAACTCCCAAAATATCAAGACTGGCTCCAATTCAGGTTTCAGGGACAGCAATTTCAGCTCAGAGAAGTTCGGTCATACCAGCATGAAGAGGAAAACCAGACTCGTTAATTTTCAGCCTTAATTTTATTAAAATTACTGTTGTTGAACAAGGAAATATCTGAGGTGCTGCAAGTCAGGAGAGAACTGTGCACCTTACAGAGAAATGTCTGAAAAAGTCCCTTTCTAAAAATTTTTTTGCTCTTCTGGACGCATTAACCCGAGAATTAAATATTCTCTGTGGAGTCATCTAGTCTCACCTTATGGAGCAACATGACTTGGTGTGGGGTAAGATTATAAAACGCACAGAATACCCTAAAAAAAGTCCTGTGCAGAGCAATCCTTGTACAAAACCAAGCAGTAGCAACAAACAGCCCATATCCCAGCCCACATCCCGCTGGGCAGGGTTTGTGTGAAGTGCAGTCAAGCACGGATGCTCCATATGGTCACGAGAATCCCCGGGATAGAGGGAGTAGCCACCCAAAACCAAGCCCAGACTATACACTTTACAAAGAGGCAATCCCCGTGAAGGGTTTAGGAGGGGAAAAAAAAAGGGACAGAGGTAAAAAAAAGTAGAGAGAAAAAAAAAAGTAGAGAAAAAAAGCAGTTTTCAAAGTCTAAACTTTCCTGGTCAGGGGTACGTGTGGAGCTGTGGGTTGTTCTCTCGCTGTGTGGGTGTGAAAGTACAACTGTTGAAATGTTTAAACTGTGGATATTTGTTGGTTTTAGTGGTGAAATTCATGTGGATGGCAATGGGACAGGGAAGAATTGCACATTTCTCCCTGTGCACACACAGCTGATCAAGAGCTGACATCTCCCTTCAGATAAGAATTGCTGCAATGACTCCAGGGTGTCTAGAGGGTATTCCAGACAAAACTGGGAAAATTGCTAGAAGGTCAAGAGGAGGAAAAATTACACATTTTAATTGCTGAGAGGCAATGGGGACAATGAATACATTAAAACTGTAATTTAAATAAAACATTATCACAGCTATAATAACAATAATTATTTTTATATTCCATTTTAACAGCACTAATCACTAATGTAAGAGCTGATATAGGCAAGATGAACAAAGTGCAAATATTTTACTGTGCACAAACTGCTGAGAAGAAAGGTTCTGAAATCAGTTGATTTTAATCAGCACCTGAAGGATGAGAGTTTTGGGGGGTTTTTTTCAGTGAAATTGTCTGAATTTTGGGCACCTGAACTGTTCGGCCCAAAATATTTTCACTCTGGAATGAAAGAAATATTTAGGAGCAACAAGTGGCTCATCTGGAGGAGAAATAAAAGAAAATCAGATTGGAGGGAGAGGATTTTGGGGAAGTGTCTGCAGGGTTGGGATCCCCATGGAATGTTTTAGTCAATAAAAGAGAAAGGATTCCAAGCCATACATGGAGAAGATGGGGGAGCCTGATCCCAAACTGAGAAATGGGAGATGTGACTGCATAAAACATTCTCTGCATGTCAATCAGGGATGCCCCTGGGAGGGAACTCTATCCAGCATCAAGGGACATATCAAACACCACTGCAGAAAAAGCTGATTTCGTGTTGAGGGATGCACAGCCTTGGATGGCACCAACCAGAAATGGCACAGACATTTTCATATTTGATGTTTTCATTGTTGTTTTTTGTTGGTTCGGCATGGAACTGCAACTTCTCATGGTGCCCTCTGAGAGTTCCTGCTCCAGAAACATCGACCCTCACCTACAGCTCCTTCTGATGGGCTCCCAGCCAGCATCACTCTGCCCTGGTGTGTGGAATTAATCCTGGGAGCCACAAAAAGCCAGGAGAGGTCTGGGGCAGGACACGTGTCCAGCAGGAACTTCCCAGAAGAACCTTCTTGCAGGCTCAAATTCACCAAATCAAGAGTTTCTCTGCACAGTTTCCTCTCCTCACTGCTCTGGTTTCTCCTCACTTCCCACAGATATTTTGGCTTTTACAAACAACATCCATGGAGAGAAACCTTCCATTGCTCACAGCTACAGAACTCTCAATGCAGGTAACACGAAGAAAAATTCTTCCTTTTTTCCCTTTTTCAGACGCTGCACTTGATGTTTCACTTGGAGCTGGTTCAGATCCAGGCATCCTTTAGACAATTATGGAGCTTTTGTATAGGAAATGAACACCTAATCCCCAGATCCCATGAGACTCTGCACCCTTCTAGGGGGAATATGCTTTTTTAAGAAAATCCTTTGCCCTTTGCTAGAAGAAAATCCTCTGCCCTAAATCTCATAAAACAAAGCAGCTTAGGGATCCTTGCAATAGCAGAGCTGAACTAAACACGCTTTAACAAAGTTTCCCTTTGTCAACAGCATCTCGGTGAGCTCCCTCCTGCGGGATGAGTGTCAGGCTTCAGGCTAATCTCGGTAATTCTTTAACCAGAGATTTGCACGTTATTAAGTGGTCGTTTCTCGGTGAGTGGAAAGCGATCAGGCAGGGGAAGGTTCCTCCTCAAACGCTCCATTCTTCCCTGAAAAGCCCAGCGAGGTGTGTCCGGCCTGAGGGATGTGTAAGCCGTGAAGAAAATCAGAATAAAATGCCTCTCGAGGGTTATTCGCCAGCTCTGCCCACGGGCAGAGGCTTCTGGGCGGCCCCGAGGTCTTTGCTAAGCCTGGCTTAGTCTCTGCAGGTAATTGCAGATCCCCAAGCTCAGTGGTGTCACCAGGCAGGACACTCCAGGTGACCCTGGGAGGACTTGGCCAACCTCAGAGCCTCCAGCAGCCTCAACAAAGCCTCCCTTCTGCTGTCATTTCTGCTGAACCCTGATCCTCCTCTGCTGGCAGACATCACGCAGCCTTGAAAATCCAGTGCACAGAAAAATACAGTAGAGCTGGTTGCACCAGAGATCTCGGAGGGTTTGGTAATACTGCCCTGTTAGAGAGAGTAGCAAAAATAAATTTGCTTTTTGCTAGGGGTACCAAACACTTCCAGGAGCAATCTCAGAGCCTCAGGAATGACACAATCTGTTGGAAAAACCCACCTCTATAGAGATGGGGCAACTGAGAGGTGTTTTCAAAGATTTATTCCATTATCAATCTCGTAGAAGGAAGACGAAAAAGAGAGGGAAAACTCAATGCCATTCTATCAGAAGCCAAACTATTTCTTTGTTACAACACCTTATAAATGCTTTTCAGCCTATCAGCTTTTGCCACACAATGCTGCTGATGCTTCTAACACCAATCACTGATTATTTTACCCCACATGGTCTTGCTACAATGCATCTTTCACAGTTCTAATTCTCCAAAATATCTGGTCTGTTTGTAAGACTGTCATTTACAACTTGTTTCCAGTTCCATTTCTCTCTCAGCAATGTCTCCTCACATCCCATGGCCTTTCTAAGCCAGCACACCTTATCTCAGAGTTTGCATAGAAACGTACAAGACTCTGTGACCTTTCAGTCAAGCTTTGAGAATCCTCTACAAATCCATTTCTCAACAATCCCTCCCGACAGCAAATCGGGTCTGGGCATGTCCAGCACTGCCCAGGACACACAGGGCAGGGTTGGGCTGGGTCATCTCCACAGGTCCCTTCCAACCCCAAGAATTACACTTGTTCCGCGATTCCGTGACAAGTGACAAACACAGGGAGTGGTACATGAAGCCCTGTGAGAACTTCCAAGGTGGGAGATCAGAGGGAAATTGGAAAACGGAATTCTGCCTGGCTTGGTGGGGTTAACCCCACCCTTGGTGAATAACCCCAGGGACTCCTCAGAAACAATCCACCCCATCGCCATTTATTTCCAGGATCGCTTCCACATCCAGCTCCCACCTCCTTCCTTTGAACACAACGCCCAATTCCCCGAGGATCCACAGGGGCTTTGCTGTGTCCCCATACAGGCAGACCCCTGTTGGCACTGGGACATGATCCTCTCCCAAAGCTTCATCTTGAACCCATTTGCGTGTGGCATTTGCATGCTGATGTCTGTGCCGCCCTAATGGTTCGATTTCAAAGCACATCTCCTTCCCTTTTATCTCCCAGCTGAATGAGATGTCTCAATAAGCGCCAGATAAAGACGGAAGTCTTTTGTCTGGGCTCGGCCAGGCAGGGCCAGCTGTGAGCAGAACTGGCTGAGGTTTCTCAGGCTGCCTCCAAAACTGGAGCTCCAGCTCCTTTCAGGCTGCGGGAGCAGGGCAGGGGGAAGAGGCCTGGCTTGCACACATGGCTGAGTGTCTTCCAGTGTTTATTTTTCCTTCCCCAAGTTATTTTTGATAAAGGAGTTGCGGGGAGTGAAAGAGAAGAGATCAAGAGGGAGGCAAGAAAGGAAGAAAAAGGGGGTGGACGTAGTTAAATCTCTGATTTGCATCCAGTGGGCTTTTGGATGGTAGATTAGCTTTATATCAGGGTAGACCTTGGCATCTGAGCCTCTGGGCCTGACATTGTTCAGTTGTTGAACAGTGGGAGACCCCTGAGAAAGTGCTTGGCTCTGATTTTAAAGGGACTTGCTTTTGTGCTCTTGGGTTCGGTGACCTGCTGAATAAAAAACCAGCCTGGCACTGAGAAATAAAGGCTGGTTTTTTCAGGCAGTTAATAGAGAACAAAATTTTGTCTATCCTAAAAAAACTGTCAGTCTTAAAAAGCTGTCAGTCTCAAAAAATGGCCAGTGTTAAAAAATTGTCTGCCTTAATATTTTCTGCCTTAGAATTGTCTGCCTTAAAATTGTCTGCCTTAAAAAGTTATCCAACTTAAAAACTTGCCAGCAGGCCTACAAGATGTGGCAATTAAGGAAGGATTATGACAAAATCAAGGTGTAATCAGCAGGTAGATAATTTTGAATAACACCTTTCAGGGCTGTAAGAGCTGTACCAAGGACAAAACCTCCAGCGCGGTGTTCCACACTGGTCACACCCCAACCAGATTTGCACCTGAAATGCCCCCAAAAATCCAGCTGGGTTTGTTCCCCGACTGCTCTGCTCTGCGGGTACAAATCAGTTCACAGATTTTCATGGAATTATTGAGAACACGTTGAGTTCAAGCTCGAGAGGTCTCAGAGAAGAGTTTAAAACCAGCAAGGCCATGATGTTGTCAGGATTAAAAATGACGGACCTGCTGATTTTGGTCCCAAACCAGCCCTGAGTGAGGTTTGCGCAGAGCTCTTGGCTCTCCATAAAATGAAGACTGAGAATCACCAGCACATCTTTGACCACATTTCCCACCAAGACTTGGGTGTCACCTGCCCTCCAACAACCCTGCCCACCCCGTGGGGCTTCCAGGGGTATGAAGAGGAGCTGAAACTTCCCTCCAAGAGCTCCAAGGGGTTAAACTCGCAGGGAGAAAGGGGAGGCAGATGGGGGAGTCTCAACCAAGCCGCCCATCTGGGAAATGTCAAGTGTTCTCACAATGTTTTTCAGGGTTTGTAATGTGGCTGCTCGCTCGCATGCATGAAAACAGCATGGGAATGCAATATTTCCTCCTCCATGTGTGGTGGAGGCCTCCAGTCCAGCTGTATTTTGCTTGTCATGTTCCTGAATTCTGACACCATCTCGAACATGCCAGTTCCTACCAGAGAAAATGCGTTTTCATTCTGTTCCCTGGGTGAAAAGCACATTAAAGGCAGAAGAGAAAACCCAGCAGATCCTGGAGCTATCAAGCCAGGCCTGCTCTATTTATTTAATTCTAAAGAACATCTCGTTTCATCAGGAGTCGGGGTGGGGGGGTGTTGAGTGGGTGGGGTTAAAACTGAGCTTGAAACCATCCCAAAAAAATGAGAACGTGGAAGCCTGGGCTTGACGCCACAGAGGAAGAGAGCAAACGATGACAACATTACTGTCACTACATTACCACAGGCTGTAAATTAAAGCAGTGTAAGCAGCTTAAGCGCCATTCCTGTCTGATTCATTACAAAAATACAGTAGCTCTGTGGGCACAACAGTCTGCTGCTCCGAGGGGCTGATATATGATTGGAAAGTCGAGTTTGGGGCTGCCTGAGCTGCGTGTTCGCCGTGTCCCAAGTGGGGCAGCAGCTGTGTGGCCGTGGCCGGGCCCCCCCAGTGCCTGATGTGCTGGCTCTGTCTGAGCAGGATTGTCGTTGAAATATGGGAGCCAGATCCTGCCGAGGTGTAAACTGGCAAATCCCTTATTAAAGTTAATGATTTACTGGTTCAGCCCAGCTGAGGTCTGGCGCTGGGCGGGCGAGTGTCAAGAAGAGGAACTGTTTATTCCTCAGTGAACCATTAACTTCTGGGTCCTTTCTGTTCATCCCCGCTGTTAAAATTCCTCCTGTGCTCCTTCCAAAGGAAAAGGGGTGATCCATACATGACTCACATGTGCACACCCCACCAGCGCAGGCTGTAATTAGCACTGCTCAGCAGAGCCATAAGTAACTGCGTTTTCCTTTCTCTGCCAAGCCAAGCACAGACCTTCTGCACGGGCTCGTTACCGAAATACCTGAATGCAAATCGATACAGCAAAAGGTCCTTCTTGGGGATAAAACCACGTTCATCATTTCAGGCTTGCTCAGCTGTGCTTTAAAAAGAATTCTGAGAAGCTTCAGGAAGCACAGCTTATGTCAAAATGTTCAAATATCAAATCTAAGTTTTCCAAGTAACAGTGTACACACACATCCAGCAACCCAATGATCAATTAATCCAAGTCGAGGTGTCAAGAAAAATCTCTGAACTTCACGTTTTTCAGCAAAATAACTTTGATCTGACTGTTTCCACCCAGCTCCACTCCTTTCTGCTTGGAAGTTCTAGAAGGAACCCTTCCCTTTCCAGGGAACACTGTCTGCAGTGGGGGTGTTTGTGTTCCCTCATCTTCCCCTGCCCCATCCATCTCTGCAGGGCTGGGTTTACAGACAGCCTGAAGGAAACTGAGGTCTGCTCACCACCACAAGGGCTCCTTTTGAGGGGCAGGGTGGGTTATCCCCCCCAAAAGGTGGAGGGATGGATGCTCTGCTCTCCCTGCAGACACCAGGACACTGTCTGGGGCTCTGACACCAGCCTTTCCTGCTGTTTTTCCCAAATCCCAACCTGGCCTGTGTCTGTGTGACTGCAGCCCAGGGCAGGAACGGGGCTGTTGAAAGGCAAAGAGCACCAGAGCTGAGAGCTGCTGGCTCAGCCTTGCTGCTGCTCCTGGAATTCACCGTGTGCTTCACTTCTACCACGTGTGAAGCTCAGATAAAGAGCTGGGAAGGAAAGCAAACCGTGGAAAACGTGATTTTCTTGTTTGCTGATATGAAACCCCCTCTGTTTGGTGGCTGCTTGTGGCTGTTTAATATTTCTTGTTCTGCTCGGAGGAGAAATCTCAGCTTGGGAAGGTCTTGGCTTTTCCCTCCAAGGGAGAAGAAGCAACAAAAATGGCCAAAAATGCAGGAAAAATCCCTCCTTTTTAATGCTCACACAGCACACCCCGACTTGTGAGCCTTGGTGAGATGATGAAAGAGCAGGTTTGTGCTGGAGCAGATAATGAACCCAGAATTTGTCTCGCTGCCTCGATTTGTGGTCGAGATGGGCAATTAAAATTCACACACACACACAATTCATTCCCTGCCAGCCTCACTCACCCCCAGCCACTGCTCTGAGCATCACCGTGGCTCAGACACAACAAATCCAGGCTAAAGCTCCACCTCTTACTAATCCCACCACGGGTTTGTGCAATCAGACACTTCCAAGAAACGGGACCACGTTTTCCTGAAGTGTCTCAGAGTTATCACAGAGATTTTCCAGCTCTGGCTGCGAGATTGTTCCTGGTGACTTCCAGTTCTTGGTGAGTCACCCCTGAACAATCACGTCAGAACAATGGGGTTGGAACAGAGCTCAGTGGGACAACCCTTAAGGGGGTTTCAATTTAATCCGAGGAGATTTCTTTATGGAGAGAAGGATCTCTGCTGATTCCAGTGAAAGAGAAGAAAATTAAAGTCTTTGCTCTTACCTTGATCAGCCCTAATGACCCAAGAATGCCTGATAGCCTGAGCCAATATTGCTACTTGGAGATTTCTCCAAAAAGTCTTATTTTAGGCCAGCCTTGGATCCAGTCAGAGAGATAAAACATAATCAAAAGCCATTTTTTTTTTGTCTCAATGATTAAAAATTAAATGAACTTGAAAATGTTAGGAAAAAACCAGGTAATATTTTTCCACTGGATAGTGCAGGGGAAAAAATATTCCTCCTGTTTCAGTTTGGCACATTTATTGCCTTGGTGCTCAAGAGCAGAACAGATTGAGCTGTAAAACAACCTCTGCACAAACTGGGAAACCTCCCTTTGCTTCACATCCATTTCAACATTTCCAAACGTCAGAGAAGTTTCAACCACCCCAAGACAAAAGGGAGATGGGAATTATGAAAAATATTGTTCTTTATTTCTGGCGAGCTGCTGACACCTTCCTGCTCTGGGGATTAATTTTGTCCAGAGAAAACAAAGCCACTGTCACCAGATCTGATCTTTTCTCCCTTTAGTGGGTGAGGACAACGATCCATGTCCCTGCACATAACAAACCCAGCCCAGTGGCACAGGACTGAGCAGAACATTCTGGTGAACCTAAACCTAGAGAATGACTATTCAAACCCTCCAGGTTTTCACCCTGATTCTCCCCAGAACTCTGCTGTTACGAGCTGCTCGCCCAGGATTAATAAATCAGCTATTTTTTTTTTTTTCCCTCCCCAGGATTTGCTTCCACCCAAAGCCACTTTGCCAGGCTCCTGTGGAATGTTTAACATGACATTGCTCTTATCTGCCTTCCCAGCGTGGGGCTGCGCTCTGCAACACTCAGATCCATTTATTAAACCCCGCAGAAGTTCGGGGAGGGGGGCTGCAAGGCAAGGTCAGCCCTAATAACGTCTGTATTTAGATGGATGAACTGCTCGGGGCTGCCCCACCTGCTGAAGGCTCTAACGAGCCAGCTGAGAGTTCCTGTCAGAGCAAACATGCCCCGCTCACTCCAACCTGTGCGGGGCTGAGCACACGGCAGCACCCAGGGCTGCAGGAGCCGGCCTTTGATGGTGATGAAAGAAATAAAAACAGCCCTAGAGAGAACATTGAGGGAGGAAAAAAAATAAAAAATCTGCCTAGCTGTGGCGAAAGATGTAACACCCCGAATTTATTTATGCCTGGCTTAAAGCAGGTTGGTGCTGAGTGAGAGTGTTTGTCCCTGCAGGGATGGGTGCTGAGGGTGAAACGGCCCCAGGTGCAGACAGGCCTCTGTAAAGCCTTCCACACCCTCCTCCTCCTCCTCTTTGGACATCCATCCCCTCCTGAGAGATGGGGACAGGCCTCAGGGAAGGATTCTGCTGCTCTTCCCAGGGAGAAGGAGCCTAAATTCATGGAACTGTGGAATGGTTTGGGTTGGGAGGGACCTTAAAGATCATCTCATTCCAAAAGCCCTGTCCTGTTTTCAGCGCAGAACACATGGGATGTACAGAATTCCCTGTGGAATTGGGAAACTGCCAGTCCAGCTGTTCCAGGGGAGTTGTGTGCTCTTAACAGGCAGAGTCTGGGCGAGGATGTTCAGGATCCATTCCTGCTATCCACGATGTTATCCATGGCTGCAGCCGGAGGAGCTGTGTCACCGATACCAAACTTTTCCCTGTCCCTCAGGGATCTCAGGCCACAGTGACAACCTCCCGATGGTGAAATACAGGCACAACCTTTTCTAAACGCTGAAAATCAGTGACAGAGAAGAGCCTTGGCTACAGAAGCTGTTCAGGGGCAGGGCGATGCCCAGCAGCGCTGATACCCCCTCCTATCCCTCTCCCCTTCCCTAAGGACACCGCTCCCGGCTGCCCGGAGCCTGCTTCCCTCAAATCGATGAAAATCGTCCGAAATTGAGCGAAAAACTTTTTATTTATGTAGGAAAAATGTGAGCGGTGGGGACGGCCCCACGCTGCCACCTGCCGGACACGGCTGGGAACGCAGCGGGGACGGGACGGGACGGG
>VXBB01009983.1:281061-369349 GCA_013399915.1 Illadopsis cleaveri | reverse complement strand
CCCGGGACAGCCGCGGGGAGCCCGGCGAGGAGCGGGGCCGGGAGCCCGGACAGCCCCGAGGAAACGCTGCCCGCGTCCCGGAGAGTCCCGGGGGAGCGGTGCCCGTGCCCCGAACGCCCCGGCGGAGCGGTGCCCGC
Organism: Illadopsis cleaveri; assembly: GCA_013399915.1. Taxonomy (NCBI): domain Eukaryota; kingdom Metazoa; phylum Chordata; class Aves; order Passeriformes; family Timaliidae; genus Illadopsis; species Illadopsis cleaveri. Next base: position 369,212 of record VXBB01009983.1, on the reverse strand, counting down.
ATTACCCCGGGGGAGCGGAGCCGTCCCGGCCAGCCCCGGGCGGCGGGGCCCCGTCCCGGGAGCCGCTCCCCGCGGTCTCTATGCAAGCGGGCGGCGGTGCGGGGCCGTCCCGCCCGGAGAGTTGCACATGGAACTGGGACTGTGACCCGATCGGTGCTGCCAGGCACGGGGCGCCGGGCAGCGCCGCCGATATCCCTGGAATAATGCTCTATTTTGTTTACCTGCTGTATCGGATGGGAGTTTGCAGGAGAGTGGTAGCGTGGTGGTTTTACTCCTGGTTTTGTTTGTTTGTTTTTTCTTTTTTTTGTTGTTTTTATTTTTTTAAAAATCAGCTGTGAAAATGTTACAAATCTGCACAATTTTTTAGGTGTGCGTGTGTGTGTGATTTCGTTGTGGTTTTGGTTTTTCCTTTGGCGGAGGGAGGGCGGTGGTGCTTTTTGTGCCGAGGGGGTTTGGGTTTGGGTTGGCGATACCTGATTTTGATGACTAGCTCTCTCAAGTGCAAAGACTTCCCATGAGCGATGCAGGGCCAACAGCAGCCCTGTGTCTGTAGAGTGCCTTCAAGACTCAGCTGTTCCAGCCGGTGCCAACCTGTGAAAGCTCCACAGAATCCCATTATCTACTACTCCAAAAACTACTTAACAGTTTCCTTGCAGTAATCACACCGAGCAAGCCAGGACAAAAGGGCCTATTGTTAGTGGAATTTATTTCTTATTTCCATCTGAGCCTTTTAACTGTTATTTCCATTTCTTGCAAGTTTGGGCTCAATTTACTTCAAATTTATGACAATTTAGCCTTTTGGGATTTTGGGGGGGAGGGCTATTTTTTTTCCCTATTTCCCTTTGATTTTGTCGTGGGATGTGCCTCCAGCCAGCAAAGAAGGAAATCTTATCGTTGTGATGTACCAAGAAAAGTCTTACAACTGTCATTTTAATTGCGGACATGCATTGAAGAGATGTCTATCCATTTTAAGAATTTTAATACAAATGCTGTTTTTTAGAAAACAACTTTGTGCATTGTTATGTATCACATGGAACACTGACTTTCACACAGGCTCTTAATCCAGATTTATATCTCAACAGCAGAGAAAGGTGGAGGGGTTGATCTAGCTATGAACAGTGGTGAAAAAAAGGCAAACCACAAGGTTGCTGTTTTACCTAATATTTAGTCATTTTTGATGCAGATCTTTGCTGTTATTCATGTCCTGGCCCAGTGGGATGCCAAATTGTGAGAAGGCTGTGCTTAGAGGCAGCTTCAGTGTGGGCTTACTGCATCAGGCCCTGTAAGATTGGGCCCTTTTTCCCTCCTGGGAGCAGCATGGTTTATTGGGGTGAAGTTCTAAAGCACAAATATTTATGAAATTTAAGCTTTTAGTCTCATTGCATTATCACTTTTAAATTATAAACCAGACCTTCTTGTTTTCTGGTTTGCAGAGGGGCTGGGGTGGGAGGAGACCTGGAAGATCCAAGGAGCTTGTTTCCCTGTCTTCCTCCTCTCTTTGCCCCTTTAAAGGTCTGCACACAAAACCTGCAACTCTCTTTTTCCTTCTCCCCTCCTCTCCAAGACATCTTGAAATTATGTTACACCTCGAAGGCTGAGCAATGATGTGTAAAGGGGTTTTTAATCAGGCCGTATGAACAGTAACTGCCATGATTCCTCTGTGAATCTGGTGTTTTTTCCTATTTTCAGCAGGAAAACTTTGTGCCTCAGCACTGGAAGAACAGTGTGTAGTGTCAGTTTTGAAATCCCACTGACTGAAATGAAAATTGCCATTTGTGCTTTAGTCAGAATTGGATGCTTGTAGTGACATCAAGTATCTATGGAAAATTTGTAAAAGACTGTACTGAAAGCATGTTTCTCCTTCCAGCAAGGACCTGTGTGGTGCAGCCAGAGGGGCTGGGTCAGTCTCAGTGATACAACCACTGAAAATCAGAGAGGGCTGGAGAAGGCAACTCCAGTGCTGAGGCCCTCGCTGCTGCCTGGGCTCTCCCTGTGACACACACATTAATTTATCTCCCATTCTTTAAGTGAAAATTGAAAACCTCATTGCTGCTTATCTTCCAGAAATTCCAAAAAAACCCTTAGAAGCCAGAGGACTCCCATGTGAGGAAGACAGGGGAATAACACTGACAGAAGGGGTTTCTTTTAACCCAAGTACTGCACTGAAAGCTGAGGAAGCTTGACTGCTGCCACATCTGCAGCTTACAAAATGCATGTCTGATGGTAAAAAAAGTGAATTTACATCTCAGTTACTGCCATGGTTCAATTTTGCCTTAACTTCAATGGGAATGTAGTTTTTAGCACCCACCAGGCCTGGCTGTAGACGAGAGCATTGACAGCAGCTTGCTCTGGTTGATAAAAGCAGGTATTTATTGTGCCCTCCCAGGAGCCAGCAGGTCCCTCACGTTCCCCAGTGCCTCTTTCCCCACTGCCTGAGCTGTGCCTGAGGAATAAAGCTGAAGTGGATGTTTAGCACACAAAGCCCAGCTTTGCTCAGCCTGGCAGAGCAGCTGTGGGCAGCCAGCTGAGCTCTGTGTTGTGCTGGGCCTTTCTGTGGTACATTCCAGTTTTGCCCAAAAAGGTGTATTTAGTTAAACAGTGAAGCGTTTAAGCAGCCATGGCACTGTCTGATCAGGGTTTTGAATGTATTTGGGCATTCCATGTTCTCTGTGACTGGTAGGGACAGTACAAATTGTAGAGCTCAGTAGTCTGATCTTCCAAATACTCTGAAGTGTTTTGGTGCTTGTTAAACATAGGCCTTGTCTATAAAAAGTCTGAAAAAAATCATCCTGCTTTAACTTGACTGAGTGATGCAAGCTATATTAGCTTCGACACTTGAGGGAAATGTTGTATCAATATAAAGGTACTCTTTATTCCTTTTCCCTGTGGGAATATGTTACACCCGTGTCAATACAGAGGTGGTATATCACACTTTTCACAGTGAGAATTGCAAATATTTACTTGTTTTGGAAGAAAAATTACATTCCCGGCCAAAATACTTCCTGACATTGCAGAAATTGTGTAAACAAGGCCTTGGTTTAAGGCTGGTCTTGTGACCACATATTTTGCTGTACATAATGATTGTATTTTTAAAAATCCAAGCTTGTTCTATTGCAAGAAAGTGTGTGTGACATCCCAGTGTCTGTGACTGTAACTGTGCTCACCCCAGCCCTGAATCAAGGGTGCTTCTGCTCAACATGATGCTCAGGATTTGTTGCTCTGATGGTGCTGGAGCTGATGTGGACCTCTGTGGCTGTGGGATTCTGCTGGTTCTGCTTCTCTCAAAAGAATGTACGGCAAGTTGTTTGCAAAGGGCATTTTAAATAAAGGGCAGCTGGCTCTTTATGACTTCCTCACTTGGGTACTCATTGTGTGCAGGTGTTGTTCGGGGTCAGATTTCCTCGAGGAGTGACAAAATGCAGAAACTTGCATGTTCTTTCAGAATTTTGTGCTAAAAGGAGTGGCACACGTGCATGGAGTGCCTGGATGGCTCCCAGGAGGTGAATGGAAAACAGCTGGAGCTCTGCTGCTGTGGGAAGCTCTGTCCCTGTCCAGGTTTGTACAGCGACCCAGGCACTCCTGAGTGAGCCCTCACTGTACCCTTGGGCAGAACTGTTCATGTTCCAGTGAGATCTGAGACCTCTGGAAGCAAACATGTGTGAGCTCAGTTCCAAGGGGAAATGGTTTAAAATACTGATATTCACAGCTTACAGCCTGTTCCTACAGTGTGTACAGCCTCATGCAAAATGTTTGTGGCAAAGACTCTCCTTCCTGTCACATTGCTACAGCAGTGTTTGAGAACCTCCTTTTTGCAGGAATCCAGCATGTGCCCAAATTGTAGAACTTTGTGTTTGGAGCTGACAGTCTTTGGTGACCATGTGTGCAGCAGATGAGAGGGATTTGAGAGTAAACTTTTAGTGCAAAAAACAAAAGATATTCAAGTGAGTTGTAGTGATGAGAAATGGAGTGCAAATGTGTTGCTGGGGCTGCATGTGTTGGGTTTTTGTTTTGTTGTTTTGTTTGTTTATTTAGTATTTTAATTTGTGTAGAGTTTGTTAGTCTGTAATCAAAAATCTTGCTGTGTTTCCCAAGGAAGAGTCAGTGTGTGTGTGATCTGACTTCACTGGGGTTGGAATCAGAATTCCTCCCTTTCCACAGATGATCTCACCTCAGTGATCTCAGTTCTGGAGCATTCCTTATGGGACAGTCATTCTGGTGCTGAAGGAGCCCCCATCAAAACCTGTCAATGATGATGAGCAGAGATGTTCCTGCAGAAAGCTCCAGAACAGCCATCACATTTTCTCTGTGGCTGTTTTCAATTTCTGAAGGGTACAGCTGCTCCAGCCAACACCGGGGCTGCTTTGCTGCTGTCTGTGCCAGAGGTGCACATTGTGCATAAAGCAAGAACTCAAATCCTTAATCTGCACTATCCAACAAGTCCCAGATCCTACATAAACCACTGTAAAATTGGAAGTCAGTTAACCAGAACTTGCAAGTCATTCAAGTAAGTCTTAAAATATTGAAAGCAGCTGTTCTGTATTGACTCCATTTTCAGTTTTGGCAGTCTTGGGTCTTTTGGAGGTTTGGGTGAAGAGCAGACTAATCAAGAAGCCATAGCTTTGTTTTGTAGTCCTTGACAGAGAGAGATTTTTAGGAAAATGTTGCCTGACATGTAACTTCAGCTTCAGCGATTTAAACCCCATTTATCTCTACAAAGTTCTGTAAGGGAACATTATAAAAAGTGCTTAGTTAATAGATTTGGTGTCCAGGTACAGACAGATCCCAGATGTTTCTCCTCTGCTTGACAGACTGATAATGATTGTGCAAGAAATGCTGCAGCAATGGGACTGGACAGAATGATCAAAAATTGCGGTTTTTCCTTTTGATACAATCATGTCACTTTGTTACACTAGGGTGAAAGGGGACGGTTTAGGTCGCTTTTGAGGATGGTTGTAAATGAATTTCTGGGTGAAGACTAACCTGAAATAAAAGTTAGCTGTTCTTTCCTCTGAGTCAGGTATTCCAAAAGGTACAGGTAAGATTTTATAGCAGATGTCCCTTCCCAGTTTCTCATTTGTGGGTATGTTCATCTAATTCTTTGTTTCTATAGTGTTCCTACAGTTATCCCAATTTCAGCAATCCAAGGGACGTGTATTGTATCCACTTTTGGCCAGAGAGGCAGCTGGAAAGAGAAATCTCTGCAGATATTCCAAAAACACTTTCTGTAGAAGCATAAAGTAGGTACATTTTGGAGCTCAAAACTGCATGTTTCCTTAAAAACACAAAATGTGCCTTGTGTTTCCCTCCTCTGCTGGGTCCTGGTGCCTTCCCCACTGTGTTGCCTTGGGCTCCTGGGGTGAGCTGGAGCTGGGGCAGCAAGGCAGGACTGAGGAGCTCCTGGCTGGGCAGGGTGGGGATCTGCCATGGGGACTGTGGGCTGGTTTGTGGGATGGGGCTGGGAGCAGGACACACACTGCCAGGTTCCCCAAAGGCCAGGCACGGTTGTGTGGCAGGGCAGGGAGCAGGGTGTCTTGNGGCTGGGAGCAGGACACACACTGCCAGGTTCCCCAAAGGCCAGGCACGGTTGTGTGGCAGGGCAGGGAGCAGGGTGTCTTGCTGGGAGCTGAGGAGATGGGCTCCATTCTTCTGGTTTGGGTGTAAAACATCGTTTTGTGTGTGTATTACGGGTTTACTGGTTTCTTCCCTCCTTACATTGCTAAGCAGATTCAAAAGTGCAAAGAACATTTGTACAACATGTGTTCTCCACCAGGGATGAGTCTGATGTTTAGACTGAGCGTCCCTACACCACTAATCACCAAAATCTCTTTTAAGCTGTGTGGAACTTTATAGTGATGATTGCTGCAATGTGAGTCAGGGGACTTGGGAGCTGTGTGTGCTGAAGGATGAGATTAGTGATAATTTTATCCCCTGAATGAACCATAGCAGTATCACGTACCCCATTTCATATGGGGAGTCTGCTGCCAAGTTTACTGATGATTACCAAAGTTCCGATGAAAGCATGCTAACAAAGTGCTTGAGTAATTGAGTTTCTAATGTTTGCAGTTTTGATTTCCCTTCTTTTTGGGGTACTCTGCTGCATCCCAGATCGGCTCTCTGTTTTCTACTGGGTTTCTGGTTTCAAATGTTATGTTTACTTTAGTGTGGGTTTTGCATTCCCTTTGGTTGTTGGATCTTTTGGTTTCTCCTTTAATTAAGGGAAAAAATAGAGAGGAGATTCACATCTGAGTTGCTGTATAGCACAAGCTGAGCAGATTCCAGAAATACATGCCATGTCTCCACATATTTTTGCAATAAAGTTTAAGGAGAACACTGTATGTTTAAGGTATTCCCAAGACCTGGACTCAGCAGAGAAACAGCTCGGAAAAGATTATTTCCAAAAGAACTGGGTCAGCCTGGAGTGAATTAAAGTTCACAGATACTGAGGCATTTATTCCCTTACAGTATTACTGCACTTCAGCCTCTGCAGTGACAGTTACAGATTGCTGAGCATAAATATTTATGCATATGTACAAAGTTGTATCTGGTATCCACAATTTGGGAAACATCCACGTTTTTCCACTTCTAGCATAGAAAATTAGGAACTGTGTGCTTGCACTCGCTGAGGATCAGACCAGTAGCGTAGGAATCGAGGTGTGTGTTTATTTAGCCAATTATAAGCACCTAAAAAGAGTTTTCTGGATTGTCTTCAAGCACTTTTGACCTGGCACAGATTAGTTCAGCATTGCTAAACCAGCAGGTTCCCATGGTGATTAAAGGTGAGGCCCTGACCTGTCTGACCCGTCTGGTTTGTGGGCAGCTCTGTCTGCAAGGGAAGCCAGGCTTGTGTCACCTCTGTGTGCTGGTGACAGGGACAGGGAGCCAGACCTGTCTGCTGGAGTGCTGGGAGCCCGGGGATAGACATTCCTGCACTCCTCAGGGCCTTCAGGAGGCTGGGCTTGCTCAATGTGCACCTGGTGGCAGCTGTTCCAGGTGTGCTGAGTCATGGCTCAGGGTTTCAGCATCAGTAGTTAACAGCAATTAACTGATGAGGAACTGGAGTTCGTTTGTAAAACATGTTTGTGCATACTCATATGGAGACATAAACTATGTTATTCCAGGATGTAAACACACCTAAGCAAATGCGTTAGGTGTCCCCAGTGCCGACAATAGAACTCCTCAGATAAATTAATGACTGAAGTTCTGCTTGTGCACTGACTTAGCACTGTTTGAATTTGAACTTAACATATTCTCAGATTCCGTGGATGTGTGTCCCTAATTCTCCATTCTTTTGACACCCCATTGAAATCAGAGCCTTACTGAAGCAAATTTAACCATAACCTGAATTTAAATATTTCACATGCACCTAGTAGTGTGATTGTTTTTTAAGTTGTAATTTCATTATTAAAGAAAGCCTTCCTTCCCCTTTGCTGAATTCTCAGCTGTCTATAGTGTAAACTTTAACTTATTTTTTCCCCTTTCTATGGGTAATTTTACCCTGAGGTGACACTGGGTTTATGTGGACTGTGAATCTATCTTGGAAAGCCAACAGGTGTATTATATATATTTATTTATTTTTATTTATTTATTTTTTTAATATGGCAGTTTCAAAAGGCAGAGATCCTGTGGAACGCTTGCAGCAGTGGCCAGCCATGGAGAGAAGGGTTTGGAGCTGTGTGCCCTGAGGGCTGTGTGGCCAAGCCCAGAGGGGCCTGGAGGGATGAGCAGCTCTGAGGAACATCCCCAGCACCCCGGGCAGGGATGGAGGCTGCATCCCAAACGCTGCCTCTGCAGCTGCTCGGTGCTGAATCAAAGAGCAGAAGTTAGACAGAGCCGTCACTTGATTTTTTTGATTTTTCAGTGGCTGCCAAGAGCTACATAAGCCCCTGAACTATGTCAGAACTGGAGGGAGAACAAAGGTGCCCTGAGTTTGCCTTTCCCTCCTGCCCTGCTGCCTCCTCTGCACTCAGGAGCTTTGTGAGCCTCGGAGTCTCTGGGTCCCTGCAGGGGCGTGTGGTCACAGAGATGAAAACATACATGTTCCAAAATTTAAAAAAATCACAATTTTCAGCTCTGTACTTCAGGAAGCAAGACTGCTGCGTTGTCTTGGTGTAAGTACTAGACTAGAAACATCACAGAAGGAAGGATGAGTTCCTTTGGGTGGCCCCACCTTCCCCTCTGAATAAAACTGGATATATTCTCTGGGATCCAGAGGCTGAATGGAAAATGTATGATGTGAGTAGGCTCAAAATTGAATTAATTAGAAACTCTTACAATTTTTAGTCACTTGAAACGGGGTCAATTTCAAATCAATCTCTTTGCAAGATGAAACACACTGACTTCAAAACGAGGTTTTGTGGTGATACATCACAGCACTTACCAAATTAACAAAGGGCTGAGCCAGCAGGTAACGAGGTACTCAGCTGTGGCTGAGCTTTCTTGCAAGGGCAGGTATTATTTTTAAGTTAAAAACTACCCTTATGGAAAAAGCAAGAATTTTTTTAAAACCCTCAAGGAAAGATTCAATCTGAAAAACAGTGATTGCAGGACTCAGGGAGGATTATGGTAATTTATTTCAATTAATTCAATGCAAAACAGATTATAGATCACTGTGCTTCACCATCTTGTAGAAAATCTAGCATTCAAAATGTAGCATAATCAGATTTTGATTTATGCAAACTCTCCCTGGAAGACACTACACCAGTCTCCTGTTTTGCAGCAATGGGAAGTCAATGTTTCCCTGTGGACGGGTTTCTAGCAAGGCTGGGCAGAACTGCACCCTACGGACCAGGCCAGCTCTGCCAGCCCACACAGGGATGTCCCCTCCAGAACCTGCAGCCTGACCATCACAGCCTGCAGAACCTGCAGCCTGACCATCACAGCCAGCTGAGGATGGGCCACGGGGCTGGGCTCAGCAGCCTGGAGAACTGAGGCAGGCGGCAGCTCGGTTGTTCAGGAGCAGCTCGGTTGTTCAGCAGCAGCTCGGTTGTTCAGGAGCAGCTCGGTTGTTCAGCGGCAGCTCGGTTGTTCAGGAGCAGCTCGGTTGTTCAGCAGCAGCTCGGTTGTGAGCAGGAGCAGCTCGGTTGTTCCGGAGCAGCTCGGTTGTTCAGCCACAGCTCGGTTGTTCAGCCACAGCTCGGTTGTTCAGCCACAGCTCGGTTGTTCAGCAGCAGCTCGGTTGTTCAGGAGCAGCTCGGCTGTTCAGCAGCAGCTCGGGGGCCGAGGGCACGGGGCAGAGCAGCCCTGCCTGCTCCCACAGCCGCTGGCCTGTGCTGTCCCTGTGCCCCCTCCTGTGCTCTCTGCCCGCTGCTTGTGTCCCCTCCCTGCCGCTGGACAAGGGCAGCGCCTGAAGATCCCGGGTCACTTCTCTGTTCTCAGCCTGCTCAGCTCTCCCCCTTCACACATGCACACTTCTGCTTCCTGCAGTTCTGCCCCCGCAGAAACAAATGCTGTGGGTGTGCTGGGGAGGGAACCCGCGGGACCACTGACCTGGGGTGGGTAAATGTTCACTTTGCCTCGGCCCCCCCGATTCCCCTACCCCACATGTGGGCTGGGGCTGCAGCAGTGCCCCCAGAGCCGGGCACAGCCCGCCCAGGCACAGGGCCGGATGGGGCAGCCGGAGCTGAATGACTGGCTCGAGGTTTACACGGGGGTTATCAGCAATGTTCATTTCCAATCACTGTCCTGCAGCCCCTGCGCATTTCACGGGGTGTCGGACAGGTGCTGTGCGACAGCAGCTCTGCCTGCCCTGAAATACAACCCAGGGGATGAACCGCAATGCCCTCGCCTGGCTGGGACCTGGGATCCTCAGGGTCTGTGCTATAGTGAGAGAACTTACAAACGCTAATTTTAAACAATAAATGCTGACTAATGTTCAGGGTTGAAGCTATTAAAAGGTTTGTTCTGATGAGAAGCAGCCGCCACGCTGCTGACTTCCCTTTGGCTGTTAAATGGTTTATGGTTATTGAATTATTTGCAACATAATGACAGATAACTTTATATATTTATTGTTTATGGGCTACTAATTTCTACTCTTTGTTGATCATGTTGAATACATGCCTTTCCTGTGTGTTTTCAGGCGTGTCTGAGGGAGCAGGGCTGGTGTTCGGGTTTCACTCTGAGCTCCCAGCTTTCCCAGAGGCGATTTCCTGTGCTCGGGTGTTGGCAGCACCTTCTGGTGCTCCGGCCCTGTAACATCAGGCTCCCATGTGTGCCCCTGCAGCCGTGCTGGCTGCAAAGCTCTTCTCAGATGTGCTGTCGGGGGACGCCAGTTCTTTGTGCGAGGCCTGCTGGGCAGCAGAGCCAGGCTGCAGCAGGCGGTGCCCCCGAGCCTGGCTGTGCTCCTGCCGGCACAGCGGTACCTGCGAGCACACCAGAACCGAGCTGTGTGAGCACGCCGGTACCGTGCTGTGTGAGCACACCAGAACCGAGCCGTGTGAGCACACGGTACCGTGCTGTGCCGTGCTGTGTGAGCACGCCGGTACCGTGCTGTGTGAGCACACCGGTACCGTGCTGTGCTGTGCTGTGTGAGCACGCCGGTACCGTGCTGTGCCGTGCTGTGTGAGCACACCGGTGCCGTGCTGTGCCGTGCTGTGTGAGCACGCCGGTACCGTGCTGTGCCGTGCTGTGCCATGCTGTGTGAGCACACCGGTGCCGTGCTGTGTGAGCACACCGGTACCGTGCTGTGCTGTGCTGTGTGAGCACACCGACACCGTTCTGTGCTGTGCCCCTGCCCACATGCCGGTACTGTGCCGTGCTGTGTGAGCATACAGCTCCTGCTGCCAGGGTATCACCTGGCCCGGGGTGACCGAGGGCGCTCCCAGTGACTTATTTATTTCAGGCCAGGCGGGTCCGTGCGCTGGGCCGGCCCCGAGGCAGAGGCTCCGAGGGTTGGCGGAGCAGCTGCTGTCGGGAGGTTTGCAGCTGCTGCATTCAGCCTGGGGAGCTGCAGTAATTGACTTCGGAAAAGAAAGTCATTGTGTGTACTCTGTCCTTTTCTCAGCCACGCTAGTTCCCTAATACATTTAGGAGTTGGCATTTATGTTTCTCCATTTATGTTTCACCAAACTGCCTGGCTTTTCTGAGCCAGTTTGGGTAAAGACTGAGAGTAAACATGTATTTTTATTTTTTTTTTCTTTTTAAAATTAGATCAGGGTCTCCTCCCAGTTGTACTTGAATTGACAAGTTTCAGGTTTGATTCCAAAAGGGAGTAAGTGCATTAACTCGTGTTGTTAGCCCATCACCTTCCCTGAAAGCCGCAGGGGAAGGTTTTCAAGGGGAACGTACTTGATGTTTCTCAGCTGGAAAGTGCCAGCCAGTGGCTTAGTCTGGATCGATTAACAAGATTTCTCCTGTTGCCAGGGCTCATTTTTATTATCCAGACTTCCCTTCTGGGAATAGCCTAATAGATGGAATCGGTGCTTCTGCCTTAAGTGTGTGGCAGTTAGGATTTGAGGTTGTTTCTTCACCAACCCTCTCTCCCTCACTTTCTGATTTACAGGTTCGTAAGGAGCTAACATGTCTATAGAGACAAGGATTTATGCTATAGCTCATGAGGACAGTGAACATGAACTCAGAACCTTCCACATGGGTTATACAATCAGCAGTTACCAAGTACAGGAATTGAATCCCTTTCTTTTCTTGGCAGATGTGCCTTTGGCAGGGGGCTCAGCCTGGAGAAAAGGAGGCTCAGGGGGGACCTTCTCACTCTCCACAACTCCTTGACAGGAGAGTACAGCCAGGTGGGGTTCAGGCTCTGCTTCCAGGGAACAGGGACAGAATAAGAGGAAATTGATATTTCAGATGTTTAGAAATATTATGTACTTTGTGTGTATCAGTGTTTTTAAATGATGCTGTGTAATTACTCAGTGGTGATTGCTAGTATTTCCTATGAGTTCTCACCTCCCCACACTGTCCTGCACAGACATTCCCAGGCTGGTGAGCGAGCTCTGGGCCTCTGCAGCACAACCCCGACACCCCAGTCCAGAGCAGGGTTTTCTCTCTCCATACAATCTGCAGTTTCTGACATGGATGCTTCTCTTCACACACGGCTGGGCAGGCAATTTCTGTGCTGATCACCATAGAAACCTGCAGATCCATCACTTGGTCCGACCGTTCCCATGCTGTAGCAGGGAGCTGGCATCAGAAAATGCAAATAAGGGGCGGGAGAGAAGCTTGGTGAAAGCAGTGCCTTTCTTCTTTATTTTAGCAAAGCTGATCTTCATTCTATGCTCCCCCTATTCCCATTTAACCCAAACTCAGGCTTTCTCCTTAATAATATTTCTGTGGAGCTTCTCTGAGCAGCTGTGCTGTCCCTGCTGCCTGTCTGGGATGGGACTTTTGTCACAAACCTCAACATGGAGTGATCTGGTCTTTCCTACATCTGATCAGACCCCAGTGGGGTCTTTCTCAGTACCTTGAAGTGTCCTGAACCCAGCAGCTCCTCTCCTGTGCCGTGGGGCTGGGGAATTCTTATAGCTTGTCTCAATCGGTTGCATAGGATCTGAGGTAATTCTATTACTGAAAAATAATTTTTTCAATGCCATACTATTGACAGCTAAAACATGAATGATTCCAGGAATATTGGAAAAGGGGTTGATTTTCTTTAAAAATGAAAAGGTGAGGAAAGGCTGATTTACACTTGCACAGACTGGATAAATAGTCCCAGTAGTTGCCATTACAGCTGGCCTGCACATGAACACTGGGAGTGTTTTCATTGCAGCTGACCCTGGATGCTCCGTGCTTCCCACGGCTGTGCTCAGCCCGGGCTCTGAGCGTGGCCCTTGGAGACAGGAGGGGGCTGACAGCAGGAACAGGCTGCTGCTGCAGGAAAACACCAGGAAGGTACAGGAGGAGGAGAGGGAGGGTTGGTCTAGAGAACAGAAATGCAACAGATGAGGCAGCCCTCACTGAGGATCCCTGGAAGTGTCCAAGGCCAGGTTGGACAGGGCTTGGAGCACTCTGGGGTAGTGGAAGGTGTCCCTGCCCATGGCAGGGGGTGGGATGGGCTTTAAGGTCCCTTCCAAGCCAAATCATCCCGAGAGTCTGTGATTAAGAAATGTGCCCAGCAGTTTTTAGTCACTCACAGAACCAACAACCAACCATGAGTTGTTGTTCTGGCTGATGGTGCCTTTGTGTCTGTCAGGTGCTGGGAGTTCAGAGTNGTCCCTTCCAAGCCAAATCATCCCGAGAGTCTGTGATTAAGAAACTGCTTCAGCAGTTTTTAGTCACTCACAGAACCAACAACCAACCATGAGTGGCATGGCTGTTGTTCTGGCTGATGGTGCCTTTGTGTCTGTCAGGTGCTGGGAGTTCAGAGTACACCTAACTATGGTAACTCTGAGACTTTCTTCTTGGACTGTGTAGCAGATCAGCCTGGAAAAAGTTGGAATAGGAAAAAGATGTGACTCTTCAGTCTGCCTGTACATCTTAACAGCAGTAGGGTAAAAAGCCAAGAAAAATATACCCTCATAGCTTGTTTACTTTTCCTGTAATGCTCCTGGCTGAGCTAGAGTTTCCAATTGGGCTTTACAAACCTCAATCAGTCTCACTGGGGATCTGAATAAAAATAGATCCTAAATGATACCATGGTAAAGCAAAGAGAAATCACAGAGGGGGCTGAGAATGTTGCCAGTCTGCCATGGAAGCAGGACTTGGCATTCCCCGTGCTGCCAACAGCCCCACGGGGTGGAGCCTTGAGCTGGACTGAATGGTTCTGTTCAGGCTGGTGCCTGGAGCCGTGTGCGAGGCCAGCCAGCTCAGCCTGAGGGGTCTGTTCCAGGAGCTGCGTTAGGTGGGATGTCATTACTGGTGGGAAGAACAAACAATTTCCTGGCATTCTGTGCCAGGCTGCTCTGCACAGCGGGGTCTGTAGGAAGGTGGCTGTGACCTAAGGCCCCTGGCAGGTCAGTCCTGTTTGAGCTGGGTCTGGCCATAGGAAATGCCCAAACATGATCCCTCACCTGGCACATGGAGAAGTGGCTCCCAGGGATGGGTGGCTTTCTGTAGTTCCAAGAAATGCAACATTTGTTATGAAGAAAAACTCTTGGTCACAGCTAACTGTGTTGAAGTTTGCTTGCTAGAGGTGATGTGCAGGGGATTGCGCTGCCTTTTTACCTTTGTAACAGAAAAAACAGCTCAGAGAGCACAAGTTAAACGCGTAGATCTGGGTTCTCTTCAGGGAAACTCCCCCTGTGTCAGGGGGACCAGATGTTGTCCCAAGATCTCTCGTTTGCTGTGTCAGCTTCACCGTTGCAGGCTTTCAGCATGTTGTAACACTGAGACACCCCTTTGTGGTTTCAGAGGCTGGTAGTCCTTGCACATGCTGAATTTATATAAATAGTGGGTTTCAGGAGTCCAGACAGGGACTGTGTCAGCCTGGGCCTCACTCATTTTTGGATACCTTTGGATCAAGGTAAAGTCCAGGATCAGAGAAATGTTATGAAAGAAGAAACCTGGGCGATTTTCCTGCCATGTGTTGCTCATGCTTTGACTTACAACCACGGCAGCTTTTCAGAGATTCTGCGAAGTGGTTGTGTGAGATGAGAAGCTCTAAATTTAGTTGCAGAGTGCTTGGTTCAGCGTTGGCGGTGCTGAGCGAGCCGCCCGCCCCGGGGGTGTGGGACTTGGCCGGGTGCGCAGGAAGGAAGGGCGGCTCCGCCGGAGGTTTCCTGTCCTGCCGCGGGTGCCGATGCTCGCTGCTGCTCCTGCACTTGGCCGGCTGCTGCCGAGGTCACCGGCGGGCCCAGCACTCAGGGCAGCAGCGATGGCTGCACATCACACCGAGCACATTCACCACCGGTACAGAGCGGGGCTTTCCTTCTCCAGGAGAGCTGCTCTCCCAAAGGAGGAGGGATGGAAGTGAGGCCACAGGGAATTTGTTTTGCCTTCTCTTCTGATTTATTGCAGAATGTACAACGAGTGAATAACCCATCTCGCTGGACTCTCCCAGGTTTCCCTCTCCCCTTGTAGGATTGCTGTGCCCCTTTGCTGTGCCACAGACTGTCTTTGTAGAGGCCAGGTCTCACAGGTTCTGTTGTGAGTGGCTGTGTGGGACAAAGCACAGAGCTGGTGCAGAAGTACCAGCGCAGCAGCAGGGATGTGGGGATGTGGATCTGCTCCAGGGTTAGCTGCTCTGGTGAACCTGGCACCTCCTCTGCCCAAGTGTCATGCAGGTGAGCACCTCTGGTCCCCTCCAGCTGAGCTGCTCTGTGACCACTCCCATCCTTCCCATCAGAGCCCAGCTCTGCGGGGGCCCTGCGCTCAGCCGTGGGGCTGGCAGGGGCCAAGGGCAGTGACCCCTCTCTGGACAGCTGTTTGCAGACTGCCCGAGTGCAGGGCTGTTCTGATGTGGAAAGCCAGCTGCAGAGCTCAGTGGTGATGGGTTATTGCTGCAGGAAGAAAGAGCTACACTCTGTTGGGATGAAGAACCTGTGTACCCCTGTGTACCTCTGTGTACCTCTGTGGCTGCACCGAGTGAGAACTCGGCTCTGTGGAGCTGCTGGGGTTAAAACCAGAACCATGCCACAGGAGTGAAAGCGGTGGTGAGTTGGTTTTTCAGCTGCAGCTGCACGGGGAGGCTCTGCCCGAGCAGATGATCCTGGAGCGGCGTCCCTCCGGCGGTCGGCGTTTGTGACGGACACCTCTGCGATGAGTGATTGTCATCTGGTATAAATGCTGACTTGTGCTCAGTCCCCACATCAAACCACTGAACTCACATGAGAATCACATGGCAGAGCACGTCACTGGCGCTCTGTGTGACCTTTCCAGCCGCCCCTGAGCTCGGTCTGCGGACACGCAGCTGCCCCCGCGCCCGGCTCTTCTCCACCGCCCCGGGTGTGTCAGCCCGGAACGCTGCCCCGCAGCCTTCAAAGTGCATCTTCTTAACTCAGCCTGACTGCAACCGAAAAGAGCTACTGGCAGGGCAGTTCCCACATGGGAGCGGATTAAATCTGACAGCTGGGGCGGGGAGGGGAGCTGTTGAGTGGAAGTGATGGGAAGAGGTGCGATGGCCAGGAATCCTCACCCGGTGAGCCCAGCAGGAGCTTTCTGACTCAAAAGAAATGCTTACGAGGGCTGTAGGGAGTATCAGATAAAGGAAAGCCGTGAGACAGATCAGCTTTCCATTCACCATTGTTGTTTTTCCGGTGCAAATGGCCCCCTTGGCCGCTCTGAGCAGGCTGGCAGGGGCTGGGGTTTGGACACCTGGAAGCAGGAGAGTCTTGAGGGACTGGGGCTCCTGTGGGGCTCTGGCATTCTTTCTCTGCCAGCCTTCAGATGGGCTGTCTCTGCAGTTGCCAGGGGCTTGTTACAGTTTCAGTTGATCAGTATGGACCTCAAGGTGAATTCCTACATGTTCTCGTGGTATTTGTGCTCCTGGTCTACTCATGATATGCCAAGAAAATACTCAATGGTCAGTTTCTGTTTTGCAGCTCTAAAATCAGCACTACAGGATTCAACCTCTCCTCGTATTTTCCTTTAGATATTTTTTTCATGACCCTACTGCTTTTTTTTTGTCTACCATTAGAGATCTTTTAGTTAAAATAAATTATTAAAAACATAACTGTCAGAATCAATTCCTGGAAACATGCTTTGATTTAGAGAATCTGAAGAAAGGTCTTTAATCCAAAAGTCTATCTGAATTTTTCCCCTCAGCTCCAGCTTTTCCTGCCTGACCATCACAGACAGGACAATGTCACAAGCCACCCAGCCCATTACTTCCCCCTCCTCCCAATACTGTTTTATTAAAATTTTCTATTTGCAGCTGGCCAGTGAAGAGGAAGATGGGCCAGCACTTCTGCTGATGGGCTGTATGGAAAAGGCTTTTGTAGGAGAGAGCTAAGGAATCTAAAAAGCTCTACAGAGATCCTGCAACATTGCCTCGTCCCTGGCAGTTACATCTGGAAAATAAAAAAATGGAAGGACCTCTGCTCCATTAGATTGTGTCTATTCTCTGTCTGGGGGGTGATCCCAAGGAGAGCGGAGCCCCTGCCACCCTCAGGGCAGGAGGTGGCTCCTGCTGATCCTGGGTGGTAGCCCTGGCTTTGCTGGCTCGCCTCCAAGCCTGCTTGGCTAACGCTGCTGATCAAAGCAGCATGTGGTGCGACGGGTGTGGACTCGGGCATTTTCAGATCTCATTTAATTTCTGAGGCTTAACAGGATTTGTCAGGCCAAACCATTTTCACCAAGCTGAGTGACAGTCACGGATGATATAGAGAAGGGCTCATTAGAGCAGCAAATTCAGAATTATGCATAAAGCAGCAGTAACTGGTCCCTTAAAATTCCCTTGGCGCTTTGACACCAAACAGTTCTTCTAATTGAATGTCGGAATGGAGCATTTTTGCTCGTCTTTCCAAGCAGAAAATGATCAAATGCCCACCAGCCAAGGCTGCGCAATTATTTTCTAGACCCCACTTATGCAAGAGCTCTCTCCCAGAGCAAGGACAGAGCGTGGATTGCTCCGACAGCCTTCACTCCTTGTGTTGGCTGGGGGTGTCAGGTTTGTGTTTTCCTCAGCCTGACTGAAGACTTCTGAAAGCTGTTAAAGAAAATGAGACACACTGATGATGATGCTCTTGGCTCTCAGAAGTGCCCATGGGCATGCAAACCATGGCAAACTTCATGCCATGGTCTTACAGAGTGGAAAGCACTCTCCTGGTGTTGGGCTGGGATTCATCATCACCTGCAGTTGCGAGTGGAGGGGTTACATCTGTGTCAGGATCCTTCTCACTCCTGGTTTTAATAGTGAAAATCTTGAAGGTTAGTGTTTTGCACACTGATTTCTACATACTATGCTAAGTCCCTGAAATAGGTAGAAGGTACATTTTACATTGCCCAAATCTCTGTTCATGCCTCATGCTGTTACAGACCTACAGCTCTCCCCCGAGAATGAAAATATCTCTTTATTAAAGGCCAAGCACCCTCTGCACTCTTTGTTGTCAGGGACTGCCCCAGCTCCTGGGAACTCTGCACCTCCTTGGTCACTAAATTTTCTGCAGTAATGGAAAAAGGATTTGCCTCGTGATACAGGTGGGAGCTCAATGTCTTCCATCGTTTCTGGTTTTTACTGGGCACGAATGGGAGAAAGAATTTTTGTATTTAGGCCCACCTGGCATTTCTAGCCCCTCTGCTTTTGTGACTCAGGCATTCTGGTTGGGAGCAGGATGCCTAATGTAAACAAAGCTTAATGGATGCTGATGAATTTCTTCAAAGGCAGACTATGAGGCAGCTGGACCACAAGTCCTGTTTAGAATTTGGTCAGGCTGTCACGATGCTTGATTTGTCTTTACACAATAAACCTAAAAACCGTAACAAGCTTCCAATTACATTTCTATTTTCTACTAGCTGAGTAATATTTGAATTAATATTGAATTTAATATTTTATGTGTGTGCACCTTTCCATCATGAGCAGGATGACTCAGCAGAGGACCAGTGATAAAATTCAGTGCTCTTCAGTTACCCACACTCACTCTCTATTTCCAGCAATGCAAGCTCCAGACTAATCACAAAAGAAAGGATTCTGTCTGTTTATTTCCAGTTTTAAGTCAGACTGCTTGGCTTGTAGCACATCTTCTAATTTTTCATAATTTTCAACAGATGCAAAGTAACATTAGATAGGAAGAGTGCCACCTGTCACCGCAAATCTCTTAAAATCAGATCTGTGGTTCATTTTGGTTGAAGAACTCTCCCCTGAGATTTATTTGTCAGTCCCTTTCATAAGCTGGAGATGTGCCTATGAAAGGTGTACTTATGTGTAAGACTGTCTGTCAGGGCTTTGATGGCAATTTGACTGAAGTTTGTTGATTCAGAGAGCTAATAAATAGATCACAATTATTTTACAAGATCTGCATGACATGTCATTACTGAACCAAGGAGAAAGGTGGGGACTGGAGCTCCACTTCTGTTGTTTGAAAGGCTAAAACCAAGGAACACCAACAATTATAGCAATTTTTGTTGAAGCACAGTTCCTTTTGCTTAAATGCTTATTTCTATGATGGTTATTTTCTAAAAAACCCTTCACCTTCACCAATATAAATATTTGTTGGGCATTGGGTGAGCTGGATCATTTCCCAGTGCATCTGGAAATAGTGAGAAATGCTTGAACCTTCCTGTGATGATTTGAACGTACTCTTGACACCTTTTACTTTCAAGTAACCCTTTTGCCATGTTACACTGCTGCTCAAAGCCCAGAGGTTCCCCAATGAACACGGTCTGTCTGGAGCTCCGCTGTTTTCCATGTGGAGAAAGATGCTCATTAAGCTGCTGGTGCTTGTGCCAGCCCTAAAGGCACACCCAGCAGAGAGACACTGTCAGTGCCCAGTCATTTGGGTGACATAAATTGGTTCCATGTCAGTCCCCACCCTGGGAGGTGGCACCTGAAGTGCTCTGGTGCCAGCTGCTTGCAGAGACAGGAAGAATATGTACATTTCTAATTTTTGTTTTTCTATGGCAGTGTAGAAACCCAGGTGAAATGGCTTTACAATTCAATGCCATTTTCCTCTTTGTTCCAGTGTTGCAGGATTTGGGTTTTATTTTCGTCTAAGAGAGTTTGGGAAGCCAATGACTGCACAGTAATTAGAGGCCCCATTTGGCTGCATTTAGACAGGTTGGAGGATGTAATTAACTCTCGAGCCAGAATAAAGACATACATTTCCAACTGTACTTCATCAAAAACATGACTTGGTCGCTAGTCAGATTTGGGGTTTAATCTGAGGTTGTCTGCATATGGCAATTTGAGTATCTGCAGGGTGTGTGTGTAC
Organism: Illadopsis cleaveri; assembly: GCA_013399915.1. Taxonomy (NCBI): domain Eukaryota; kingdom Metazoa; phylum Chordata; class Aves; order Passeriformes; family Timaliidae; genus Illadopsis; species Illadopsis cleaveri. Next base: position 349,458 of record VXBB01009983.1, on the reverse strand, counting down.
CACCCTGTCCTCCCACCCCATTCCCTTAAACTTTCTTAAATCTCAGTTTTTCCTTTTGACAGTCACACCACAAATGTTCCCTGAAGAACTGCGAGTGCCCGGATCAGCCTGGGTGGCATCCTTGGGGACACCCAGGTGTGGTGCTTTAACACTGGCTGTTGGGTTTCCAAATTCTCCTTGACAAAGTCAGTGGGAGCAGAACTGGGGAAAGCTGAGTCCCTCAGAACATCCCTTCTGTCTTTTATTTTCAGTCATGGTTAACTGAGAATCTCATACATTAGACAGCACTTGGAAACAGGCCAGAAGAAAATATAAAAATCCAACAAACTCTTCTCTTATTAGTGATTCTTTCTGCAACTCCTCTAACTCCAGGACTCCTGCCTGGCTCAGCCCCTCACCAACACTCTGCAGTGCATGCTCAGCATCACTTTTCCATACTCCACAGGGGATCCTTCCAGTGGACTTCAGACACAAACAGGAAAACCTTCCTTCCAGCCATGTAAATAACATTACCTCATCTCTGATACTATTCTTCTCCACGCTCCTTTATTGTAATGGGATGTCGGACACATTGCCAAGAGGTTAAGGGGCTCAGTCCAAGGTCTGTGAGCCTGGAGAACAGGAGATCCACCCCACCCCTGCACTGCAGGGAACCTGAAGGCTGTAAGTGTGAAGTGTTGGGCCTGGCAGAGAGGGTTCATCCTTTCTAAAGCAATGACAGCAGGGGATTTGCGTTCTCTGTGCTCCCCAGCAAGGTTCCCTCCAGTGCCTGTGAGGGACCAGAGTGTGCTGCTGTGGATCAACTGCTCCACTTCCCTGGAAAACCCCCTGAGGCAGCGGGAAGGCCAGGAGGAAGCTGCCAGGACAGGGAGCAGTGATCAGGCAGCACAGGCTTTACCAGGGACTGCTCACTGCCCACAGCCAAACCACGGTGTGGGAACAGAGGCTCGGCAGCCCCACAGCCCAGTGCAGCAAGGAGGACTGCAGCCTAAGAAAGGCATGTTGAATTGTTTCTAAAAGGTTTGAAAGGCTGTAAAACTCTCTAGACAACATTGCTGTTTCAAATGCACTGCCAATGCCAAAAAAAGCACAGTGAGGCTGGTTGATTGTGCTCAAAGCTTTTCTGAAAAATCTTTCCCTTTAAACGTAATAAACCCCAAGCACTTCAGAATAAAACATGGGTATATAAGGCAGAAGGATGTACAAGTTTGCTAATATTCATGCTTACTCTATAACAAAGTATGTGCTCCTTTATGCAAATTCCTACCTCAATGCAAGAGGGATCTGATGGAGAGCAACATAAAAGAATAATACATAGACAGAGGGTTGTTTGTATTAGAAATAACAGTTTAAGAAAATTATTATCCCTTTTATGAAATTAAAAATACTTGTAGCACTTCTCATATTGAAATGTATTTTTTGTTAAAAGAGCATTTTAATAGAAATTTTGTCTGTTTGGAATTTTAAAAAATTAAGCTGTAATATTCTAGTAGCCCATTTCCCACATTTGAAATCCAACATGCTTTTTTCATTAGAAAAATTCATTGCTGGTGATGAAACAGCTATAAATTTGTCTAAAATACCTCACACTTCCCATGAAACCTCAAAATTGTAGTCATATTTTGAAAATTCATGGGTTCTTAAAAACACTCTAAAAAAAGAAAATTTCTATTGCTGATTTTTATTAAGCTAAAATGTCTATTCCTGTCACAAGAAATTCAATGCATAACTAGTACAAAAGTGGGTGATTTTTTTTGGTAGTATCATTTAATTTAAATGATGTTGACTTAAAATCCTGCTGAGAAAGATTCTGATTTATTCTGTCTCTTTAACTCTGTAACAGAAACAATCCTGGGATTGATGAGGATGAAGTGCATGTGAGAGAGGGAGTTACACACATTGTGATTGTTTCTGGAAGGTTCATTCATTTACATGTAAAGGAAAATTCTATCAGGTTTATTGTAAATACTGTTGTAAATAATTTTAATGTTATTAGAAATAATCCTTGCTGAACAGCCCTTGGTTTATGGCTGTGCTTTCTTCTTCAGACACAAAGGAAATGAGTATCAACACAAAGTCTTAAATTTCTTTTATGAAGACAGGTGTTGTTGATTTATGTGTAATTCCCTATGAAATACTGGCTCGTGGTTCAAATTGAGCCTAACATTATTTAGGACTAAGAATAGTTTAGAAATTTCTTAAAACTGAAGAGCCTAATAGGCACAGACAAAACAATATGCAAAGCAGGGAAAATGCATTAGGAAGCAACTGCAAATTAAATTATTTCAAGAAAACAAACAAATGCTGCTGGGAACATTTTGTGTTGCCAGAGATGACAGGAGAACTGCGCAGAGTTTTAAAATGGGTAACCTAACAGGAATGTCCCATGGTCTGCAGGGATGTGTCAGGGCTGTACAAAGGAAGGAGCAGAACAGTGGACAGAGAACACCTCGGCTGCAGTCACTGGTGAGCCTTGCAGAAATGCCTGAAACCACCAAATACTGTTCACACCTGCAGCTATGGCAGAAAAAAGAGAGCATAATGGGAAGAATGGGGGGTAGACTAAAATCGAGTGTAAGTCAAGGACAGAATAAAGAAAGGCCTGTGAGTTACACACAGGGTTGTCAGGTGTTGTACTGAACTTGGACAAACGGTCGAGCTACTCTGAACATCTCCAAATGGACTGAAGATAACATTTGGACTGGGGCAGAGTACTTGGGAGGTTAACTATATTTGAAATAAAGGACAAAATTCCTAACAGTGATGTCAGTGTATAAAAGCCTATTCCAGACAGATTCGTTCTATTACAAGTGCTCGGCGACAGTCCCAGATTTGAGCTGTGCACACCCTGCACCTGTGGGTCTGCACATTTGACCTCCCACTCATTCTCAAGCAATTGCTCCAGCCGATCCTTCCCTTTCCACTCTTTGTTCATAGTTCTGTGGGGCTGATCACGGGCAGCAGAGCTGGGTGGGTGAGAGGTGGGTGCAGCACCCCCGGCCCTGTGTGCTTGCTGAGCAGCTCTGGAGCCAGGCTGAGCTGGGGAAGGCAGCAGGACAGCAGCGTGTGCTGCACTGCACGGGAAGGGGAGAGGAGCCACCAGCCAGCCCAGGACTGACAGCTCCTTGGGAAGTGCCTGGGCAGGATCTGCTGGAGCTGCTTCCCTTGATCACACGTGCATGAACGCATTAGTCTGGCTGACAGTAACAACTCAGCGGCGCAGAGACCCAAACACTGCACCTCCCTCTCCTCAGTCTGTTTCCCATTCCAAATGAAATGTGAATACCTCAGGATGAGAATGCACTGTACTCCCACCTGTGCCTGACTCCCACACCTTTCAGTGTGAGTCTATTCACAGCAACAACCGTATGAAACATCCTTGGAGAATCTGACTGGATAGACTCACTCTTATGTGAACAGTTTGTGGAACTAAAAATTTGGGGTTGGATTAAGTTGAATTAACTAACGAGTTTGGCTGAGAAGTATTTTTAAGGACTAATATTTAATTTCAGTGGTTTTCAATTTTACATGTTTGGTTTTTTTTTCCCAGAGAATGAACTGGAATTAATAAAAAAGATTAAAACAGTAACATATTTGAGAGAAAAAGGTTTTTCTCCTGTTTTCTTGACGAAACTAAGAGGCTTTATTGCAGAATTTTTGCTGCCCCTGGATATTTCCCTCTCACACCTGTGCTGGAACACTGCTATGAATGAACACTGCTTTCATCCTGCCTAGGAGCAGCCACACTGGCTAAGCACAGGGATTCCAGAGTGTGTGTCCATGGATGTGTTGCTCAATCTCCTTTTTTCCACTTTATTTAGCAGTACTTTGTTAGACAGGAAAGAGAAGATAAGGCCTAACTAGCAAACAGAATCTTGCTGGTTCATTGAAGGAAGTTGAGAAGCCACAACAGAGAAGGGCAAAAAACCAAAATAATTTTGCAGCTGCATCTGGGTGCACAGAAAGACAAGAGATGGTATGGCCAAGTTCCTGTCGGAAGGGAGGTGCAGGGAATGAGCCACAAAATTAACACACCACAGATCATTTTGGCAATGAAGTCTAGGAGGAAAAATTTTTGAGAGATGATGTTAAAGAGTAAGGGTGGGAATTAACTAATGCCTGGGGGTAAAAAGGACATGGAGAAAGCAGAGTCATGGCTGACTGAGAGGTTACAAACTCAGGTCAGGAAAAGGACAGCGGGTGTGAGCCAGGAGCAGGAGAGGAGCAGGGACAAAGCAGGGGACTGAGGGGGCTGGGGGAGAAGCAGAGGGATTTGGGACCCAGCTGAATGGAGAACAAGTCATTCAACAAAGGAAGTAGAAAAGATGATTACGATATAAATCAGGATCCTTTGGGGATCTGAGCAAGAAGTAAAACAAAGAGAAGTCAATTCAAGGAAGTAAAGAAATGTGGGAGGCACAGAACAGAGTGGGGCAGCCTGCAATTGCTCCACAACAGGGCATGCCACAGAAGCTCCACAGAAACACATTCAAAAATATATCTGATTAATCTTATTTCATATTAAGCTGAGAACGCTTTACCAATATTTCTCAGTTTCATTTTACAATTCCCTGCCCCTCCACCCCCCAAATATCCTAAAAGCACAGAGAACAGAACCTGAAGAGCCTTCACTTTGTGCAAGGTACCCGCTTAAGGGTGTGCTGAATGAGGCCAGATGGAGGAAGGTGGATTACTCAGGAGGTTCTGCACAGTTCTCCTGCTCTCCACACCCGCACAAGTCTGTGTTAATGTGTGAAATATTTGGATCACTGACAGGAATGTCATTTTCACGGTAATGGAAAGCGCAGAGAACGATCTTTCCAGAATTCAGCTGCAAGCAGAGGTGGGACGTGGAACTTTGCCCTCAGTCCCAGAGGCAGGTAGGAAGAAAGGTACCCACCAAACACTTGGACTTTGTACTGAGTACTTTAATCAGAATTTCAATTCAAGTAACAGATTAAAATGAAAGCACAAACATAGTAATAAAATTTAATGCATCATACATTTGCTGTAGGCTTTGAAAAGTATGAACTTTTTCAATTTTGAAAAGCCCATTCTGATGTCCCAGCACAGGCACCACAGAAGGCAACATGGTTGTGGCAAGGAGGTTAAGGAAACAGACTGGAGGAAGTGTGAGGGTCCCTCATACCCAAAATGTTTGTTTTAGCATGATTAAGACAAGCTCGCAGCAATAAAATCAATGATCCTGTGCTGAACTAATGAGGAAAAGTGTGAGAAGATCTGACTAATAAAAAATGGAAATTGCATGTTGTGCGAAAAGCAGTTATCACTTCCAGATTGTGCAGGCTCTGCTTTTCTGTTTATTAGTAGAATACATTAGTATACCACCACTACAAAAGCCTGCAGTTTATTCCTCTCCCTTGAAAAGAAGGTTTAATTTAGCCTAGGCCTGAGTCCACCCTTGTTTTCCATCATCCACATTGCTACAAACAAGGTGATTTATAAGCTGATTCCCACAAAAGAAAGAGAAGAAATGGCTATAAAAATCTGCCTTCCCCCTCACTTAACCCTGTCCCGTTTGTGACTCTCTGGCAGGTGCCTGCGCTCAGAATCAAGTATGGCTGTGTAATTAATGTGAGTTAGTTATTTAACAGTGTAAGTTTATCAAAGCAAAGAGGTGTAAACAATACTATCTCTTTTGTTATTTACCACTCATTTCCTCAAGGAGGAAAGTCTTAACAACCAGAGATAAATGCACATAGATCTTTAGCTAACAATGTACATAAATGCGATTATCTTTGTGAATTTTACATTACAGTATCTAAAGAACACTGGGAAGCTGAGGCACATTAATGACCATTATTCAGATGGATGTTGGTGACACTGCTGGCATAGATGCCTGTGAAGCACTGGCTGGGGCCACAGAGCTCAGGTACATGTGAACAGCAGATCAGCCCCTAGCAACACTTGCTGCTCTCTGGTGACATTTTCACTGGGCAGACAACAGCTCCAGGCTCTGCTCTGGACCGCACCATGCCGAGCCCTCAGTGTGTCTGCCCCTCAGCGAGAGGGGCGGGTAACGAGGATCCTGGAGCACTGTGTTCCGATTGGTCCGACATTCCCGCGCTGCGTGGTGATTGGTGTGCTGTTCCCGCCCTGCACGGTGATTGGTGTGCTGTTCCCGCCCTGCACGGTGATTGGTGTGCTGTTCCCGCGCTGTGCGGTGATTGGTGTGCTGTTCCCGCGTTGCGCGGTGATTGGTGTGCCGTTCCCGCGCTGCATGGTGATTGGTGTGCTGTTCCCGCGCTGCGCGGTGATTGGCGCTCTCCACCGCCTTGGGGAAGAGCTGGCGCGGGGCGGCAGTGCGGGCTCTGAGGGGAGCAAAGATGGTGGCGGCAGCGTGAGGGGAGCGAGTCCAGCACGAGATGGAGGCACAATGCTGCAGTCACCCTGAGCTCCCCTGAGCTTGGCTTGCTCCCACAGCCCTGCAGCCCAGTGCAGTTTGCCCCACATAAGCATGGCTGCCCCTCCTGTTTTTCTCTACAAGCACCTTTGTTTTCAGCCTGTGTCCTGCTTCAGAGCAAGGCATGCCAGCTCCCACAGCCACGGAACTGTCACAAAACAAGAATGAGCTGTGAGGGGTGATATGCCCCATCAGGTAAATAAATATTTTATGTGTCCCCTGCAGTCTGATACACCAAAAAGTAACAGGGTTGTAATAACACAAGATACCTTGCAGTACTTAAAAGCTGACTAATTAAAATTATCTCAGCAGTCATTCTATATTTCCAATATCATACAACATGTTTATTGCTTCTACTTCAGAGTGCAGTACTGGATTAATTTTTAAAAGGTATTTATTTAAACATAACCACGGACACAGAAAATTTGCACATTGTGCACTACTAATGAATTCCTCAGTTAACTGCACTCTCAACTCACCCCAATTTCTGTGTGTCGCCTTCTGTAACCTGAATTACTGAGTAAAATATTTAAAAAAACGAGTAAGTTTAAGGAGTACATAAAAAAAAAGAGTAAAATCCATATATGATAAATTGAGTAGTGGAGACATGAACCTGCCCATAAGGCTGTAACTCTCCCAGTGCTCTCTTTGAGGGTTTCTGTAAATGAGCTTTTTTCACAGAATCGCTGTAGCGGATGAGGCTGGGTGTGAGACTCTGAGCTCAGGCTCCAGGTTTGCTGTAGCTGGGCTCCCGGGGAGCCGAGGGTGGGGAGCCATCTGTGGTCTCCTGCAGGCAGCTCGCTCATGAGCCCACAGCTGCAGAATGGAAAGCAGCAGAATTATTTCTGCAGGTGAACTTGCCAGTCACAAGGACAGCTGAATTGTTTGGTCATCATTTATGCTGTGTGCTCTTCCAAGGCTTTTCTAGTGCTAGGCATTGAAAAGAGGAGAAACAACTGAGACGTGTAGTTGAAGAAGAAGGGAGAGAAATTCCTCTTCTGACAAGTCTTTTTTTTTCTCTTTGTTTCTTTTGTTTTTTAAGTTGTCCTGCCCTAGCACAGTATTGTAGTGTTTGTGCTGTAAATTCTCAAAAAAACTATCCAAATTTAGAGGAAAAACTACTTAATGATTGCTTGGAAACACAAAACCCCACAACAATACAATCCATCCTGCAAATGTAGCACCTGTGCATTTGTCAGCCATCTTCAGTGCTTCATTTTACACGTTTGCTGTAGATCTTGCACAACAAAATGTAAAAGCTGTGTTGGATTATGAGTATCATTGTATTTATACCATTATTTAGTACCATTTAGTTAGTAGAAGAAAATTATCCCCCTCTCAAAACCTCACTTGTTAGGAAGGAATACAATTAGTGAATGTTTATGCAGGGGTTCTAAAGTAGGTGACAAAGATTTTATCCCTTAAGTATGAATGCCTACATGGAATCTGAATAGGTTTCTGGGAAGATTTTAATTGCACACTGATAACAGGGAGTCTTTGTGGCGACACTCGTTCATTGGATCATGATCAAAAAGCAAAAGAGTTGAATTATGTAGAGACCAACTTCCTCCTTGCTGTATTCCCTCTGCTGCTTTCAGGGCAATTATGATGCCTTTCTGCATTCCAGAATTTAGAGGAAAGAAGATGGGGGAGGGAAACAAAATCCTTTGGTAGTTTTGACTCACAAGAAATGAGTTTTTATTCACAGAGAGGTCTGGCTCCATTACTATTCAGAAACCAAACAATAGCCAGCTCAGCAGCTGGAATGAACCGGGGGTACTGGATCTGTGCAGAGGGATGTGGGGTCATGTGTGTCTGAACTGGCCATGCTGATTGTTATTTTCAGCTTTGTGATTGTGGTTCAGTTGCAAAATACGTGCTGAAGTCAAGGTGCACAGCTACCCAAAGACTTGCAAACCCCACTAATGGCCTACAGAGCACTGATGAATCTGAGTGACTTAAATTTTGTCTTCTTTTTGAGGTTTCTGAACTGTGGGAGATAAGCTGATCTGTTATTTCAGATCAATGGTGAGATACTAAAAAAGCCATTGTTTAGGCTGGCAGCTTTATAAATGGCTGTGAGAATTGTTAACCTGATTCTCCTGCCTGTGCTGGTAGAAACTGGTACTGGTACTGAGTGCTACTGGATGTCTTGTGGCCTTAGGAATGCAATTGTGGACAGTTTTTTTGACCTATAAATTTACCATGTTCTCAGACATAAAGTTTTTCTAAGTTCATTCCATTCTAAAGCCCGTTTTACCCATCCTTGGTCTGATCTATTGTTATCCAGGTTCAGAATTTGTTCTAAGCAGCATTACATACCCAAGCATGAGACAGAAGGAGTGGGCAGGGGACCTTTTCCTTAAAGCCAGGGATCCCTCCAGCAGGCACTGGCCCTGGTCAGTGAGGAGTCAGATCTTTGGCTCATTGGTACCAGAGCCCCCAGGCTGTCAGACACTGAGCACCCTTTCATCCTCCTTGAGACTTCAAAGTGCTGCTCAGATCTGGGCAGAAAGGGGCTTTGAGTTAGATCTGTTACTGACACGGATCCATTAGGCTGCCCTGCCTCGTCTTTTCAAAGCGTGTTGTTTGAAACTTTACAGCGCACGGATGTGTTCAGGTACAGCACGGTCTCGTGGAATTATTGCAGCTCTTTTTAGCTATCCATAAATGCACCTTCCTGGAATTTCATTTGAGAGGTCAATCAAACACTATTTCATCTCCTGTTACACATAGTTCAAAAATATTCAAGGTTCTCAAAGCGTTGGAAGCGAATTGTGTTATTTCAAAGTTGGCCTTAGCGTTTTTGACATGGCCTGCAGATTTCATCTCTTTATCTGGAGGAGCTGAGAAAATTGTCATCAAAAAGCCAAACCTGGAGTTGTGTTCCGCCGAAGGATTGTCGGAGTTAAAAGCATGATCTACTTTGGTGTGAGTTAAAAGTGCTGTTAGTAGAAGGGCAGCACTGATTAGAGGTGAGGTGTCGGGGGTTTAGCATGGAGAGCCCAGTGTGTGCTGGGGGTCTGGGACTGAACCAGTGTCCCCCTCCATGGACCCTCACGTTTATGGCAGGCAAGGGACACTGGGGTTTGTGTCCAAACCAGGGGCACTGGACAGCTTTCTGGGTATTCCAGGCTGCAATATTCTGATGGAAATACAGTGTTTCTATATAAGTTGGTAAAAATGTAAGGCAGCCTTGTTGTCTGACGTGGAAGTGAGGTGTGTGAAGGTCTGGGTTCAACCCCTCTTGGGTTTCATCTGTGAGATTCCTGGATAATATGTAACAGAGGAAAATTGCAGTTAAAAATTATCAGGGTTGATCTTGAAGGTGTCAGGAAAGGAAGTACCTTACAATGCCACAGGACTTGGGTTCTTTAAAACCCTGTTAAATAACATTTCTGGAATTTCAGCTGCCTGATAGGGATATCAGTTAACTCCAGCCTCACACTAGCTGGAGTCAGTGGCTATTGAATAGCAACCATCAGCTGCAGGCAGGCTTGAGGTCTAGAAAAGTATTCAAGAATTCCTGAAGCTGATAGTGAAGAAAAAAAAGGAGAGAAGAGAATCTGGGATCTCTTACTTACAGGAAACTGGGAAAAGCATACTTCTCACTGAGAAGCCAGGAAGCACACATGCACATGGATCTTCCTCCTGCTGAATTTCCTTAGCGTTCCTAATCCATAGGAAGTTCTAGAAAACATTCTAAAAAACACCTGACCCCAGTTCAGATTCAGTTTCCCTCAAGCAAAAAATGCTGCTTTTCTGCCAGATGTGTGGCCAGTCACACCAGGAGCTAAGACAGGGAAGCTCCTGCTGGTGATGTTTGCTCAGTGTTCCATCAGTGTCCTGGCTCAGTCTAAAGCCAGGACAGGAGCTGGGCAGGAGCCAATGGCAGCACCATGGCCTGGGCAGAAGGTTTTGCTCTGAAAGGGAATGTTTGCACCTTTGCACTGAGCCACTTCCTTCTCCAAACCTCCATCTGTGTCCTTTAAGGATTACGAGGTTCCATGTAGCAAAACATAAAGCTTTTGTTGTTGTTTTCACCAGAGGTGTTGTTTTTCCTTTGGAGGCTTTGCAGATCTCTGTGAGACTCCAAGTTCCCTCTGAAAGTTGGAGCTGTTTCGCAGGGGTTGCTAAGGTGATTTGGTGGGAAGGAAATGCACTGGTAATTTGCTGTTAAGTTGTTTACAGGAGAATATGAATAAAATTTTACCGCTTGAGCAAGGCAAGTGTCTGTGTCTGAGAGTATTCCAGAAAGGCTTCACTAGAGAGGAAAATAACTGTACAAATGCCCAATTTGTCACCCCCAAGGATGATAAAATGCCATGTCTGCAGGGTAGAGGCAGAAACATCTCATGTCACCTTTTCATCATTTCAACTGGAAGGTGAAACATTTTCATTTTGCTCCCTTTTCTTTGATTTTTAAATGTGTTTCTGTATGTGAATGATTTGCTGAGTGTTTACTGGGGAGTATTTAGTGTTCCAAAGTAGATATTACACTGAGTCATCACAATTATCTTTAAAGCTATGAACAAACCCTGCTGCCCCCATGCAGCTTTCCTCCCAGGAAAACAAGAAAGCACAACAAGTCTTTAGTGGGGGAGAAAATCCTTCTTGACTCTGAATACCAGGGCTGCATTATTCCGAGGATACAGTTATTCCCTGTGGGGTACCAGCATGTGCTCAGCATCCTGCCTTTTCCCGTGTTCAGTCTGTCATGTTTTAGAAGGAAATAAACTTATGGCTCATAGGGGAGAAGGTTTGAAGAACAAATAGTCTTAAAGCCTAGAGTTAGTGCAAGGGATGTCTCAGGTGTGTAAATTCTAGAGGGGAGCTGTGGCAGGAAGGGACTGTTTGCCACTCTGCCATCTTGGTTTTACCTGGATTCTTCATTTCCTTCTGTAGAACTGTTATTTCAGGATACTGACAGTGGATGATTAGGTGTGATTCTTCAGCTGGGTTTTCTGGCCTGGCAGAAGATACAGGTGATTTCCCTGTGTAGATCTGTTGATTGAACCTGTAAAGAAACTGCTGGAGAATTGTGGATGAATTTTTCCTCATATTTAAGGCCAAACGTGGGAGATGGAGCTGTGGGGTTTGCAGCCCTGGACTCTGATTGAGAGTGTGTTGAAGCTGATGGGACTGGTCATGGGATGGGCTCAGTCTGGGCTCTCATCAAGGTGTGTGATCACAGGGGTTTGCTTTGTAACACAGTGATGGCTTTTACTAACCCAGAAGACCTGACTCCAAGTAAAAACACTCAAAATAAACACCATGAAATATTTACTGCCTTCTGCACAGCAAGTCTGAGCCATCTGAAAATCTGTCAGAATTCAGACACTGCTGAATCTCCTGAGTCTGCCCTGCATTTACCTTATCTGCAGTCTCTGTAATTAAAATACATTTCCAAATCTTATTATTTCCTCTATTCTGTTAACTTTCATATTCTCTTAGTTTGTCTTGCTCTATTACTCTTAGTTTTAAAACAACTTTGGAAGACAAAAGCATCCCCATGTCTAAGCCTTGACTTTCCAGACATCAGATTGATTTCCCCCAGTGTTCTGGGCACAATGGTGATATTTAGAGTTTTAATAAAGATGTGAGGAAAGGGAAAAATAACTCAGAACTTTTCTGATAAGGAATGCAGATGCTGTGACTTTGCAGGTGAGATATTAATAAACCCTTTACTGAAGCAAAAATATTCCCGTTTGTATCTTTTTGTGCGAATTCTTGCCAAGGAGAGGAGTGAAGAGGACAAGGGAGAATTTTACAGCTTCCTCAGTTTCTTTATGATTACTAAGATATCCTTCTTGTTCTTCCAAGCAGAAGAAGCTGTTGTTTACTTTTTTCTTTTTCCAATGTAAATATAGAAAGCTTCACATCTTGCATTCTGTGAGTTTCTGTAGCTGTTGTAGGAGCATGCCTGGTGAAAGGAAAGCTGCTTTAGACAACTGCTGTGGCAGTCAGACTCTAGAGCAGAGAAGGACAGCTTTGGAAAATGACTGGCATTTGTGTAAATAGCAAAACTCTAATTTCTTCACTGAACAAAAGTCCTCCCGAGAAAAGCTTCTTCCAAATTTTAGGCATTGAAATGAAATATAATCTAAAAATTCAAATGTTGCTTGGCAAGTTCCATTTGTATTCTGCAGAGAGCTCGTGCTAGCTCTCTGCATACATGCAGGTCTAATTCTGAAGGTAATTTAGCTTTTTTCTCACATAGTAACTAAAAAAGCAGGAATTAACTCCATCTGTTTGCACCAGAAAAGGCAACATAAATGAGATTTCAAAGGTGCCAAAATGAGATTGAGAGGAGGTTTCCATTGGTTTTACCTGGTTCCAGGACACTGCTGCTCCAGTCTTGCCAAAGATATCACTGGAAATGTTTTATTGATAAAAATAGTCCTGTCTTGCATGTGTTGTTCCAAGGACATGCCTCCCATTTTCTGGCACTGCTCTGAATTTGAATTATAAAGAGCAGCACAAAAGCTGATGGAAAACAAGTTCCTTTAAGAACAACAATTCCTTATCCACCGTGCATTGATTTTGGAGGTTGTTTTTTTGTTTGTTTGCTGGCTTTAAACATGAATTATTCTGCTTTCTTGTTTCAAATAGAGAGAGTTGTGCTGTGGTGAAGCAAAGAGCAGGAGCAGGGTGTGGTGTGGGCAGGCAGCTGCAGTGAGTGCTGCACAGGGCAGCCCCGGTCCCTGGGCAGGAGCTGCTGTCCCACAGTGGCCGGGTCTGGGGGGGCACAGCTCAGGGGTCAGCTCCTTCAGGGGCAGAAATCCTTCCCTTTCCTCCTTTCACTGGTACTGAAACTTGTGGTGACACTGTAATGAAATCACACTGTTCTGTTCCAACGAAACAACATCCCAGTCCTGTTCACTGAGTAATTTAAACATCATAATTTGCACAGGTTACTGTTTCAGAGATTGGTTTTCATTCTGATTTTTGTGTGATCATATGCTATTAAAAGAAATCATGCAAATAGTCTAAGTATAAACAAGCTAAGTTAGCAGGACACTTTGACTTACCATAAAGAAATCCAAAATGCCAATGTAATTTTCTTTGTCAGGTCCACATATTAAAAACCTTTCTTTTAAGTCACCTTTATTAAATCAGATTAGGAAGGTTATTAAAACTGTCACATTTCTTGAGAAGGTGCTCTATACCATATTCTTGCTAAGAATTTTTAAACATGCTATTGATATAATAAAATAATTTTCACTTTTTTTATATAATCAGAAGTTTATGTATCACTCAGACATTAGTAAAAGGTGCTCAATGATGCATTCAGACTGTTCAGAATCCTGTCGGGCTCATCCTCCCTATGCAGGACAGTAAATAGTGTTGTAAAAGAACAGAGTCATCCAGAAATTCCAGCTGCATGCTGGAGGAGTTTGGGTTACAGAGTAGGTGTGGGGGAGCTTTTCTGTCTCCTGGTGCACTGTGGTAGCCGAAGTAGATTAATGGAGCCAACACTGCAGTGCTCTCAATTCTGTTCCTGTGGCAGTGGAATGTAAAAGCCGTGTGTAGATGCATGCTGGAAGTTCTGAAGGATGGGGGTTACCATGGATACACTCAAGCAACCAGATTGATGTGAATGCAAAGCTCTGATTTCTCTCTGGTTGCAGGAGGATTTGTTCTGATAAGAAACTTGTGCTGCCGCTGTTTCTCCTCCCCTCCCACTTGTTACTGGGGCAGTAGAGCTCTGGGATGCTGTGTGTGATGCTGAGGGACAATTCTGGTAGTGTTGCTCTATATGTGCTGCCCATGGCTGGGATTCTCACACACCAGGGACATTTCACCTAAGTGTTATTTCAAATGAATGATAGAACTAATTAATTTTGGGTGCTGCAAATTCCTGGTGTTGTGAGAACCCCCCTTGTTTTCAGACTGTGAGTACACACGTGTGTGCTTGTCCTTCTACTGCAGGGGGAGAGGTGTTTGTGGTGGAAAAAAATCTCTGTGGCGTAGATAATGGGGATAGAAATAAGACAGAGGGGGAAAGACCAGAAAGCTTGTTGAGTTCATGGCTGGTGTTTTTCTTGAGAGTGGGAGTCCCAAAGGGGCTTGACAGGAGGAAATACTTCATTGGGATGTGCAGAGAATTGGTATTGTGAGCAGAAGGGCTTCCACAGCTGTGTGGGAAGAGGATTTGGTCTCTGAACTCCTGCTGCAGTTCTGTAAACTTGTCCTGTCCTCACTGCTTGCCTTGCTCTTGTGCAAGCGGCAGTGCTGAGGAAGGGTGAGAAGGGCTCTCGTCTCTTCCTGCCCTGTTCCCTGTTCAGCTGCTGAATTCCTTGGGAGCAGAATCTCCGGCTGCCCGTGCCCGAGGCTGGGACACACGGGCGGTGTGCGGAGAGCTGGCAGCTCCCAGCCCCCGGCACTTCCCAGCGCGGGCGGGGCGGACCCGGCGGATTTTTGCCGCTGCTGTGACCGAGCAGCATCGCTGGGAGCAGCCGCATCTTGGGATGCCCTGATGGCCCCTGGCACACGGAGTTCTGTGTCCTCTCACAGATCGAGGGGTTTACATTTCAGGGGGCAACCAGCTCTGTGTTTAAATGCTCTTTCAGTGTTAGATGTACTGATGTCTGAATTGAATAATTGACCCCAAACTGCAGCACATGAAAGAGAGTTACTAAAAGTACACTGGCTGATGTTGACAGTGTTGCTTCTTCTGGAAGTATTTCTTCTTGACCCAACAAAAACTTGCTGAAGTCCTGTTGTTCCTCACCATAATTATGGATTTCTCTTAGTTCAACTGATACCAACTTGGCTGCTGTACACTAAATAGCCAGGTTCTTATGCTTCGCATTTCTGCTGTTGGCCTGGGAGTCTGTACTCATTAAAATATAAATAACATAACAGAAGTAGTTTGGATGGTGGAAGACCTACGTGTTAACCCTCATGGGGAGACAGGGAGAACACAGGAAAAACCCTGTGTCCACTTGTATCCCTTCCAGGAGATGGTATTAACATTATTTCAAATGTAATACAGCAGAGCTGGAATGTTTCCCCTGGTAAATGCCTTTGGGAAGATGCTGCTATGAAATAAATTCTTGAGCAGTGGATTGGTTATTATGAAAAATACTTTTCCGTAAGGACCCATAATTTTAGAAAGCACTATCCCCTAGAATAATAATGCACCGTGGATGGTAAATGATTTCCTTTTAACTCTCAGTATTCAGATTTATTTTGTGAAATTACAAAAAGTTTCCCATTAAGTTTTTCCTTTCAGACCCCAAGTAGATCCCAATGGAAAGCTGGATTAACATGCTGATAAGAGCATTAACGTGCACTTAGGATCAATGCTTCTCTGTAACGGATGAGTGAAAATAGATGTGTTGCTGTTTCCTGCTTTCATTAATGAGCTGTTTATCTCAGTCTCCGTGCTGCAGGACTCAGGTGGAGCTGTCGTTTCTTTCTGCTCATCAGAACTGCTGGATACAATGGGAACGTGTGATTAAGGACAGGCTAAATACCTAGGTAGGAACAATGTGTCTGTACCTATCCTGGCTTGGGGCAGTCTGTGTTTGTAAGGCTGCTGTCAGGATTTACAAGTTTTAGAGACTTGGTTATTTGACTCCCTAGAAACCAAGTATATGCCATAAATGATTATGAATGTTTCTTCTGAAAAATCACTGAAAATAGCTGAACGTTCCAGATGAAATTGTAATACAGCCTGGAGCATCAGTTTATAGAGTCAGCTGCCTATGGAGACACTTCTGACAGACTTCCAGCTATGAGTGGTGTGCTAAAGCTCTAAACCCCAAAGATTTTTTCCATTTTGTAATGTTTTGGATTGTCTCGCTCTCACAAAATGTTCTTCTTGGAATTCAACTTACTCCCCATGTAGTTCTTGAACTTCTTCTAAGCATTTTCTATTACCAGTTTTCCTCGAAAATCTGCAAATTTTTAATGGTCTTGTGGAATGTGCAACCTGTATTTGTTACATTTTTGCTGGTTTCACAAAAAAAAAAATGTTTGCAGTGGGAAATAAGATTTTATATGGCTTTAAATTGATTGCAAGATTCTAAATTCCTGAGTGCAAAGAAAAGTGAATCAGTCTTTCAGTTCTCTCCTGAAGTGGTGATAAGTTTCTAGATTAAGCTTTTGGAGAAAAATATAAAAAATTAGAAATGGGCAAGACCAGCCTCATACCGGATCCCTAAAAAGAATGGATACCATTTGCTCCTTGCATAGATCCTACTGCCTGGGAAGATCAGTGCACAAGTATTTTATAGTGGAAAAGCTCAGCTGGGTGAGTATAAACTGTGAATGGACAAGCAAATGAGATGTGTGGGTACATGCAGGTGCAGCTGACAGCCTGGTTGGAAAGATCTTGGGTTAAAAACCAGATGTGTGCAGTTTTTGCCATGTTTTCACAGGATGGTTGTGTCTATTTACCCAGAGAGACACTGAGGATCAGAATCTTTCCATTCCAAGGACCCGTGGCCAAAGCAGCCCAGAGGTCCTGAATCCCTTGATGTAATTGATTTCTCTCTTGCTTCAGTTTGCTGCCAATTTACTCATCCCCAGGGCCGTGCTGTGTGGTTGTTGTTATGACAACTGTGCACTTTGCTCTGAGCATTGCTTTACCTCTTGAGTGTTAACATCCAGGATGCCTTGAGAATAGGTGGCAGTCCTTATCTAGGTGATAATCCTTATCAGTTGGCTTATCCCGAACTGTGCCAGCCCTCACACTGTCTCCAAACTCTCTTGTGCTTTAAACAAGTTCTCTTAATGTGTAATGTGAATGTCTGAGAGGTTTATTAAGGCATATTGAGAATGCTTTTTAGTAGCAACTTGGGCTTTCCGTGCTTTTATGAACCAATTATGAGACCAGAATAGATAAGAGCCTAAACCCATCCCTAGCTTATTCTGAAATTGTTTTCCTGTGTAGACAAGTGCTCCATATTGGGGCAAATTGCAGGATTGGCAGTTTTCATGGCCTTGAGTGGCTGCCAAAACATGAAGGAGCTAAAATGTATCAACCTGTTGCAGAAAGCTGGAAAGAAGCTCATCCTTCACCTACTTCATTCCATCCCGTTTCCTGGGATTTGCTGATGGCCTTGGCTGTGTCACAATGGTTTACAGCTTTCAGGCATGCTACTAGAGAGAAACGTTTATCCAGCAGGATTCTGTTTTGTGCCTTATCCTCTTCTGCAGTCATGGCTTGGAGAACGGGAGGCAAAAACCCCTCGGTGAACCTGGAGGTTGGCCCCATCTGACATAGTGAAATTTGTCTTCCTGGGCCATCAGACTTGATTAGAAATATTTTGATTTATGCTCAGAAAAGTTGGTGACAGCTTCAGAAGCCTTTATTCTTGTCTTCATTGTAGCTGCTGTAGTGAGCTGCCTTCCCTCTGCCCAGGCCCAGCAGGCAGGTGAGAGCTGCTCTGCTGTAGCCTTGCACACCCGAGGAGGGTGGGGAGGAGGGAGGGAGAAACGCTGATGGGAGGGAGGGCCAGCAGACAGAGACAATTCTTTTCTAGGAAGGGATTTTTTGTAGATCTCAAGATTGCACATAGAAGAAACCTGGTGTCATGTTCCTGTGTGGGAGGCTGAGACACATCCCAGGGTGATCCTTGAGCAGTTTCCAGAGTCACAGCACAAGTCAGCAGCTGTTGGAGACGTTCTCTGCTCACACCCTGGGCTCCTCAGCCAGGAGCTGAACCCCAGGCAGGGCATTACACAACATAATGCTGAACCTCCGGCAGAGGGGTTTGATCTGGAAAGATAGCAAATGCATTTTACAGCCCTGAATACCGTCCTAAAAAGAAGTGAAATGAGCAATTGTTGTTGTTTAACAAAGCAAAATGGAAGCAGGTTGTTAAATATTTGCATTAGGTGCAGACCTAGTGCTACTCCATTCCAGAAGAGCCTTGCACTCTGTCACTCACTCTAGGACAGGCCATGCCTCTCCACAACAATTCTGAGCAATTCTGAATCACCATCCAAAGAATTAGAAAGTGTCATGATCTAATCATGATCTTAACAAGCCACTGTATATCTGCAAACAAAAGGAGAAACCACAGAAGTATTAGTTTGGAGTGTTTTTCAGATGAAAGATATTGCCATTTGCTTGAACACAAATTATTACAAATTCTGAAGCAGTGAAGAAGAAATTAATTGGTTTTGTAATCTTTTTGTTTTCCTCTGTCAATTAGAATTTGTTCTATTGTATTGCTCAGTGTCTAACCAATTGCATTTCTTGGGGGAATAAGAAAAGAGTCAGTGAAAGGAATATGGATAAATGCACAACACAGTTTCATCTATTCCAATTCTGAGATCCTCTCCTGAATCTCAGGGAAAATGAGGAGATCTTTTTCCCACCTTTGTGTCATGTTTTAAGGGCCTGAGACAAATTCTGCAACATTAAAATGAACTATTTTTCACAGCTTTGGTAGTCTTGGAATCACATTCTTGTAAAACCTGAACTTTTCTTACATCTTCCAGGAGGTGCCCCAACAGTGAAGGGAATGTGTTCAAAGCTGAGTCTTCTAAAACTGACCTGGGTAACAGGAACAAAACCATCAATCTCATCCTGATTGTTGTCTGTATTTTCTCTATTTCCCCCCTTCCCCTATGAATGTGTAAAGTCACAAACAATTTTGGGACTCAAGAGCTGAAAATTCATTTGAATTTACGATTAGCCAGTTGTGGAAAAGATTAAAATTTAACACAAGATTAAATAATTTGTGTTGCTATGAGTACACATGGCTTGTTTCTCACTTCTCAGCCACTGTAAACTCTTTGTGGAAGTATTTTCCACTTCTCTATTTTGAATTGCAGTAAAATGGAAAATATTTGAAATATGTCTTAAATTTTCAGTGACTCCTATTATAAGCAGAAAAAAGAGGAAATAAAACTTCTTGAGCAAGAAAGACTAGGAAGAACACACCACGCCTGCCACTGATTATCTTTTTTTTTGAGAACAGGACTAAATTCTTATTTCCCAGAAGACTTAAAGCCTTTTTACATGACCTTTCTGTTGTGTTTTATGAGAGTCAACGGACTTTACTTTTATTGAAGCTCTACTTTTTTATCTCTTTAGGGAAAAAAACCAAACAAAAAAAACCACCCACTAGTGGCTCTCCTTCTACCATGAAGTAGTCTAATTGTGAAATTTAAGTTTATAAACGTGCTTATTAATAGAGGAGCAAATTGATACTTTAACTTAAATTTCTATGGACAAGCTCTTTCATCTTATGCATAAAACTGGGGAGATTTTTTTAAGGAAACAATACGAAGATGCACCCTAAAACTCCATTCATCATTTCAGTTCTCCAGTAGTCAGCAGGATTCTGGGGGTTTTATCTTTGGAGAATAATAAAAGACAATTAAATGTATATTTTTATTGTTTAACACTATTTTAAAATTTGCTTTCTGGCATCAGTCAAATATGCTGTGTGTTTGTCATTTAAGCTCCAACACTTTTTTGTTGTTTTGTTCAGTTTCTAATGTGCCTCCTGGGTGTGCAAACAGCTCCCCAGGTCGCTCTGGTGCAGGGACATTTGCCTTCTGGGCTCTCAAGGTGTCCTTCTCTCCTGAGTTTTCTGACTTGAAAGTGACTTTCAGATAGATTTTGCCAAAGGTTTGTGGTTCTCCACAGGATTAATCTGGAAAGAGAAACTTTCTCTGGAGTCTTTTTCTAGAAAAAAACCTTAACAGAAGTTATTTATTGTTTTCTAATCTAACAAGAAGGACCTGTAGCAGGGAACTGACCTTGAATGTGCTTTTCTGATACTTGATTTATTTTATTCTTAATTACCCATACTTGATTTTCTTTATTTCTAAACCAGCATGTCCTATCATGTGAAAGTGATTTGAATTATTAATCAACTTAAAAAATTAGTATATTAAGAATGACCACTGGTTTCAATACACACAAAAATGTTAATTTCATAGCAAACATGCAAACATATCTTGGGCCAAAGTTCTTGGTGTTGGGTAGGGTGTCTGTGCACCCAGATGCAGGGAAGAAAATGCCCTCAGTCATCTTGTACAGAATGAAATTTAGATCTAGGGAAG
The DNA here is from genome assembly GCA_013399915.1 of Illadopsis cleaveri. Taxonomy (NCBI): domain Eukaryota; kingdom Metazoa; phylum Chordata; class Aves; order Passeriformes; family Timaliidae; genus Illadopsis; species Illadopsis cleaveri. Next base: position 329,000 of record VXBB01009983.1, on the reverse strand, counting down.
CCAGTTTGTGAGGGCTGCTTTTGAGGGAGAGGCCCTGCGTCCTCCAGGGTCAGAGCAATGTTCACAGCCCTTGGAGCAGGCACTAAACTGCCCCCAGGGTGTGGGAGCTGCCAGGAGGACAGATGTGTGACCAGGCCATTTCTGCTCCTTGGTAAAAGCCACAGAGTGTCCTTGGGGAGCTCTTTCCTAACTGGCCCGTGTGCTCCTGATGGGTTCTGCCACTTCTCCTGCTTGTCTGGCACCCATCCAGAGTGTCCCTCTGTGTACTGACCTGCAGCTGAGCCCCAGGCTGTCCCCTCCATCAGAGCTGGTGACACAGAGCTGCAGGTGTCCCCTGAGGTGCTGCAGGTGTCCCCTGAGGTGCTGCAGGTGACTGTGTGTGTAGCTGGAGGTGGCATTGCCTGTGTGGCCAGTCAGGCCTCCTGGCTGCAGCCATGGGCAGTGAGTACTGGGCTGTGAGCGTTCCCTTGCCTGGCCAGCTTTGGCATGGCCACCACAGGCCAGGGGACTTCTGCTTTCATTGCCCCTCCACAAGCCCGTTGCAGTCCCTGGCAGTGCCCCCAGCCCCGGTGGGAGTGTGCTGTGGCACAGCTGGCAGTGCTGCCATCCCAGAGACGTGTCCAGGCCCCAGTCGAGCCTGGCAGGTGGCCCTGGCACAGGTGGTGCCACCAGCCCAGCCAGGATGAGCTTTTCAGGCAAGCATGGCTGTGGGGAATGTCTGTGGGCTGCTGGACAATAGCACAGGGCTTGTATTGAATCTCTGGGTTGAAAATGTGTGAGGGAGCAGCGTGTGCTGCAGCCGAGATCAGTGCTCTGGGTAGATTGTAGCTTGCAATCAACAAAGGAATTTGATATAAAAAAGAATAACATAAATTTCATGGTACAAAGCAAATCTGAATGTAATCCCAACTCATTGCAGATGTGCTGTTACTGACTGATCAGAACAGGGAAATGTGCATTTGAAAGTGGTGCTTGGATTTGGTATAAACTGTTTATGAACTGCTCTGCTTGTTTTATAGAAAAATCTATTTAACCTCATAATGCACAGTGTTACAATAGTCATTTTCAAAGAGAAGAAGCTGCTCAGCTTTCCTTTTGCATTTTCTCAGATTGTTTGAGGGAGTGTAGCATGAGCCCTTCTCTGCAGTCTGGCTATCTATTCTAAAGTCATTGAGTGCTCCAAATGATATAGGCATTGATTCAGCACAAAACTATTTTGGGGATTAAAACAAGGAGGAGCTGAAATCACTGTGAAGCAGGAAAAGCAGAAAAGTTGTGGGCCAAGGCTGCCTTCCTAGTTGTAAGGGACTCCAGATATGTCACTCTGGCAGATTTCCTGAAGGCCGCTTGGCCCCAAAGCTCACAGATCCTGAAGGGAACACAAAATATCACAAAATGTTTTACCATTACATTTGGGAATGCAGTGACCCCCTCAGCCACAGCCCACCTGCCTGCTGAGTGTCCTCAGCCTGGCCTTGCATGGACCTTATTTGTCTGCTTACAAATGCACTGATTGTGTTTTGCAGCTTCACCTGCCACTCAGAAGAGCCTTTGTATCCAGTTTTCCTCTGGCTTTGGAGGTAAGGGTGCAATTTCTGCTCCTGTGTGGGAGAAATCAAACTGACATGGAGTTTCATTTAATGAACACGTGGTAAGTTTCCTGCTGAGTAACTCTGTGTTAACAAACAGTTGCTTAACCTCATTTCTGAGCTCTGTATTCCAAGCATCCTGTGATTCAGTGGAGAAAGACTTGGTTGTATGTTCTTCCTTGCTAATTGAATTTCTGAGCTTCACATATTTAATATCCTATGTGAAGGAAGGGTAAAAACCCCCCACCTTCCAATAATAACTGTGTACTAAATTAGAGAAACTAAAGCAATATGATAGTCATGTAGTAGAAAAAAATTAAGGATACACAGGAGCCTTGGAGAGACGGAAAGCTGTGTTACTTTTAGCAGCATATGGATGACCAGTAGGGCAAAATATGGAACATTTCCTTTGCTAACATCATCTTTTGGAAAAGCCAAGCATCCTGCAGAAATTAAGAGGAAATCCTTAAACTTGAGGTGGATTTGGCTGGTGGAAAGGTCAGTTGCAATTTAGTCTGGGCTCTAGGAAAGTGACGGATGAGATTAGAAAGTTTTCTGATACATTTATGAATGAAAAAGTTAACATGTGAAGGAGGGGCACACAAACTGCCTTTCCCAGTTCCGGAGTTGCAGCCTGTGTGCTGGATGTGTGTCCTGGATGTGTGAGGGTCCTGTTGGCACGTGTCCTGGCCAGCTAAGATGAACCTTGTCTCCTCTGTGGCTGGGATTTCCGAGGCACCCAGCACTCAGGGAAGCTGAACACTCATACCAGCTTCCAGGAAGTAAATTTAGGAATAGAGTTCTGTATCTCACTATGGGCAAATCCAAAGTCAGTCCTCCTCAGGAAGAACAGCGTGGCATTACAGGTGATTGCAGCCCCTGCCAACCTCTCAGCAATGAGCTTTTTTCTGGAGGATTAGCTGCTAGTCCTTGTTTCAGTTTTAATCTGACTCTGCTGAAAATGTCCAGGTGCAGAGCCCAGCCCTGAGGGATGGTGGTTTTGTTATTCTGACTGGCAGTCTCTAGCTGTTTTCAGAATTTGCAATTTGTGACAAAGGAGAATGGACAATGTCCACTAAAACAATTTGAAGTATGTAATGATGGTCTATAATTAAGTCATGATCTCTTTTTAAACTACAGACCTTATAAGAGCCTGACCTTTCAGAATTCAAAGCCTAAACTAAAAGGGATTTTCAGAAGTATTTTTTATGTAACCATTATTTAAATCTTTCACTCTGTAATTAAATTTTGTCTCTTTGCAAAGGAGAATGAACTGTTCCTGAAAAAGCTTCTCATATGCTGAGCAGTATAATTAGAGAACTAGTTCTGCAAATGTCACACAAAAATGACCTTTAATGAAGCAATATCAAATGAAAAAGCTATTAAAGCTATGCAGCTTGAAGAATAGCGAAAAGTTGAATTATTGAAGTGGGTCCTGGCCCTGCTGCTCTTCAGGATGGGCTCCCATGTGGGTTCCTTCTTGTGTGTAACAGAGAAAGGACAAGAACAAATAGTCATGTGGTGTACTTGGCCCAGGGATTTGTGTGAGAGCTTGTGAAGGAAGAATTTCACTTTGTGCCACCACTGGCTGCAGGAGGATGCCAGGATCTGTTACCTACAGGGGCTGTGAAGAAGTAGCTTGTCTTCAAGGACAACCCCAGTTGGAATGACTTCTCTTGATGTTTTATCTCATGGATTTAAAAGCACTTCTCATAAATCAAAGCACAAGATATAATTTTAAAAACAAATCACAGATAGTGTCAAAAATCATGTTGTGAAACATAGACAATGTAATGACTCTCAAACTTTTTTGTTGCTGTGGTGGTTTTGCCAGGAAGTGACTTTTCTAGGAAATTATAGACCATCAACCATCACAGTTGCTCATTGCAGTTTTTCCTTTTTCACATTTATTATGTGCCTAAAGAATCACCTCAGACCAGGCTGATTTTTCCTTAAAGTTTGAGTCTATATATGTGGAAATATTATTGGGAGGGGAGAAAAAGAGATCAAATACATAAATATTTTTGTGTCCTCTGCAATCCTTTTAACATTATGGCTTGCAAAGCCACATAGCAGGGAGTGTGTCACGGGGTGGTTACGGCTGGGTAAGGGTGTAAGCAAATGCAGAAAGGGAGAGACTGAGCCCCTTCCCATAGCTCCGTACGTGGCACTGCCTTTCCTGGCCGTGCTGGGCAGAGCTGTGGGGTGAGTCCTGCAGCCTCCGAGCTGTGCTGCACAGAGAGCAGCGAGAGCCTCCTCCCACACACAGGCACTGCCCGGGATCGCGGGGGGCTGCGAGGGGAGGTGACACCGTGTGACACCGTGTGCCTGCCAAGCTCTGCTCAGTGGAGCCGCTTCTCCCAAACTCCCCAGTGAAACGCTAACGACCTTTCCAAGGGAAATCAGCAATTTCTGATTCATGCTGCAATGTGGGATGGAAAGTTTTAGATTGCAATTTTCTTTCATTCTGTAAGAGTTTACTGGGTAAAAAAGCACTGCTGGTCTGTCAGAGTCCTCAGACACTTCATGCAGGAAGTTGGCACCAAAGTTTGTTTCACAATGTTTAAGTTTGTGATGATTCATTCTGCAGAAGTAGTTATTTTTTTTCCACCAAATTTCTGCCGGATTGCACTTCTGTGCTAGGGCTCCTCTCATCTCTAACATCACAGCAGGGTTTCGATTTTCTGCCCTACCCAGAGGTAGTGCTGGTGTCCTTTTCTGTCCTTACAGAGGGGAGTGCTCTGTGGATTGAGTACCACGACTGAGAAGTCTCCAGGATTTGAGGGCAGATTTGGTGTCCTGCTCTGGCACAGATTTTCTGTGTGGCCTTCTGCAAGTCTCTTACTACATCTGTGCTTTAATGTCTGTATGTGTCCAGCTCTCTCAGAAGTGAGATGGTTATCCACACAAGTGCCTTGCAAGGTTTTAGGAGAGCCTGTGTTGGAATTTCCACCAGGAGCCCTGGGAGTTTCATCCTCTGTCCGTGCAGTGCCTGATGGCTTTGAGAGCTCTCAGTCCCAGGTGCTTGGCTGCCTGTGAGCTGTGTAAGCACGGTGGTACCAATTGGATGGTTTCCTGTGGGCTAGGATTCCCTTCTCCTGTATAAAAGTAGAGTACTCATATCTGATCTGCCCTCAAATCAAAGGGAAGGATTTGTTTCTCCCCACTGCCCAAGGTAAGGTGAGCACTGGCAGCAAGTAACAAATCCACCTTTGCTAATGTGTTTGAGTCAAGGAGTTATTCACAGACCCAGTTCTACCTTGACCTATTTCATCAGTATCAGGAGACCATCAAAATGACGTGACAGTAAATGGCTTCAGCCAACAAGCTCTCATGCAAAACATGTTACAGTGGTTGCTGAAGCATGAAGTACTTTTCTCCTTAGGTATACACTTAGCTGGCAGTGTTTTATTTAACCTTATTTACCTCTATTTACTTGATCCAGTAGTGTAAAAGCAAAGCACTTTGTGGAGGAAATAGATTTTGTTTGTTTGTTTTTAAAATGAGTAATGGTTCTTTGCCACTTCAGTCTTGTTTACTTTGAGTCAGTGAATTAGTCAAAAAAGGCTTTGCCTGTAAGTGCCTGAGTTGTCCCATTCAGATTCTTGGGTTTGAAGTCAGACAATTGCTCCCTTCCTTTGCCAAATCCAGGCTATAAGCACTGGAACTGTGTGTTTGGGGGAGGTGGCTGCCCACAAACTTCTGAGCACTTCAGTCTGTCCTTGCACACTGAGCAGAGTTCACAAACAGTGCCAGAGCTGGTGCAGCCAGCATTCAGTGGTTCACCAGCTCCTGATTCTGACAGATGTGACTGTTTGCTGTGTGTTTGGGGAGCTTTGCACCCAACTGAACCAAATACTGTGCTGACTTTAGATGTTCAAACAGACAGGAGGCCATGGAACAGATCCCTGACTCACGGGGGTTATTTTCTCCTGTTACCTCCCTAAGCCTTTGTTTGCCGACTCCTTGAGGGTGGGCTTCTGCTTTGATGTTTTATTGTCTCTCAAATCACTGGTTTTACTTTTAGCACTGGTAATTTTTGGAGTGCTTTGGAGGGAGGGGGGAAGGGAGAAAAAATAGATGTAGTAATTATTAATGTATTTGGTTGGATTATGAAGTCTCAAAGCTCATTAAAAATGAGAAACCATGGCAACCTCGACAATCCCTCCTACACATATTATATCTACCTAACAATGTGCAAAGTACATTTAGTGAAGAGAAATAAAGCATAAAGAAAGGGGAAGAAAGCGCATTCACTTTTTATATTACTATTTTTAATTCTCAGCTCCTGCATACCAACACGGTTGTGCGGGCAGCCCTTCGAACTCTTCCACGTGAAAAATAAGTAACTGATTATTAGATCTCTTCTCAGTACTGTTCTTTATTCTCCTGAGATTTCCTATGGTGCTTTTTTAGTAAAGGACAGATTTTATGGGAGGCTGGTAGCTGAAGAAAGAAAGTGTTTCTCTGGTCTTGTCCCCTCCTGAGACACTGGGAGTTTGGGGCAGTCCTGTCTCTATTTGACTCTGTGGGTCACAAGTATAAATCTAACATCAGTACTGGACATCTATCAAAAGAAAGGTGAAATTGCAGCTCTCTTAAGATCAGTTAAAGGATTTTAGAGAATACTAGGTCTTACATCTAATTATGCCTATTTTCTGTTTTAAAATACAGAACATTTGCACCTGAAACTTAATTAAAACTGTTACAGGGGTTTGTGTGGAACAGAAGATAACAGTGGTAGATAACACAAAAGCCAAGAGGCCGTGACCTCCATCAGGCTTTCCTGATAAAGGTTTTTCATTTTCTGTGTCTGCACTGATCCAGGATGTTTTGGTAAAAACTTGGAATAATGACCCTGACATCACACTTGAACTGCACTGGCCTGCTCAGGAAGTTCTTCCTGTATTACAGCTCTCCAAAAGGCTTTCCATAAAGGTCATTCATTCCAAGCTTATCCATGTTTTCTACACAGAGTGCCTGAATTCAGATTTTTCTGTTTAGTAAGACATTAGAATGAAATCCCGATGAATGAGGCCTAGAAATGGAAGACTCTAAAAAAGAGCACCTGGCTGAGCTCTCTGACACCCAAACCACAGTTATCAGCATGACTGTGAGTGGAGTGAAGGCCTGGGCAGGGTGTGCACAGTGCTGAGCCAGTGCTGAGGGGAGGGCACAGCAGGCAGTGACTCTGCGTGCTGCAGCAGCAGCTGGAAGGTGCCTGCTCTCCAGTGGGGGTAACCAGCTGGAAGCTTCTGCTTTCCTCCTTCTCCTCAGTCATTCCCAGTGCTCTGGCAGGACAGGACACCTTAGAGGTGTAGGAGTTCCCCAGGAGTCAATAAATTCTGCAGAAGGAAAGATGCTGGAACCTCCTCAAAGGCATTTGAGGTCACTTGCACTGCAGGGGTGAAAATTCCTTACAAGCAGGTGGGATTTACAGCCCCCAGGTAATCTGTGTAGCTAGGCATACATTTCTATGGATGAGTATGGGAGTACTCATTTACATGCACAGCAAGGGCAAAACCTTTGTTTAACCAGCACTGGTTAGCTGGCTCCTGGAATTTCCTGGTAGGAAAGGAAAGAGCTCCTGGTGCTGGAGAACTCTCCAGTGAGAATGTATCAGACAGCACTCGGTGTGGGAGTACTGAGTGTGCTCACAGTACATGCAGTACCAAACTGAAATAGCACGTTAACACCCAGGAGACTGCCTGGGGACACTGATGCTTGCTGTGCTTTCTCTGCAGTGAAAAATAATATTATTTGTTTCAGCAGAAGGCTATTTTTATATTGAGGTGGTGTAACAACCTGGGGCTAAAGGAACCTGTAGGTTAGCATAGCCACAGGGTCCGAGAGGATGTAAAAATGGGTTGGAGAGCTTCTGAGGAACTGTTTTCCCAAATGCTATGCATAGGGAGTTATGAATCCCAAGTCCAAGGCTAATTAATTTTATTTGTCTAATGTACCATATGCACTCTGTGCTCATGGCAACAGGGTATGAAATGTAGGGGTACAGTGAGAGGCAGTTTAGCACCAGGGAGCTGAGCATTAATGACCTGCTCCCCCCCGTTCAGGCCACAGCACCTGGGGTTTAGTGGCATAAAACCACAAAGGGATAGAAACTGAAGAGATTTTTAACTCTGTGTGAATTCATAAAATCTGATCATTATTGCTTCCTTAATGGATTCTTTTTAGCAAAAGTCACTATTGCTTTAGCAAAAGTCACTGAGGCTTTTCAAGGAAGGATGAATTCTGCTGGTTTTCCTGCCAGTTTCTTAGGAATGTTCTAGCATGTTCTGTTCCTTTGCTGAGGGAATAATACTGAAATTATAAGGGTTAGCTGTAACTGGAAAAACAAGGAAAATGGGATGGCATGTTTGGGTTAATAAGATTGGGGAATAAGCATGCTGCTGTTGCAGCGTGTGTGTACTCCATTATCACCAGTATTTGGAGTGGTTTGAGAGGCAGTGCCTTAGAGCAGAGACAGATGCCTCCCCAGAAAAGAAGGATCAAGGTGCTGGTGGTTGATGCAGAAGTTGTGCACCTGAGAGTTACAACCTCTGCAGTGTGTTTTTTACTGACTGCCCCAACTTCTTGCTTGTGTAAGCCATTATAATTCTTGTTATGATTTAACTACATCATCCATCTTGATTTTTACATTTGAAAAATTCTTCAGCTCAGTCAGTGAGAAATAGCCCAGGCTGACTGTACCTCATTTGGGGATGTCTTTCCAGTCCTCAGCTTTTAGCATGCGACCTCCAGTGCTGTCCAGGAGCCACTTGCTTCCCTTTTCCAAGAGCTATCACTGCTTTTTTAGTTGCAGTTTCTTTTGTGGCCTTAAGTGTACTCCATATTCTGAACTGGGATTTAAGCTGAAGCAGTTATTTCACCTGGTATTTTGCATGGTGAATGGTTGATGTATATATTGAAATGGTAAGATTTCTTATTTTCAACCCTTATTGCTCTTGCATTTTTCCTGGTTTTATAATCATAGTTCTTACTTCTTATAGCTACATCAAGCTCCTTGGTGGAAGAGTCAATTCATGCTGAGTCCTGGATGGATTCCCTGGCTGCTGAAGCCAGGTAGGCTTCAAAGATTTAATTTACTATCACAATTTTGCCTCGGAATTTCTGAGGGGCCTTGGAGAGCATTTGGCTTAAATGCATACACTTAAAATTAGACAGTTTTAATCACTTAGCCTGGCAAGTGTCTTCTGTTCAGTTCTCATTGGGGGCTCAACCAGATCAGGTTGATTCTCTCTGCTGGGTGCCACATGGTAGTTAGCAGGACAGAAACAGATTAAATAATGATATAATTGTGTGGGGATAATTACGGGAGTTCATGTTTTATTAGTAACCTGTGTTCAGGATTTTCCTATGTGCATAATTACAACAAAACACACAAGTTCTTTGCTCTCTGACTGTATTGTGTGATGTCTGGCTAACGAGCTGGCAGCAGCCCCTTCTCACCTTTCAGCAAACAGACAGTACATGGAGAGCTGCGGCACGTTTTAGTCACTTAACTCTTTTAATTCAGTAAACACGCTGCAGTACAGTAGTGCACTGTGGCTGTGGGAACAACTAGCTAAGGTGTGGCTGTCAAAATCAGTTAACACATTCGTTTTCGATGTGTAACTCTTACTGCTTTCAGGTATTCTAGTTTAAATGGTCAGGTTTTGAGGACAGAGTCCTTGAATATGAAAGGATTGCTGGTTTGGAGCAGTTGTGAACTACAAACTGGGGAATAACTTAACCAGTTAAGTTCTGAACGGCTTCCTGGTGTTCACACTTTCCCCCTGTTCTTGGTGTAAATGTTTTCTGCCTTAATGTGCCCAGTCACCCCCACACTGCCATGGGGTGGGCACTGGCTCCCAGCTGATGCAGGGAGGACACGGGGTGACATTTCACACACCCAGGTACACTCCGAGCTTTAGAGGTGAGCCAGAATGCAGATCTGCAGCTCAAACCTGTGGAGAGGAGGCATTTAGCCATCTATTTCATTTGTTAGCATGTTTATCTCTCGAGAGGACAGGAGGCAGAGTTCGGCCCGGTTCGGTCGCCAATTCCCGTGCACAGCCGGAGCCCCGCAGCCGCTCAGCCCCGCCTGTCGCTGTCCCTGCCCGGGCCGCTCCATCCCCGCCCCGGCACGGCCTGGGCAGGGTTTGTGCCCTTATGTTCATCTCTCGAGAGGACAGGAGGCAGAGTTCGGCCCGGTTCGGTCGCCAATTCNATCCCCGCCCCGGCACGGCCTGGGAAGGGTTTGTGCTCTGCCGGCAGCAAGATCCTCCCGCCCCCAGCCTGCTTTCTCCTCTCCTTTCGGAGCATTCCGGGTCTCTGAACTCGCCCCTTCAGGCCCTGAGGCAAACTGTTCATGGCATGCCTTTTTATTTCCTCTAGATCATGGAACTTCTCTGACACAGAATTATTGCTCTGGTGCATAATTATGATTGGATGTCTTCATCATATAATTGCATGATATATAATGAGCAGCAAAAGCTTATTTCCTCTGCTCTTTGAATACTGAACTTCTGAGATTAATTAAGCTGATACTGAAAATGCTTTTAATTATATATGCTGCATAAACAGCACTATTAAGATCAGATGAGAATATTATTGCCTGAACAGTTTCAAAATTTTTTCAAATACCCACTGTGTGCTTTATATTACTGTTTAAAGAAATGTGGGGAAATTTGAGGGGATAAAAACATCCCCAGACAGTGGATGGAATACTGAAGGAATACTTGAATATTTGCTGAAGCAAATCAGCTACTTTGCTCTAATTGCAGTGTATAAAAGCAAGAGACTGCAAAATTAAGAGTATTTTAAGTAAACAAATGCTTCCACCTGTCTAATCCCCAATTTTTGTAGATAGGAAATCCATAAATTGTGTTTTGAGCCTTCCTTCTAAAGCTACAGTTGCCCCAAATCAGAGTGATAGTGATGCCACTGCCTGAGGCATAGGAATGGATGTGCTTTATCCAGTGTCAGAGTTGTGCCATGTACCTGTAACCTGCTGGAAACCCTGTGTGAACAGGATTAGAACTGGGGTTTGGTGACTGAGTTTGTGAGAGAAATTTCAGTACACTGCCAAAGACAGACATCTCTGCTGAAATCATTCAGGTGAAAGAAGGAATCTGAATTTCATAACCCTGAATTAAGGGATGTGCTACCAGAATGGAACAGAGATTGTGCCATATTTGACTTTCAGGAGATATGTTGTTAGTATTTTTTAAGACTATTCAATATGCAGCAGTAATGTAAATGAGGCAAAAAAAAAATAGATTTGTGTATTGCACACATTATTTGGTGTTCATGGACTAAGCACTGCACACTCCCAGCTGGGATTGCCACCTGTTTAACCATGGGGCCACTCACTGTCAAAATTAGTGCACCCTTCTTTCTGCACTTCCAGTGGAAGTGTGCAAAGTCTTCTGGGAGGCAATTAACATGGGAAGCAATGTGTGAAGTGAGTATCTCTCTCTTAGGAGTTTTTTCTGAGTTCTGGCAGCCAGGAGGGAATTCCATGTTGCACCTGAGCCATCCCCTTTGGCAGGCACAGGTGCCTGGGACATTCTGGCTGTGCTGGAGCTGCTCACAGCCCGGGTCTGACTGGCTGCCCCATGGCAGGGGTGTGTTTCTGAGCACAGGGCCCTGGGCACCACGGCAGCTGGCCCAGCCTGTGTGCACATGGCAGCACAAGGCTTCAGAGGCACCTCTGAACTTGCTCTTGACACCAAAAGCAGGAGTAGCAAAGGCCAGGAGCAGCTTCCCCTTGTCAGCCCTTGGAGGTAGATGCAGACCACTCTGCTGAGGTGGGACCAGATGGGGGCACCTGCCTCTCTTCAGGAGGAAGCTAAAACTGAAATTAATGGAATTTATTCTTGAGCTCATTGCTACACCTTGATTTATTGGCCTTTTTTATCTCCTAACTGATAGAAGAGGAATCCTATCAGCTGGGATTGGTCTCAGCAGCAATCTGTTCTCCAGTGACTGTCACTTTTGAAGTATCTGTCTAGTTCCATCTCTGATGCCCTTTGCAGTGAGTATTTTTAGCATGCCAGCAGAACACGGACAGAATAAACTTGGACTTTTTGGAATACCATTTGTTCTCTTGTGTTTCAGAAGACTTAAAAGGTTGACTAAGAATTACAGTTCTGTAGACTATGCTGCTTTGTGCTGCTCTCTTTACCCATCTGTAGAGCTCCCCATCTCTTCCACAATGGCCATTTTGGTGTCTGTCAAGTGCTCAGGAAAATGAGCTCATTTATGTTTTCCTGTTCCTCTCACTAGTCATTTGCAACCATTTGAAATGGATGTGTATTTGCAGCAAAGAAAACTCAAATTCACTAATTGATGCACAAATATGCTCATTTACATGCAATTTGGTTTTTTTTTTTAGAAATGCATCTATTTGCATAAATAAAACCTCTTTCCCAAATATTAGTGTGAACAAAAGCCGTTTTCATGGATGCCAAAAAATGCCTGAATAGAAAAGCCAATTCAGAATTTGCATAATAGTTACTAATTGTTTTCCTTGCTATTAGCCTGTCTCTGCTTAATAGGCAATATTGGCTTCTGTTTCCTTTCTGGGTGCAGTTTGATGCAAGAATATTGAGCTGCTGTAGAAGATGTTAATAGTTTACTTACCTAGGGTGCAGTTGCCTTGCCTGGTTCCACCCAGGAGCAGAGCAGTGGCACTGGCAGAGGCCAGTGTGAGGTGCCTCTCCAGGAATGTACTTCCCTCAGTGGGGGAGAACTAGGAGTTCATTTATTCTCACAAAACATTGTGAGGTTTGGAGAAAAGCTTAGTTTTTCTGTGGGGGAACGAAGATGTATCTTGGTTGCAGCCAACATCTTTGGTTGAATGTTTTGTTCTTTCCAAATAGTATTGCTAAAGCCTCGAGAGAGATCAGGGGAAACACACTTTAAATTGGCAGTAAATAAATAAATCTCTGCTTTGCTCGAGTATATTTTATCAATTTCCTTAATTTAGAGATGCAGAGAAAGATCTCACCTGTTTTTACTGTTCTTGGTATTTATTGCAGCATTCCTGTGTTAAAATGTGGAAGTCAATATGGCTCAGGACCATTAAGTCAGACTGAGCTATGAACAGTCTGCAGGAAGCACAATCTGCCTTGCTGGGCAGGGATTTATTCAATAGAGAACTATTGATTCTCCTTATAAAGGAAGGGAAGAAGAGTAAACCAGATATGTTTTATGCTAGAGCAGAAAGGATGATTGCTTTATTTCACGGATGTTTTGCTGCACCTTAATAACTTCACTGTTAAAAGCTAATTGCTTCATTTCAGTGGAGTTGGGGATTCCAGCGTGCCTGCCTGGAGCAGCAGCAGGGAGCAGGGAAGGTGGAACAAGCTGTGCTTCACCTGCAGCATGGCCCCATGGCACAGGGACCGCCTGCACTGGGAAACACATGGGATTATTTAGAGCATGCACAGTGAAAGGATTCAGAGAAGCTGTGCAGATTTAGGAGTTGGAGAAGTTTTGTAAAGCACAGGGGAGAGGAAAATCAAATGGCCTGCTTGGAGGATTTATTGGGAAGTGTAACTGAGATCCCTTTTTAACTCAGATTTGTCTGTCAGCATGGGATAAAGTCTGGTTGGTGCTACAGCAGTTATTAATAGAAGAATTGCATTTCCTTAGAAAAAAGAGAAGCAAGAGGGTAATTTTGGCCAAGTTTGTCTTCCAAAGCAAATTGCAAAGATTTGCAATTAATCTTGAGAGGAATGCATTGGATTTTTATTTTAAAGGCCAAATTATAGAGGGGATCTGCTAAGTTTGTATAATATTTATTCAAGTACATATGCAAAAGAAAGAGGAGAAAACTGTATCTGCATCTGTGTACACTCTTGTCACTTGATATTCTGAAATTGGCTATTTAGGGATGAAACAGCATATTCAACAGACCCTCATCCTCTTAGGTCAGTATTGCTTTGGAAAGTTGGCATTCCTTGTCACTAAGAGTTCATTTTTAGAGTGCCAGTTTGGGTTGCAGTGACCTGCAGGGAGTGTGCCTCAGTTGAGGTTTGTTCACCCTGCTGCAGCCCAGCTTGGCTGGTGTGGGAAGGGGCTGTGCCACTGTGCCACCAGCACCCCTGCCACCCTGCAGCCAGGTGGGAAGCTGGCAGGTGACAGCAGCCACACTGCTGCCTCTTTGTGTGGTCAGGATAGAGAGATTCCACTAAGGCACCTCCAGTCTCATCTCCAGCACCGTTCAGCAATCCAGGCAATTTTGGGGCTGAGAAAGATTTCTTCCCTTATTTGCAACTTTCTTTCCTTCTCTTGCCCACACTTCCTGCTTTTCACAGCAGTAGTTGTAAAAGAATTTCAGGAAGTGAATCTATTATCAGTCTTTACAGATGTTTCTTCAACTTCTTGCCCCTTTCTGAAGCAAATCTGTTTCCTTTGAAGATGCAGTGCCCCTTTCCACGGCCCCAGTGGGAGTTCAGCATCCCCTGAGCAGGGCTGTGACCGGCCTCAGGAACACCCTGGTGAAGCTCTGGTTGGACATGTGCTGCTGTGTTCCTGTCTGCTCAGGAAAAGTGTGACACTGTGGTTTCCTTCGTAAGAAACGTATCTCTGTTGAAAAGGAAACATATTTCCTTTTGAAAAACCATGTCACGAAGAAAACCAGAGGCCATTGAAAGCAGTGAGGCTGGAAATGCTGTGTGTGACAAGGTCTGTGCCCTGTCCCCCTGGGCACAGCTGTGCTGGGTCACTGTGCCATGAGAGCCACGGCACCCAGCACACAGGTGACTGCACTGCCTCTCTCTGCAATGCTTTTCCCTCTCAGCAAATTTCAGGATGTTTGACCAAAGAAAAGGGATTCGTGCTGTCATTTCCACTGTGCAGAGGAAGAAGTAAAGCAAGGAAGAGTTAAATTTGCAGGAAAGAAGTGGCAGTGTGCAATGTAAGATTCAGGTCTCCTGAGACTGGTTTTTCTGCTGCTCTTTTACATCCTATTGCCATTGATGATCCCTTGTTAGAAACAGATGGTGAATTGGAGCAATAGAGATGAGGTTTAATTTGGTTTTTGGCTAGTGATGTTCATCCCTTTTTTGTTGGTTGCGTTGTCCAAGGTGCCAAAAACATTTTGTGTAATCTCCTTTTCCTAGAAGATGTTTCTAAACTATTTATCAGTTTAAAAACATCAAAGATGAGCAAGTCAGTTGGAATATATAATTTCTGTGTAGTCATTCAGCAAAGATCAGTGTAAAGGCTTTATCCTCTGCAGTTTTTAATTTGATGTAGATGAGCAAAAGCTACATTAATCTTTTCCCATGTCATGCTTAGCAGGGGTCACCTTCTCCATTAACCTTTTGACCCACATGTGTCTCAGCCTGGTTGGTTTGGGGGTGTGCAGTGAGGTGCCAGGGAGAGGAATTGGAGCTATTGGTGCAAACACCCCATGGACCCAGGTTCTCTAGAGAGGAGAAGATATTGCTTTACTTTAATCTCCTCATTCAGCGTGAAAAAAACAAATTATCATCTAAAAATCAAAATTTACAAATACAGTCCTGGCAAGATTGATCATCCTGTGTTTTAGTCACAGTGATTTCAATGATGAGGTTTGTTTTTTGTTATTGCTACAAGCATTAGGAAATTTTCTTCTGCAAAATGCATCTCTTAATTTAGCATTCAGCAATCACCAGTTCTCTCTAAATCTGTGGTATCTTGCCTACTTTTTTAACCAATACAACATAAACCTGTGGCATAAAAAGGCAGGAATAACAGGATCAGTAAAAAACTAAATTCAGATTAAAGTCTCTTGATATCTTTCACTTTTGTCTGTATGCCATTGGTATAAATTATCATTATCATAATTAAACAAAAAGGCACTGTGTGAATTTTGTATTCCCTTGATGATGCCACAGAAACAATATGCATGAAATAAAGGTGATAGTTGCTATAAAGCCAACTCCCACAGTAGCTTTTAAAGTTTGCTGTAAAGGTCTTTGGCAGTTGTGCTGTTTATAGCAAATTAATCTCTTGCTTTTTAGTTCATTTATACTTTGAAGCTATAAAATTAATGTTTACAGCTGTGTTATTGTATTGCTGTATTACTCATTACTGTATTAATGGACAGTTCATCATAAATAGAAATTATATTATATTCTCCTACAGTTTACTTGGTCAATGCTCTTTATTTCTGTAATATTATTTCAGAAATCCTCACCTTAACAGCACTTGGAAATCTTTAAATATTCTGCTGCTTTTGAGCAGGACTTGAAATGCTCAGTACCTTCAGAATTACAGACCAGTTTCCCTTTGCTGTTAGAATATGTGAGCTACACATAATTTTAAACAAAATCAGTATACTGGGTGACATGCGCAGAACAGAGTGTGTCTTAACACATTGTATGAAATGTGGTATTTTAGACTATATTTCACTCCAAGGAGGTATTTCATTCAAACCCTTGATTTTGTATTTGCCTCTTATTTCCTTTCAAAAGCCAGAAGTCTGTTTTGACAAGAATTCTACACATAGAAATGTTACACACTAATAGCATGGTGGTTCTGCTCAGAAGCTGACAGTGCACAACTGGCATTGGGATAACCCCTTTCCCTGGCTGGAATCACCATCAGCCTTCCAAACTCATGTTGTTCAGCAGCCATTGGTAATCTGCCTTGTGTTTGCTCACTTGAACAGTAAGATCAGTTCAGGATTCCCTCAGGCAGAGTGTAATAATGATTGTCACTTTTGGGAAAGGATGTTTCTATTTATTAATTTTCACTTTTTGACGGGGACCTGGGCTTCAGCAATTGTAGTTTTTGAACACACAATGTTTCATCTGATTGATTTTTTTCCCAATGCGTCTGTGTTCCACGAGTTTTGTGGCACAATTATCAGGACTCTAAAGCTACATCAAAAATTCTAAGCATCAACTGGGCTTAATTCGGTGGAAATTTTATTTCACAGCCGGTAATTCCCGAGCCGCTCGGTGACGCTGGCTGTGAGGAATGGTTTTCCTCCCACAGGATGTCGGCTGTGCCCCGCGGCTGTGCCGGCCGTGAAATGCGCTCCGGAGACACCGGGGAGCCTTTGCATGAGCCAGGGCCGGGCGGGAAGCCGGGGCTGCCTCAGTGACACCCCTGCAGAGAGAAGGGGACAAGGGGCCGCCCCCCGTGCTCCCTGCTCCCAGCACGGGGCCGTGCCAGACAAAAGGAGACTGCGGGGGAGAGGATCGCAGGGCACCACAGGAGACTTTCTGTGTGGCAAAAGGAGTCTGTTATCCAAGGAGGGGAAGGGATGGGAAACCATTGTAGTTTGGAGAAATTTTAAAAGGGTGTAGAGAAAACATGGGAGATCACAGTGTAGAACACCTCGTGCGTGTTGTGTGGCACAAGAGAAACGGGGATAAGCCTTTGGGAAACTCCTTAATTCTAGGAGTGAGGACGTGGATCTGCACTTCTCCCTGACAAGGGTCAGATCCCAAATTAGTCTTTGAATCTTTGTACTTTCATACTTCTTTATGCTGTCTCGATGTCACCTGGGAAAACAGTCCGGACTGATAGCATGGCTTAGCTGGATGTTTGCATCTCATCTGCCCTTCCATCTGCTCATAGGTCATATGTATTTCTGATGTTACTTTAAAATTATAGCAATGGTTTCTGGGCCATGCTGACTTCATTATTACCAGTGTCGAGCAGAATTTCAAAGCAAAAGTGGAGGAAAGAAAGAATTTGAAGGCAGGGCCTGACTGTGTGTTATTTTTAGCACTTTTTGGAGTGACTGTTCTTAACTGCCAGGAGCTGACAAGCAGGAGAAACAGTGTGAATCAAGATGTTCACTTGTCATCTGTTCACATGTTTAATTTGTGAATTTGACATGCAAATGGTTCCTGTGCCACTGGTGTTGATGTGGCTGAGTGATGTACCAGCCGTGCTGGTGCCTCAGAGCAGCTCTCTGGGGGCTGGGGCTCACAGAAATGGGGATTTCTGGCTGTGGCCTGGAGGTCCTGTGGGGCTGGGCATGAGGCATCCTCGGTGGGTTAGCAGGGCAGGACATCCTCATGTGTGTCAGTTCTCTGTTGTGAGTGTGCTTGTTTATAATTTTTATAATAGAAATAGAGAAAGAAATCCCAAGAGGAGTTTTCAAAAGTAGGCAGGATTTTTATGTATGCTGAAAGTGGGAAAATAGTCAAAAAACCTCCCAGAGAGAATGAATACTTCTCACTCTCTAGCAGGCTCCAAGATGTTCAGCAGGAGACAAAATGTTCACTTGAATGAGATCCTTATTTTCAGGTTTCCCCCCACAACATGGTGCCCACCTAACCCAGGCATGGATATCTAAAGGCCTCCAGGGCCCTGCTGGCCAATGTGCACATGGAGCCAGGCAGTGTCACTGCCACAGGACAGAGAGAAGACTCATCACACCGAGCAGAGGGAGAGGCATTAAAAATCAGCAATTGTACCAGGAAAGGAAACTGAATAAATTTGTCAAATAGTAGACATACAGAAGGAGGAGGAGAGTAACTGGGAGAAAGAATGCATGGAGATGGATTATTGCAAGAGAATGAAGGAGGCTACAAGTGAAAAGTGAGGTGCACTCAGAGATAAACGGGGTGAATTTAGCACGGAAAACAACCATACCTCACTGAGTCTGGAAATCAAAATGTCAAGATGTTGTGTTAAGAGGTTTAATAGTTCTGTGATGTGCTTTGTGGCATGTGCCGAGCTACAGCAATTTCATATAGTCAAAAAGACAATGGAAATGTCTCCACTTGCCAGTTTTTCCCAAGGCTTTCTGGTTTTTAACACTTTCTTGTCTATGGTATTTTTCCACATGGTCAAAAGATTTCCCAGTATAATGTGTGTGAGGGGTGAATGGTGGGTACAAGTGGGGTCTTACAAGATCTGTAGAAGAGTTCTCAGCATCTGTTAGCACTAGGGCTGGCATGATCCAGCAGCAAAGCCTGCAGAATGGCAAAAGGACACAAAATCCTTTATTCCCCTCATGGTGTCCCCTGTGGTTCCAGTGGATGGGAAGAAGGGGACGAGATTCCTGAGCTGCAAAATGCTCAGGATGACTCGCAGCAAGGATTTACTCTCCTACCTACATACTCACTGCTCTTTGTGCAGTTTTATGAGATATTTTTGTTTGTTTCTGGCTGATTGCCTGGCTTTAGTGCATGCCTTGTGCAGCAGCCCCACGAGGAGGGTCCAGCATGTGCTCCTGGGGCTCCTTCCCAGCCCTGCTGGGGGCAGAAAGCACCACTGCCTGTGGCCTGACACTCGGCAGATTCTTTTGCTTGGTTTTGGCTTTTTATCTGAAAGAGAAAGAAACAGCTCCCACATTTGTGTGGAGTAGTGAGGAAAAGGTTCCATTGCCTCAGCCCCTCCTGATAGGGATGTTATTCCAAAGTCTCAGCAGCTGATCTGGCGAAGGAACAGGAAAACATGTTGTATCCATAGTACAGCGGGGCTCCAACTCTACCGGATTCTTTAAAGCACTACTTTAACATTTTCTTCTGTGATTCAAGTTAGCATTAAAACTCTGACAACAGCTGCTGCTTAATGTAGAAGTGGCAAAGAGATTTTAAAACCCAAGACATTTTCCTTCCCAAATCACCGACATTCTTCCTACAGTACCTAAAATGATCATAAGGGTTGCTGCTGGCTCATAGAGCTAATGAATTGGATTTTAAACTCTGTATTTGCTACAGCTTATGACCCCTAATTTAGAAGATATATGAAATGTGGAAAATGGGCACAGAAACCATTCTCCACTATTTGCCTTCCTTTGTCTGATGATATGTAAGGGACTGATTTTAAAATATATTTTCTAAGATCAATATATGAAGGCATGGGCATATACTGATTTATTATTATTGTTATAAACAAACAGTAAAAAAAAATCCACTTCTCTTGGGAAGTAATATGTTAGTAAAACTAAATGTTGCAAAATAAGCAAAATATTTCTTTTAAAATATCAGATGGTCTTGATTTTGTGAAGGGTAACCCTTCAGTGCTGTATTGGCCTTGCAGTGTTTTATTACTTTTGTATCCCAATAATTCCAGAGGGTTCAGGTGAGATCAAGATCCCTGTGCTGTTCCCTGCATAAGCTTAAGAATCAGGATCATCAGAAGGGTACCTTAATAAAAACTTGTCATTTAAATTGTACTTAAGGTGATGAATGAAATCAGGCTATGGCAGTCCTGATCAGTGTTCATCTACTTGTAGCTGTTTTCCTAATTAGTGCACATGGGCCACTTCTCTTTGTATTTAGTTCCAGTAGAACAGAGCAGGGGCTTTCCAGAGCAGTGGGATGGTCAGGATCACTCACTGGGGAAGCCCAGGTGGGTCTGTGGGTGGTTGTGGGGTGGCAGCTCTGCAGACGAGTGGCTTTGGGGTTCTGCAGGCACACACCACGTTAGTGTTGCTGAGCAGAGTCCATCTGAGGTGCAGGACCCTTCATTCTGAATACAGTGTTGCTGTGGGGTGCCTGTAGCCTGTACCCTCACCCATGGGAATGAGGATTTCAACTCCAGACATGGACTGTATGTTTATCAGTAACTAAGTGGCTAAATAGCCAAAAAAACTCTTCTTTTTTTTTTTAATACTTGATTTCCCTCTTATCAAAGTGTATGACTACTGCAACTTCCTCATGTGAAAACCACAGATCTGACTGTCAGGGGATGGGAGGATTAATGACTCATGCTAATTGTATGCTTGGAATATGCAGTTTGGAAGAGTGCAAATATCTACGATCAACTTGAATGACCTGAAGTTAATGCCCTGGCTGGGCGTCTCAATTCTCTGCAGAACTGAAAGTACCAAAGGCTTCTGTGGGACCCATCTGAAGACACAGTTCCTCCCTCTTCTCCCAGATCATGCAGCACTAAGTGATTAAAAATCTCTGCTGATGCAAGAATTTGGAAGTCATACAAGCTGTCAGCTCAGTGGGACAGAGTGGGAGCTGTGTGGTTCTCCTCAGAGACCTTGGCACTGGCGGCGATCGTCTGCCAGCCCTCAGTCCTTTCATTAGTTCTGCTTGTCTAAAGAGATTTTCCCCCGGCTGTTGTGGCTGCTGGTGGTTTCAGCCGTCCTCCAGCTGCCTGTGGAACATGCTCCTGTCCCCTTCTTCCTGAACACAGCCACAGCCATGGGCTTGGCCTGGCTGGAGAGCCTGCCCGGGATGGTGCCTTCCCCTCAGAGACAGCGCCTGCCAGGGCTCGGCTACTTCCCAAACTTCCACCCTGTGCTAACACCAAACTGGGGCTTCCCGGCTCCTTTCCAGCCCTGCCCTGCCCTCTGCCCCCACTTTGGTTCCCAGCCATGCAGCCCTGCTTGCTGTCAGCCTTCCATGGAGTAAAGCAGAAAAAGCTGACAACCTGGCATTTTTTCCTGCTACTCTGTAATTTAAAGCTAAATATGGATCTGGGTCTGCCTTGGCTTGTTTTGGAATTGCCTCTTAGTTATTTTGGCACTGTTTCCCACCAGTGTAGTAGGCTGCCATGTGTATAGACTGTTAGCTATCATGGATGTGACTCACTGTTCACTTCAAACAGTACCTGGATTACAGTCAATCAATGAAACATAACCTGAATTTCTGTATGGCCCTTCTGGCAGAGCCTCCCTGAAACTGCCCAGGACCAAACTCTCAGCAGGCACTCCCCAATCCCTCGGAATTAACACAAGGTGGCACTCTCAGGTATTAGCACTTTCAGATTCACTTCACTTGGCTCTTAGAACTCCTACTTGACCCAACAGACTTTGTTTCCCAAATGATTCCAGAACTTTTCTGCTTCAGCAAGATGCCCTTTAGGTATAATGAGTAAGAAAACGTAACCAAAATGCTGCTGGGGGCTGCAAAAGTCAAGCTGAACCCCAGGACCAGGAGCGTGTGGAATTCAGGCCCTGCTCAGAGTATCAATTCCTCCTTTTCCAGGGAGTCCAAGACCCCCCTGCTTTTGCTGGTTTGTTAGCACAGTGTATGTGTTAGTAACTTGTTGCTTACATGTTTGTGTGAGTTTGAGTCAGATGTCATCTGTAAATGTGTGGATAGTGCTAGAACATAAGTAGAAAAGTTCATCCTCTGCACATGCCTTGGGTGGTGGGTAAACTGAGCATTTTGAAGATGTATCACTGGTTATACAGTATGAAAACTTTTCACCAAGTTAGTGATTTCTGGGAATTTGGATGGATCATTTTCCCTTATTTCTCAGCTCAGATGAAGGCAGCCAGATTCCAGAAGATGAGAACATTTTCAGTGAAAAGTTACTGACAGTTTAATAGAGAGAATAAATTTGTAGTTGCAACATTCACAATAGCAAAACTGTGTGTGTTTTTTTTTTTTCTGATAATAGAAGGAGAATTGTCAAAAATATCGACATGGGAAAGCTCTTGTGAGTGCTATCAATAGGGAATTTTCTGAGGAAAAATTATAGGCTTTGGCTGGTGCCTAGAGTGGATAAATTCCCTTTTCATTGGACACCAGTGCTCAATGCAGCTTCAATATTCACAGTTCAACACCTACAAGAAACTCAGGATTTTTCTCAGGGATAAAATGGTCCCCATTCAAGCATTCACAGAGCAGGGCTCACAGCTGTCAAATTGAGTTTCCAAGTGCATTTAATTTTGTTCCTTGCTCGGAGTGTAGAGAGGACTGGCCCTGGTAAGCGCCGTAACTGCTCATGGAGCACTTGCTCTTTGCTCCTTCCTACTCTGCTTTAGGAATTAACCTGGGCAGCCCCTGTTATTCCCAGAGTTCAATGCTGGTGCATTAAACATAAAAATGATCATTGGGGCACAGTGAAGGGCCTGTCTGTGGTTGTACTTTGCTACATCACAGCTCACACTGCAAATAGAGTCACGTCAGTTGACTTTGCAATGGATACAGGGAGGCAGATGTATGTCTCACTGTAATTTCAACTTTATCAGCTCTCTGTGCTTCACAGCATCTCCATCCTGTTCTTCGGACACGTGTATTACTCAAATGTTTCCCAATCAATTTTGCTTAGGCACAGCATCTCTCAGTTCCATAAGATGCTCCAGCATTTACACAGTACATTTCCTTCCTGTCGCAACATCCCGGAGCTATTTCTTCAGAGACAGATTGTTTGAGTTTCTGCAAGTCAAAGAATGTTCAGTACTGCAGAAGAATCACTGAAGCTGCCATCACACGGTACTTCTGGCTGCACACACTGCATTCTGTTCATTTCTTTCACCTTCCAAAACCTATTTGGAAAGTGCCCTTAGAGTGCTTTAAAAATGTTAACACATTGTCAGTCAGTATGTTGTCAGAGCTGTTCATTTGTCCTTTCTTGCTTTCTTGGAGCTTAGAAATGATTAAAGAATGGAGCTGTTCCAGAACCTTGTAAATACTGACAGGTTTTACTCTGCTCCCAGTTCCCAATAGGTTTGGCCAGACTCAACAGTAGTGAGCAAACACACAGGTAGTCCATGTACCCAACTTTCTCCCTGTTTTTGTATCTAATTCCGTGCTAGAACAGATGCCACACGTTGCTTGGGGTGCAGCTCTGTGTGCCAGGTACAGAAGTTCTGTGGAGAAAACGAGTGCTCCCTCTGAGCCCTCAGGTACTGGGCTGGCCACGCTGCCTGCAGAGCTGCTGCCTGGCTTTCCTGGTTCCTTCTCCAGGTGCTGTGAAATCACCATCCTTAACAACTGATGGTCACTGTAGAAATAACCTCTTTCTTTAAACAACCCTTTTACTATTGGAGGTCATATGTTTTGTGGGAGAATCCAAGCAATGTTTTTGTCACAGTCAAAAAATGCTGTGGAAGAAGCTCTGAAAGAGTGAATAGAATGGATGTCTCTGACATTAAGAGCGTCCTCCCACTCTCATGATATCAAACGTGGTATTTGAGTGGTTGTTCAAGAACAAAAGTGGCCTTCAGTAGGGCACCAGGCAAAGCAGAACTGTAGTTTGTCGTGCATCATCCACACTTTCCATGGCTCTGGTCTGGGAGGGCAGGGCTGGGCTCACGAGCTGGGCACATGACAGGGGACAGGGAGTGCTTTATTTGCTGTTTATGTCTCTGGCAGCCACCACAGGAGAAAGAGCAGCTCAGCTGGCCTGGCCTTGCCCAAGGGTGACTCCAGAGCTCCCTCCTGTGCACAGCAGGATGGCATTCCAGAGCCTGCACAGCAAGGTGTCCACGTACAGGCAGTCCACCCCTTCCCTCTGCTAAATACAGAGCCACAGCTAGGGCAGGAGAGCTCCACTCTGACAACCCAAGTGTTCTGTAACTCTTCAAATTATTTCCTGTGCCAAAATCATTTGGACGTACATATTTCAGCATTAAAAATAGGAGTTCTGTTACCCTGTTTGTCTTTTCCCACACAAAGTGGAAGCTTGAATACACAACTTCCCTGAATACACAACTTCCCTGAATACACGTGTGTAGGTTTTTTTGAGAAACATCAAGGAATTTTAAATTTGACAGCCAATGTACTCAACCAAAACAGCAGAAAATACTAAAATGGATGTGAAAGGATAGTGCAGACCATCTCAGCCTCCTTCAAGGCCTACCCGTGTGCAGTGGCTGTGTGCTCTGAACACGCCGTCTGTTCCAGCCTCAGTTGTCAGAGCTCCTCGCTGCTGTGCTCTGGAGACATGGGAGCAGATGGTGCTGGAGCTGTGCCACGGACAAGGTTTGCACGTGCGAGTTTCTAAACACAGACAAATGGGCAGAAAAGGGGAGTTCACGTTACCTGTGGCTGCTTGGTGCAGCTCTGCAAGAACATCTTCAGGTGTTTGGAGAAAATGAGGCTTTTATTCCCACTCTGAGAGTTCGGAAAAACTTCCAGACACTTGTGAAACCCCACAATAACCAGGAGTTTGGTGAAAATGAAATGATGTCTCAATCCTAAACTCATTCACTGTTGCAAGTCCACCAAATGGCCATTAAGGATTCTGCAGTGTGAAAGCTGGTAGGAACAACTTCTCTGAAAGGAAAGAGCTCTGTGTTTGCTTCCACCCTCCAATACAGTTTTCTCTGAAGTGAAAAGCAAGAGTTATGAATTTTTTACATTTCATCTTCTTGCATGACAGATCAGGTTTTTAAAGAATCTTTAGTGAAGGATGCCAAGAATAGAATTTTGCAAATGCATGTGCACTTCCCAGGGAGTCCATCCCCAGTGTCCTCAGCCTTGACATGAAATGATGGTGTGAGCAGCTTGCAGTGCTCATTGCTCCCCACATGCAAAAGGCCAGGTTTAACAGGAAAAAGCTTCTGACTTATAAACACCTACAGTTTATGAATGTGATAATAGATATTGAATATTCCATATTCTGACACCAGGCCTTCTCTGTGATGGTGTGAAATCTCAGTAACTGGAGCTTAAGATGGTGGTGATGGTCCTGGAGCTCACTTTTATTAATAGAAAAAAGATCAAATTCATAACTGATTAAAACAAAGCTAAAATCAAAGTTTACTCAACACTGACCAGAATGAAAAAAGAAAGCCCAGTGTCTGTCAATTTGCAGTGTTTGCACACTGTTAATCATCTCCAGAAGCCAACAAGAAGTTTTATTTTAAAATCTTTTGTGTGTTTTTATTTAAAACCTAAATATGGATGCAATATGTAATGTTCAAAACTCTACTCCAAAACATCTGGAGGCCACAAAAGAAAAAAAAAAATAGCTCAGTCCTTTGTAAAGATGAGCACAGCTTTGCAAATTGGCCATTGGAAAGGAGTGGGTGGCTTCCTGGGCCACCCTCAGCAGGTGACCTCTGCAGCTCCAGCAGTCTCTGCTCTGAGCAGGGCATTTAAACTGTTCAGTCTCAAATCTCGTGTGGTTTCACAATATCAACCCTGAGCAACCAAATCTGCAGATCATTCACACACAGGGTAATTTGGATACCTTTGGGGAAAGTTTGGACTTTTTCTTCAAAAGTGCAGATAAAATATTCTTTCTTTGTGTCACTTTTAAAGATAAACTAAAGCAGTTTGCCGTTCAGAATTGACTGCAACCTGTATCTTTTGTTCCTGGAAAAGACCTTAGGGCCGAGCCCCAGTAACCCAGATCTGAGCACAGCCACTGCCCAGAGCCTCGGTGCTGAGTAACCCGACTGTAATTAACGGCAGAAAATCCCCAGGGTGTGAATTCCCAGCAAGCATGAAGGGATCACAGCCCAGCCCTTGCTGATGGAATGATCGTGTCAGAGTGCACAACCTTTAAACAATACAGTGCCTAGCAGCAAATCTGTGCATACAGGTACAGCAGCAAATCTGTGCATGCAGGTACTGGGTTTGCATTTTTGTTTCGTCTCTGTGCAAATTTTAAAAGGAGTATCCCCATTCTCAGCCCCTCTTTAGTACTGAACTGTTCAGTGTTAAATAAAATTGGTGAATATGAGTATTTTTTACATACAAATAAGAAATTCAGGATATTAAAATCAGGAAGTAGCTGGGGTTTTGTAAGATGCCTGAGAATTCAGCTTAAAGCTGAATATGAAGAGTAATACTCATAGAAAGTGAGTAAGTACAACTGACAACATATCAGGAGTTTAGTCTAGGGGGAGGTGAAAATGATAAAACACACTTGTGTGTTACTTTTGCCAGCACAAAACTCTGTCTCGGCAGGGCTTTGTTCCCCTTCCTTTCCCTGCGCTGCTCGCTGTCTCCTGGGTGCTTTGGCTGTTAACACAAGCAATATTTACCCAAATGTCACGCCTAATTGCACGTGCTAATGCTCTGTGCATGAGAGATGAGGAGTACAAAGGAGCTTCCTTTCACCTATTCCAACAGCACAAAACAGCTCAAGATGCAACCTACATTTTACAGGGTGGAACTAAGATTAAAGGACATTTTTTCATGTAGATAAATACATTTATCCAGTTTTATTCTGTTGACAGCAGCGTTTTTAGACTGGGACATACCTGATTGTACTGGAGCATGGTTTAGAACATCCCAATATTCACTCTAGAAACAAGCTTTTAGATACCAAAACACTGAAGAGTTTTTTTCATGGCAAGGTAGGAACCTGAGGCTGTGCTTAACAATGCTGTGCATATCCTTATGCTTAGCCTCACTTGTTTAAAGCAACAGGATCAAACCCTGGGTCTGATAAGCTCCAAAGGCATCTTTTGCCAAAGCCTCCAACAATTCAAATCCAAGAATGTCACCGTGGTCTATCTTTGAAAATGTCTGATCACCTATTGCTCATAACAGCGTCACATTCTCTCTCCAGCCTAGTGTGAATGCAAACAGGTCTGGAAGGGCTGGGAGCACCCCAGGGTGTTTGATTGTCGGGCAAAGCAGCCGAGAATTGTGCTGACAGTTCTGTTCCAGTTCTGGTACTGAGGAGTATGACTTTCCTTTGGGGTGGGAGCAGTGTCTGAGGTTTCTAAGGGTAAGCAGAGCTCTCAGTAACGCGTCCGGCAGACACTGGATGGAGCCCTGCTCTCTGAGGAGACCCGCTCCCGCTGGAGCCGAGATGGCAGCGGCAATCAGAGAGAAAAAGCCGCCACAATGAATCCTTCAGGCGTTTTCTCAAGAAAATGTTGACTCTAAAAATAGGGTGTGGAACAGCAGCTGTGGCTCCCATCCCGGGCAGAGCCTGTGCCCAGCCCAGGCAGCACAGGACCTTCCTCTGGGGCCGCTGGGGGAGACGGCAAGTCTGGGACTGGGGAAGTGCCTGAAATGAAAGGGAATGATAAAAATAAGTCTCTCCAAAAACCAGTCAATCTGGGTCTGACTGCACCGGAGAGGGGAGTTCCTCTGGAGCTGGCTGCAAAGAGAAGAGGACTGGAGCCAGCAGCTGAAGCCCCTAGGCACAATGACAACATGTTTTGGAAAGTTCTGCATCGTGCCTTTTGTTTCTTTATTATTCTGTGGTTGAACGTATGCCTCTGCTGGAAACGCAGTTTTGCTTCATCAACCACACTTGTTTATTTATAGATTATTTTTTTAAATCAAAATTATAGACTAGATTTGCCAGTGCTTATTACACCGAAATAAAGTCAGGACAAAGCCCTTTGAAGCTACAAATATTTCCAGGCCCTTCATTAGTATATCAAGGGTTTAATTCTTAGAAAGAAAAAAATAATCACTGGAAGTATGAATGCAAAGTTTCCTGGTTGGTTTTGTTTGGGGTTTTTTTTTAAAATATAAGTAAAAGGCATTTTTGAGATTCTTAATTTCCCTTTTCTCTTGTCCTGCTTCCCCCAGGCAGGCAGTGGTAACATCTGTCTCTGGTAAGAGGGGACCCCAGGGCAGTCAGTGCCAGGGCTTTGGCCAGGCCTCACCTGCCACAGCTGCAGGAACTGAACTGCCCAGCTGGGCGCTTCTTTTTTATTGCCTTCAGACTTGGGAGATTGTTTTAAAGGGGTCCTGACATTTTAAAAGTAGCCTGATGTGGTTCCTGCTTGTTTTGGTGGTGGATTGGCTGACAGCTTTCTGCTTGTGGTGTTCTCATTGAATACCAGCACTTTCACTTTTGTCAGAGGCTGAATGTGTAACCTCTTGGTGATATTAATCCCCTTATATTATCACTGAAACACTGCCAGCCCATTTTATGGACTAGCATCCTTTTATTGCCAGGAGATGCCTTCGGATTTTCCTTTAAATTATGTTGCAAATTCAAGAGCTGCACACACAGAAGGATCTGGGCTGGGTCCCGTTGTGCATCCAGAGGGGAATGCCTGTGAGACACTTTCCAGTGCATTTGAAGAAAGACAGTCTCAGCTTCTCTCGTACCATTCTCTTTCCAAGCACTGAACTCCTGAGTGTCTGGAAGAAGCAGTGACAGGCAGGAGTGTGTCAGCCACGTCAGGGCTGAGGGGGTAGGGAGCAAATGTAGATCTGCAGGAGAGCACCAGCTCTGCCTCACATTCCTGCTCATCCTGAGCTCTGGAAGGATTCCCTCATGGACAGGGTTTAACAGAAAGCTCACATATTCACTTTGTCCTCTCTAGGTGCTACAGAGTGTTTGGTGATGGTGGCATGTAAAGGAAAGGGGCCCAGAAGTGCACAAAAGCCGTTTGGAAACCATTACTTGTGTCATTCCTCGAATTCCTGGTCTCTACATGGGAGCCGCCAGGAGGCAGCTCAGCTGTTCATCTCCCACCTCAGTGACACAGTCAGATATCTCTGGCAAACTCAGGATATCTCTTCAAAATAATTTTATTAGCCTAAGTATCTTCAAATAATTAGTTGTAAAAGCTATTACCAGCAATTCCATATGCAGGGCTGCAGCCTGAGTTTGGAAAACATATGGACATCCCAAACTCTAATGAGCAGGCACTGTCTTTAGAGGAGAAAGAAAAGCTGTTTTCCTTTATTCTGTAATCATGAAGTGAATGTTAATCAGAATAGTTACCATTTCAGCTAGTATCCACTGGGATTCAGGGAAACACAAAATAGCAGCATGTCAGTCTATTCCTGGCTGGGAATACAGTCCAACACACCACCTGGCAGCTTGCTCCTCTGGGTAGAAGATCTAGGAAATTAGGAAGTATTCGTAATCAGATTTCCTCTCATTGCTTTAGCACATTTCCTCTGGATCTCTGTAGCTGTGGTGCTTGTTGGGACCTCGTGTCCTCAGTGGTCTCTGCACAGGGATCTTTGTGACAGGCTGAAAGCAGAGCCGGGGCTGCACGGGGTAGCTGTGACCTGCAGTGCCACCTCCCTGCAGAGCAGCTTGGCTTTTCCTGATTTTTAATGGATAACTGCAGCAAAAACAACCCCCATGGGAGTGTCACAGGGGGGGAATGATCTCTGAGCCCCTGGGAAGGAAGGAAGGAAGGAAGAGTGGGGATCTGCCCTCTGACAGCCCCCAGCCTCAGCTCAGCTCTTTGATCAGGCCCCAGCTGCAGTCCCACCTCATATTCTTTTTCTGTTGTTCTACTTCTTTCTTCTATTTTTAATCATCAGGCTGACCAAGCTTCCTTCTCTGGGAGGCACAGGAACCAGGGCTTCCTCTGTGCATTTGCTGCCTTGGTTTTTAATTCCAGGAAAAGTCAGGTTATGGGGGAATCCAGGGTGAGATTTCTCATTCACTGACACTCGGTGCGTTTGTCTGTACATTGAAATTCTGTCAGGACCTGCCCAACCACTGTTTTAATTGCTCTGCAACACATTCTATCCTTGGGGTCTGTCCCTCCTTTGAACCTGAGATCACCTTAACCCCATCCCAAGTCTGATGCTCTCCACAGACTTCAGTGCTGCCACAGGCCAGTAATTACAGCATTAGTTCTGCTCTTATTTCAAGTGAAGCACTGTCATTTTGTCTTTCATGGCAAAACCAAGCCTGTTTCACCTCACAACAGGTTTCTGAAAGCAACTCTTCCTGTTAAGTGAATTGTGTGTTTTCTTCCATCCCTCTTCTGTGCTCAGGAATGTCAAATTCAGTTCCCACCTATTACTGACTACTTACCTGTAAACTAGTGCTGCCAGTACTTAACACAAAAGGCAGATAAGTTCTCATTTGAGGAATAAATACACTGAATGCAGACTGTGAATATTTTTGGCTCAATAAATGTTACTGTTTTTAAAGTAAACTGATACCACCATGTACCAAAGGAATTCTGTTGTGTGGTTCCTGTGCTGGATGAATGACCACTCTGATGCTTTGGGGGACGACTGGCCCCATTCAGGGGACACCAGAGACAACTGAAGGGTATTTTCAAGCCATAGAGCAGAGACAGAAGCTTGTGAGGTACTGTCCTACCTTTGGAGAGCAGCCAAGCACAATACTGAAAATGTCTGTGTTTTTTTCTGGGGACCATCCAATTGCTACAGCAGTTACTACGTGAATAAGAGTAAGCAACATTTTTCAAGGTTAGCAGGAAAATAAAGAGCTAAATAAACCTGTCAGTGAATTTAAAGTGAATGCAAGGTGAGACAACAAAATGCAGAATGAGCAAAGATCTAAATATTCCATCTGGACATTCACAACCCAGAAGGGATGGTGGCTCTGTCAGAGGAGGCTTGGTGTAAAACAGCTTGGCTCTGGGCAATCCAGTCGGCTTCAGCACAGTGCTGATCAAATCCACGTCTTCCAGTGAAACCATCTGCAATGTGATTTGTCTTGCCTGACCAGAATGTAATGAGAACACACTTGTGTGTGGCAGCACATGAGTTTCTGTGCTGTTGTTGACAGCTTCAATGGTTGTTTTCATAAAACTGAAAAATAATCATAATGCTGCCCACGTAGAAAGTGGAAATATTCTGAGAAAGTTGAATTGTCTTTGAGTTCTCTATGTCAAAGGGATGGAGGCAATGCAATACTGAATTACCAAAGGATTCCAGGCATGGACCAGCAGAATCCAGGGCATGGGAGGAGGGAAAGACACAGAATTTACAGGCACTGCCTGGTTGCATTTGGAGAGAATATCTTGCAAACCTGTCAAATGTGGCCATTCCTTCAACATCTGCAGATGCAAGTAAACGTCTGAAGACAAGTTTAGGTTCTGAATGGAACAGCTGCACTGTTATTAGAAGAGCCATAAAACCTACAAAAGACCTCATGAATTTCTAAAGCCTCTGAAATGAAAAGTGTGCAGAATAACATCTGCTCATCTTTCCTGAGGTCTATTGTTGCATCTGCCCTGACAAAGATTCCCAAAGAATGCACATTGTTTGTATGTTTTCTAAACACTTTAGGAGACATCATTTCTAACAGCTCATTTGAATCTCCAGGAATATCCTTTGACACGAATTCCCTCTGCAATCAAACAGGAATTAAGAGGAAAATCTGTTCTTGTTTTACTATTTGAAAAAGAAATCTGCTGAAAATCAAACAAGTACAGTTGCCGGAGGCACTGATGGGAATGGTCAGGCACTGAACAATTGCTCCCTTTCCGTGATTTTGCTTTGGTCACACAAAGCTTTTGCTCCCACTAGTGACTGGGGGGAGGGAGAATACACAGAATTTTTAATGCCTGTAGAAACCTTACAGTATTGAAATAACTGAATGATGGTAACAGGCGTGTTAGTGAAGAGGTTACAGTGAAATCTACCACCTCTTTTTTTCCCTCTCTTTAAATTATTTCAAACAATAACAGATGCAAGAGTGGTAAGCCAGAAAGTAAAATGAATCCCCTGTTATTGATTTAGCTTCTGAACAAGCTTTAGTTCTTCATCCTTCTGAGCGTTCTCCAGGTCGGAGGGTTATTTTGTGAGATGGAAGATTTTCTGTGGAGAAGCTTGAAAAAGGCAGTGCTGTAGGATATGCTCTATAGAATCACTGAGCTATCTGGGGATTGTGCAGGAAGAACAGAAGTACCACTGCTGCTAGAAAAGCCAGTCTTTCTTCACTCCATCACCACGGTCAATGAACAAACATGGTTTCATTTAGTGTTGGACCAATGTGATCCTAAGATTTGACATCTTTGGAAGAGGCAACATGAAGAAAACTTGGAACATTTGAATTTTTCTAACTGGAAAATTCTGGCTTCCTTCTCTATGACCTT
The DNA here is from genome assembly GCA_013399915.1 of Illadopsis cleaveri. Taxonomy (NCBI): domain Eukaryota; kingdom Metazoa; phylum Chordata; class Aves; order Passeriformes; family Timaliidae; genus Illadopsis; species Illadopsis cleaveri. The sequence goes on along the minus strand of VXBB01009983.1, from coordinate 297,011 downwards.
GTGAGTGTCTTGGGCAATCTCAACAAGGTACAGGGAGTTCCTTCTTGACTGACATTTTCTAATTGTTTTGTGACCTTTTCTCCTCTCTCTCTCTCTCTGTCTTCTTCACACTCAAGTCAATGCTTATTAAAATAAATTCAAAAATTTTATGTAATTAATATTGATTACTGTAGTTAGTGGTGCTGAAAATGCAGTTTATTGGCTGTGCTGCCTGACAGATCCTCCAGCAGAAGCTGAAATTGTAGCTCAGAGTGGCAGGATGCCTTTAGAATCTGCACCTCCAGTCTACTCCAGATAGGTCCTGATGACAGGTCCAGTGTCTTGGATTGGAATGAAATAGGATAACATTTCAAAATAGACAAATAGAGTGATCATTTTAATCCAGATTGATAATGTTCTTTCAATTTTTTTTAATATACATAAATATTATTTCAATATAATCTCTTAATTAGGCAACAGGCCTCTTTGTTACTTTGAATAATTGGTAATTGAAAAATCTTTCCCATCTGTTTATAATAAAAAGCATCTGCTCAACATCTGCCAGAGAAGAAAAGTCTTTGGTGGGAGAGAATCTGTGGCTTGGAAAAAACATGGTCTCTGTTCAGGGGGCAGAAATCACTGGGTGCACTACATTATCTGCCTACTCCGATTTTAAATTCACTCACTCCAGGGATGGTTTCCTGAGAGGAAGGGCTGCCAGCTCTGCCTCAGCCTCATCTCCACATCCCCGTCTCCAGCCATTGTCTAGCTCTGCCTGGATTTAATTTATTATTATTGCATCATTAATGAGAATCACACATTCATCTGAGAATCACAACACATTTTTTTATCTAGTAAAGTCAATTTGCATTTTATTTAGTCCATTCATATCTTCCATTGGCTCACATATGTGAAGAACTTGTGGGACTAAATAAATCTTTATATATATTCTATACCACATTATTCCTGTGATGGTTTTTCAAAGCAGAATTGGGAAGTTTGCATGTTAATCACCTGCAATCCGTGATAACCACAAGGTTGGCCTCAAGGGTCTAGATAGATCTGTACTCGGAAGTGTGTACCTCATCATGCTCACATGGAATTTCAGTTTCATCTAGAAAGATCTCTTCAAAATGAATGCAAGCAAAAATTTCATTTTACCAGGTCAGATGCACCCAAACCCTTGAGATCTGGACAGTTTTTCAGTCACCATCACATAGAACTGCTCTGAGTCTGGGCGCTACATGCAGAGCCCACAGGCATTTGTAAATGTAAAACTTACAAAACCCAGAGTGGTGGTTTTCAGGAGCAGCAGGTAAATAGTGATCCAGGCCAGGAGTTCGGCACTCTGCAGGTGTGTGCAGGGCTGCAGGGAACAGGGATGCACCGGCACAGGTCCCAGCCCGGCCAGGTGTGTGCAGGGCTGCAGGGAACAGGGATGCACCGGCACGGGTCCCAGCCCGGCCAGGTGTGTGCAGGGCTGTAGGGAACAGGGATGCACCAGCACAGGGTCCCAGCCCGGCCAGGTGTGTGCAGGGCTGCAGGGAACAGGGAAGCACCGGCACAGGTCCCAGCCCGGCCAGGTGTGTGCAGGGCTGCAGGGAACAGGGATGCACCGGCACAGGGTCCCAGCGCTGAGGTCCCAGCCCGGCCAGGTGTGTGCAGGGCTGCAGGGAACAGGGATGCACCGGCACAGGGTCCCAGCGCTGAGGTCCCAGCCCGGCCAGGTGTGTGCAGGGCTGTAGGGAACAGGGATGCACCGGCACAGGGTCCCAGCGCTGAGGTCCCAGCCCGGCCAGGGTGGCTGAGCCGCGGGCATCGCGCAGGGGAGGCTCCTGGAGGAAGGAGCTGCTCCTGCCCAGCCCTGCCCCGCTCTCCCGGCTCCCGGGGCCCCGCCTGTGTCCCTGCATCCGGGAGCAGGTGGGCAGAGTCGGCACAAAGGGAGTCCTCAGCCACGGCTGCCTCCTCCGGGCATCTCTGCTGGCTTTGTTCTGTCTCAGCTGCGGCCAGTCTGACCTGACATCTGCCATCAGGCATGAATTGCCCTTGGAGACATTAACTTGATCAATTACTCTGTAGTTGTCTTTAATAAATTCTCATTTTGCATTAATACTGACCTACAGCCAAATGAGAACCTCTGTTGTGTGCGGCTCAGGCCGTACAAACAGTCTATGGATCTTGCCATGGCAGGAGTCTCTCATCTCCCCGTTGGTGATGATAGGGACCAAGTTTGATGTGTGCAGGACAAGGGTTGTGACAAAGCTCTCTCTGCAGCCATCCTTCCCCAGTGCACAGTGAGAACCATGTGCTGCTTTGTGCCCTCAAAGCTTGTTAAATCCTGTCCGCATTTAGGTTTCTCTTCATCCCTCTCCTACAGTCACAAATGCTTTTGTTACAAATCAAAGCAGTGAGGAGACATGTCTGTCTGCACCTTGAGAGGACACACGTGTCTGAGTCTCTGTCACTCAGTCACATCCTCCTTTGAGCCACTTGGTGGAAAATACCTTCAGCTCTAAGAATCAGGAGTCCTTCAGCTGCTGAGCTGTGACAAAGTTGTGTCTTTAATCAATGTCAGAGGCAAACACACAAAGACCTTAGTGGAGCAAAAGCTTTGGTGGTGCAGAGCACATCAGAAGGCTGCCCTGGGGCATCTCAGACAGTGTCTGGCAGGTGACTATTTCCATGGCAGCAAACCCAGGCCAAGTTCACGGCGGGGACGCTCAGAGCCAGCCATCTACAGCTCCAGGTTATTATTTGCAAGCAGTGGAAACAGTGATTTATGAAATGCAAGAATGTCCTGTGAATGGTGTTTATAGATGCAACTTCAGATCTTCATTTCATTGAATATATCAAACAGCTCAAATAACACTGGAAGGAATTATCAAACAATTACAGGATTAATTTGCCCTTTCAAAATTTGATTACATGTTTTGTGTCATCTAATCCTGTCACTCAGGGAAATCATAATTATGTTTCCCTGCAGCATAAATGTTAGTGAAATGTGCTGTCCAAGTCAATCAGTGTTATGAAGAAATTAATCTAACCCAGTTCCTGTTGCTAATGAACTTTTCCATTAGCTGTGAGCTCTTGTCTGTGGTCTGTGCTGGTCAGGCAGAGCAGCTTCAGCAGCAGCTTTGCTGCCTCTCTCTCACGTGGCTCTGTCACTGTGTCCCCATGTGAAGAGGGCACAGGGTGCCCGTTTTTGTGGAGAGCTGTGTCCCCTGGCCATGGGTCAGAACATGGGCTTTTGGTGTGATGGATGTGCAGGAGTGTTTGGGCTGAGTTAGAATGCAAACGCCCCACAGTGAGACAGGCTGAGCCTGGCACAGTGACAGCAGCACAGGGTTTGCCTCTCACAGTCCTACCCCAGATGTGACAGTGCAGTGACAAAGGGTTTACCTACACAGCAGTTAGAGAGCACAGGTTGACAGTGCTAAATCATTTTGGTAAGAAATTTGTTTTCTCTGCTGGTTCCTTTTAAAACCTCCATGATTTGCTGCCCCAGTCTCTTGGACAAAAGTGACTGGGGAGTGGTGGAGATGGAGCTGCAAACACAACAGTATTATTGAGAGGCAAATGCTGCAGATTTGAGAGTCCCTCCCCTTTATGACTCAGACACAAGTTAGTCCATGTTACATTATACTGGTCCTTTATGAGAAGCTGTAGGATAAGTTAAAATTTGTATTATATTTGATAAAATATGATAGAAGATACAATATAAGAAAAAGTGAAGGGCTGAGATGTGGTCCCATATTGCTGCTCATTACCTGGCTCTTCATTCTTCCTGCTGTAGTTCCTTTCACACTGTAGTACCTCTGATTCTGGAATTACTTATTCAGCCATTCCTCCAACAAAGCACTTGAGTGCAGAGACAGTCAGTTGCTTAGAAAATGCTTATTTAGGTGACAACTCTATGTGGCAGTTAAGCATGAAATAAATAATACTGTGGCATCCTTACCATAGCTTCCTATCTGAGTCAGCAAGGAGGGGGTTGGTCTTTATTGCTGTTTCTCTTTAGCATATGATTAGTATCGAGTTTCTTTTCAAGTGCTTTGCTCATGGATGTTTCAGGTTGGAGTTTTGGTTTCCAAGATAACATTCCTCCTCACTGAAAGACAACATAATTTTTCTGACTTGTCTTTTCATCAATTATGCCGTGACTTCCCCCTGATAATACAGGGGGAAGATATTTCATTTCCATTTTAATAGCAGAACTCCCTTATGTACAGTGATGAATGGCTGAGATCCTGACCTGACGTCTGCTGAAATCAATAAAGTACCTTCTCTTGGTTTTTGTTGTCTTTGGATCAGGCTGTGCAGCATGATCCTGTCCACTGAAGTCAGTGGGAATTCTGTCTTTGATTTCACTGAGCACTGGTGAAGACATTGAATGAACAGTGCATTTCATGGTGGCAGGCTGTTTCTCTGGTAAAATGAGCCACTTGCAAAATCCAGGTTTCCTGGGGACATGATGTTACAGGTGGAGAAATGAAAAGTCAGATGGTCAAGTCTCGAAATTCACTGGGCTTTTGCTCCTGTGTTTAGTGTTTTGTTATGACCAACATGACAGCAATTGTTATTCCAGATATTGTTATGATAAAGCCTCATGTGTCACTCAGCAAACTGCATACCTCATTCCCCTGGGACATTCAGTTGCCACTGAAGAGTTATTCCAAAATATTTTGCTGGCAATTTGGATTTGGAGATTATTGTTAGTGTGATGACAAATACAGTTCTTCCTTTCCCTTTCTCAACCAGAAAGGCTCATTTAAAGTTTAGGTACATTAGTTCTGTGAGCCTGAGGAACACAGAGCAGGTTCTCAAAGCACTGGTTGTTCCTCTGTGCACAGGAACCACCTTATCCAGACCACAGCTCCACCAAACATGGCACTGAATGGCTGTAAGGTCCATTTTGTTTCCTCTCCAATGTGTGGGGAGCCTCCAGCAACTCATGAGGACATGAACTTTCTGTGTCTGTAGTATCCTTAATTGCCTGCTGCGTGGTTACCATGTTGTCTCTGTGTGGCACTTGGCTTTGCAGCCAGCTCATTTCTGAGTAGCTGTGAGTAGCAGGTCACAGACAGCCTGACCTGGGCCAGCTGCACCCGGAGGTGTCACCCCTTGGGGCTCTGGGAGGCTTCTTTAGGGAAGGCTGTCATTAGCCTACAGCAGCAGGTTCAGACCTTGTGCCTTGCTGATGTACCTAAAGTTAGCATGTTTAAGTCCCAAGTGCAGGCATACAGACATGGGATTTTAAGACTGTTCCCTCGTTTAGGCTCATGGCAGGGTAGATATAATGGCCCCATGTTATCTGGAGCAGTATTTGCATGAGATATGTCATCAGCTGAAGTTAACCTGTGTGTGTGTCAGAGGAGGACAAAGAGCATTGCAATATGCCAGCTGTAGAGCACACGCTGTTTCCTTTACTCCCCCTCTGACCCTGACAGTCCCACAGTGTGCATCTCTGTAGGACTCAGAGTGTTCCAAGGAGCAGGAGGGTTGTGTGGCCTCAGGCCTGCTAAGCTATTTAGCAGCCCTGGTGTGTCAGTAATCCTCTCCTGAATTAAAACTGGGCAGCAGCTCCTGCTCAGCCTCTTGGGCCCTCCTGCGTGCCCCATTCGATTTGCTCGGGGTTAGCAATGGCTTCATTAGGGGAGGAATGCTTTTGGGAAGAGAACTCCCGGGCCAAAGCTGCTGGGAGGCTGCTGAACCCTGTCTCAGGCAGCATCTCTGGATAGTGCTTGGAACAGAAATCACTCACCATTGGAACAGCACACAAAGGCATAACCAGTGACTCCAGTTTATCCTACATGCTGGGCCAGAGCTGCCTGCTCCCTTTGGATGCCCAAGCACTCCTTTGTGCAGGCTGCACTGGGAACACAGCTGGGGATGGGTTTATTCCACTGTCCCTGGAGTTTCAGTGGTGCCTGAGGACTAAGCCAGGCTGTTTTGCACCACCCTGTACCAAGAGTTCCAGTGCAAAAGCTAAACCGAGGGAGGTGGATGTGTGCTCTGCAGCCTGAATCCCTGCATCACAGCTCTTCTTGTTCTCTGCTGCTGCAGGAATGCAGACAGATATTGAATATGAGTTTGCTGGCCCCTCCCAGCTCAGCCCAGATGTCAGCCCTGCTCTTGGCTCCCTGCTGCACAGGACAGCCCTGACCACTCCAGCTCTGAAGGCCCCCTCATGTGGAACCCACTGGCTTCAACAGCAGCAAAGTCTGAGCCATGTTTTGACATGAGAAAACTCCTTGTTTTCTTTAGAAAGTTCAAGCAATTCCCAACTGTCTTCAACTGCTGATGACCAAAACACTTTCCCACTCTTCTAGGGATGTAAGTCCTATCCTGCCTCTCCAAATGAGGGAGACACAGCTGGTCCTGAACTTCAGGAGTGGATCTGCATGTTCATTAACTGCCTGGGCAGTAAATTGAGTTTAAGCATCCACAGCACTATTCATTTTTTGTCTTCAAGGCTTTGGAAATCCATCTTGCTCTGCAATGATATGGAGAAAACAAATAAAACAAAAGGATGCACATTTACAGAAATGTAGAATATGTTGTATCTAAAAATACATTTAACCTCAGCTGAAAAATCAGAATAATATATGCCAAGATCTGCTTAATCACCCAGAATGGAAGGATAAAACACTCTTGATACATGAAAAGCAAAGCCTTTCCGGCTTTGGTCCATGTTGGGGACTGTTCAGCAGTGAGCAGGAAGGGCACACACTGCTGGGACGGATGGGAAGCAGGTGAGGTGCTCCAGATTAACATTCTGGTACAACCAGAGGGGCTCAGCACGTCTGGGTAATTGACTGCAAATTGGCAGATGGCTGTGGTAAGAGGATTACCATGAATCAAGTTAGATGGCAAGTGTAACAAAGCAATAGCAAGCAAAAATAACATTGCTTTTTCATTCCAATTAAAAACTAAGTGAATACCAGTAGCTTTGAAGCATATTGAATGACAGCAGCTTTTGATGTCAGCATCCCCAAAGCTCCTCTTTCCTTTCTCACCTCCTGTCCTGACCCCCCTGGGCCTCTGTCCTTGCTGCCTCCACTTGCACAGAGTGTCTGGAAGATTTTCCCTGCCGAGTTGGTTCGACAGCAGCTTGGCTGCTGGGCTGTCACAGGGAGAATTACCCTTGAGGTGCACCAAGAGAAGGACTCCAATGTCCCTTGTTCTTTACAGCATCACCAAAAAGCCTCATGAATGCAACATGCCAGGCCTGGAGCCATCCCAGTGTCCCAGGCTGTGAGCACAGGGCACTGGGGCACAGGGATTGTTCACTGATGTGTGTTTGCTCTGGCACCTCTTCCCTGCTCCGTTCAATGGCTGGTCCCATCTCCCTTCTGCTTGTTAGCTCCTTCAGCTCTCACTCCATTGCTTTCCCCCAGCCATCCCCCCCAGGGGGCATTTCCTGGTGACTGCAGAGGGATCAGGTCCTGGAGCATGACTGTGCCTGGCCAGGGTCCCCAAGCCAAGCCCTGACAGCAGCACCCCGTGAGGAGAGCTGGCTCCAGCTGCCAGCCAGGGCTGCCAGCTGCTGGGAGCAGCAGCACTTGGGTGCCAACAACTCATCCCAGAGCAGTCCTGCCATGAGAGGGAGATGATAACTGCAGGCTGCTAGGGAAGGAGGTCTGCCAGCTGCCCGGGCAGCACTGCCAGAGCCAGCTCTATCTCCAGAGTAAGGAAGGCAGCAGAGGAGTGTGTGAGCCAAGCCAAAAAGATAATCCTTGCTGTGGCAACACAGCATGTCTGCATGCAGGCAGGGAACTGGCCTCCCTGAGGAGAGCTGCAAGGGGGGAAATCCCCCAGGGATGTCCCACTGGCTCCAAACTGCCTTACTGGCCAGCAGACAGCTCAACTATAGCCTTGAAACTGGAGAGGAATGAGGACAAAGGTACCATTATAGAAATAAAATATATATCATCATATACAGCTTTATCTGACACTAACATTAATGGAGATCTTTTCAAGAGTTTCAGCAGGCCCAAACCATTCAGTCTTCAGAGGAAGAAAGTGCCTGAGAATTTGAAGGACTCTCTCTGTTCTTCATTTTCTCCCTGAGCTGTGTTTCTCTTCAGCTGGCACCTCTAATACTTTGTGTTTCTGCTAAAGCAAATAGACCGTTTTGCTTTTTGTTAGTTCAGTTTAGGCAGAAGTTGGTAGAAGGACTAAGCGGAAAGAATGCAAGAGGTTTCTGCCATGGAAATGAAGCAGGAAAACTTCCGTCGAAATGGCTCACGGAAGTGCGAGGAAGTGTCGGCAGCCCTTCCTCGGGAATGGATGGCAATTGCTGCAGTGCCACTTTGTGGTGGGATCCAGAAACGATCCACGGGAAATGCATCTCCACCAAGAGCAGCTGAACACGGGAACGAGGAGCTGCGACACTGAGCTGTGCTTTAATTCGGCTCAGCTCGGGTCGGCTCTGTGGAGAGAAGGGTCACGGTGTCACCTGAGGGTGAGTGACCTCCAGGCCCTTTGGCCAAAGCGAGTGGGTGTCCCCAGAGTACGAGTGACTCGCCATGGTGCCACCGTCCAACCTCTCCAACCTCCAAAGCCAAACATGGGTACTCAACCTCTGGGCTGTGTATCCGTGTCTGAATTTTCCTTGCAGTGTTTCCTGCACACCTGCTGATGCTTCTTTCTGCCTTACTCATCTTCAAAACCTGACTGGTCCTTTGCCAATGCCCAGAGATCACCAGAGGAACTGAAAAAGGGATCATAGTTTCCTTTTTCTAACCTCCACGTGGATATGACCAACCCCTCAATTCATTCAAAATCCAGCAAAAAGTGAGGAGGCCACACCTGCGAGAAATGCCACTGGGTTCAGAGGCTTTACAGCTATAATTAGTACTGGAAATTGTAACTACGAAATGACCCTGGTTAATGTGCCAGTGGCTGGGCCGTGGCCCTGCACTTTGCCCAGGGCAGGAGGTGGAGCTCATCCCTGGGCAGAGAGCAGGAGCTCAGCCCTGCAGTGCCTGTGGGCAGAGCAGGAGCTCAGCCCTGCAGTGCCTGTGGGCAGAGAGCAGGAGCTCAGCCCTGCAGTGCCTGTGGGCAGAGAGCAGGAGCTCAGCCCTGCAGTGCCTGTGGACAGAGCAGGAGCTGAGCCCTGCAGTGCCTGTGGGCAGGGCAGAGCTGCTCCTGCTCCAGCCCCTCTCCTGGCTCTAACCGGCCGTGCCTGTGCAGCAGCTCCGGGCTGGGCACAGTTGGGCTTTGGGCAGGGATGGTGCTGACAGAGCAAAACCAAACCCTGCATCCACCACCTGTGTGATTGTGCAGGTGGCTATGGAACCCCAGGGCAGCCTGAGGGCTTCTATCTCACCTGCAGTTATTGCTGAGCATGGTGTAGTGTGACAGGAGGGTGGCTGGGGGCGAGCAGCTCACTGCGGGAAACACCAGTGTGGGACCAGGGCAAGGACTGACAGATCATGACTGCCAGAGTCAGAGTTAGCTAAGTGAGAATAAAGAGCCACAGGCATGTTGTTGAGCAACAGAGAGATTAACTAAGGGCCTGAGGTGTGATATGTGGGCTGTTTCAGACCTGTTGTGGCCTTTGCACATTCTTAGAGGGGCCGTGACCTGCCCAGCACTCCCTGAGCCTGGTACAGAAACCTGAAGCTGAACGGCACAGCCGGGAGCAGCAGGGACACGAACTGACACCTTGGAAAGGCTCCGCCCGCCCTGCTCTGTGCCGATGGCCTGGAGCTGCCTGTGGCCGCACAGCTCTTGAACTCCAAGCACAAGGGGAAATGCAGACTGCAGCTACTGCTGCAGAAATTCCAGAAATTCCTGCTTCGGGTTGCGTGTGATGCAAATCAGGGTGCGAACCCGGGAGGACCAGTGCTAATGCTGATCTCTCTCTGCTTCCTCCCGAAACGACGCTTGCTTTTCTTTCAAGAAAATGTGGTTTACCCTAAATTTATCAGAAAAGAGATAATTAGATTCTATCGACCGGCACAGCTCCAAGCATTTAAGTTCCTGGGTGATTTCTGCAGTACCTGGTGGGAGGGACTGGGCAACCCTGCACCAGGCACAGTCAGGCATTACCCAGTGATTAACTGCAACACTGGGTTTGAGCAACCTGCATCGTTCTAATCTCTGAGTCCAGTCCGCTGGCACTGCCTTAAGGACTGTCTGAATGCATGTTCCCTACCTGGAATGAAAACTTCTCTGTTTTCCAAAGGTACTGTTGTTTGAGCCTTTCCCAAATTCTGGGAAAATGTCTTTGATAGCTACTCCACAGTCAGGGACTTGTCACTTTTAGATCTCCAGGTGTATTCTTCACATTCAAGTTCAACACATGCAGTCTAGTCTAACCAAGAAAAAACAGATTTTATTTTCTCATCCGTCATCTCTTTATCACTCGCTCCTGGTGAGTGAGCAGAGAATTCATAAGGGGCAGATGCAGCTCTCAGCTCCAGTGAGATTATTTACAGTGTGTGCCAAAGCTCCACCCTGGCTGCACACGCCAGGCAGTTGTTACAGGCGTGTGCCACTTTTCTGAAGGAGTCTGTAATCCAAACTCCTCTTGGTTTTCTAGCACATCACTGCACTCATGAATATTTCTGAGGCTAGAAATCAGATGAACAGCTCTGTCTAGTGGCACTTGCAATAACTACATGAGAAGGTCGTTATTTCTAACAGAACTCAGTCCATGTGTTGAATCAAGTGAGTCTAAAAATAGCTGCTTGGCTTGCTTTTCCACATGGCAAATGCTCCGAGTACTTCTGGAGACATGGGATAAACATGTGAGGCTACACTCTGCCATGAGCTTTCTGTTCTTTTAAGAGCTTTACTGCCTTTATTTAGTTTTCACCAAAAGCAATAAAAATCCCAGAGGCTTGCCTTTCCTAAAGCTGTGATTGTGATTTGGAGGGCCCTGTGCTTCCCTGCCCCTGAGGTGTTTGGTGCTGATGTCCCAAACCCATCTCAGCTCACCAGCCTGTTGTATGGCACAGTCACTTTGGTTTGGGTTTTGGGCAAGTTCCATGATACTGCTCTGTGTGGTTCTTAATAAACCCATACAACTGGGGAAATTATTCTGGAGCCTGCCAGAACCTGGGCCGGGGGATCCCTCACTTGGCCAGTTTTAAGCCTGGACAGGTCCTGGTTCAGGACCTGGATATGGAGGGTGAAAAAGCCCCAGTTACAAACAGGATGTCAATGTGTCCCTCTCAGTGTTTTATCTCCCAGGATGTGGCCAGATGGTGAGTTACCTTTGGGCTGGTTGTTTTGTACAGTGAATATAGGATGTATGATATTGGTTGTTCCTTACAACAACCCTGTGGACAGCTTGCTACAGTCTGAAATGTTCTAAAAAACTGTAAAAATTCTAAATCACTTCAAATTTTCTAAAAAAAAAAAACCCCAACACAAAAAGATGGGGGCTTTTCCCCCTGAAATATCAAAAAATTAATCATAAAAATGTTCTTTAAAATATTTCCTTTATTGTCAGGATTTTGGTGCTGCACATTCATTATGTTATGTCTGAAATGAGAACTGCACCACACATAGCAAGCAGCTGGTGGTTATTCTGTAACAGCTTTGAGTTTCCTGTCTCCATGGATGCTCTGAGTGTGCATTCTAAAGTGAGCTCAGGCTGGCACAGAGCTGGTGTTCCACACGGAGAAAGGGGACAGCAAGTGCTTGCTGTGTTTGCACATGTCCTGACAGCCCAAGGTTTTGGATGCCCACACTGCCAGCCCGAGTGCCCTGAGGTTCAGGTAAATGTACCATTGAAACCCGTGTGTGCTCCCCGTGTGCAGAGCTCACTCCTGGGGTGCTCCTCATCCTCAGCAGCTCCCAGGTGCCAAGGCCTTATCTCTGACAGGTCTGAGCAGTCTGACACCCACCCACTGGGTCTGGCTTTTCTTCCCTGTCACACTGAGCTGTGAGCTCAGCTTGGGGAGCCCAGAGCAGCCCACCTGCCTCCTCCACGCCCACCCACATGCTCACCCTTATCTACCCCAACTGCTGCTTAGAGAGTGATACAAGAGCACTTGTGTGAGATACTGATGGGAAAACAACACCTTTGCATCAAAAGGGAAAATGGGAGTGAAGGGAGAAGGCAGTGAAGTTGCTGGGATCAGAACTGAGTGGTTTGTGTTGGATGTGTGTGTGCCTCCCTGTGCAGTGCTGCTGGCTCTGACTACAGCCGCCTGTGTTACCTGTCTGATCAAAATTAGTGAGCACGGATAAGGAAGAGATTGCACTAATTATTTCAGGGTAAGGTTTCAGCATGTATCCTTGTCTAGTGACTTCAGGTTACAGGGCACCGAGGTCAGACCCTGAAGGGGGAAGGTGAGCACACTGGAACTTGCTCAAGATTTGGGGTGAGCCACAGCACAGAGCACCCATGTGCTACCCCTGTGCCCAGGTCAGTGCTGAAGAGCAGGTGCTGCAGAGATTGCAAAGCAAGTGCCACATTCTTCTATATTTAAATCTCTCTAGAAACAAGGACTCTGCCTTTTCTTAGCAGGCAAGGCTCTGTTCCTTAACGGTGGCAAGCAGGTAGGCACAGAAATTAAGCCGTGAGTGGCTGAGAGTCATGTGCAGCACAACTTTCATATGGAGTGTAAACTTGCAGGTTTTCCTGAAGTCTCCAATGAAGTCAACAGAATTTCCAAAGGAATGCATTCCTGTTAAATTTTCTTCTCCCTCCCTCCAGCAGCATTGCTGCAGCCCTGCCTCGCTTTGCATAGCAAAGCCTGGAGATAAGGAGAGAAGTGGTCACAGAAACCTTCAATTCCACTGCCTTCCCTGGGCTCTTGCTTTATCCCGGTTCCCTGCAACTGCTTTTCTCTGTGTGCCCCATCACCCCGGGCTCTTGCCTTTCTCTGCCACAACCCAGACTGAATCTGGAGAACTGGGGTTTTTCAGTTATTTCTGTCCAGCGTTTTGAAGCTGCGAGTCCTGGATCGTGTCTCCTTCCCCTCCTTCTCCCTTGTGCTGAGTTTTCTTTCTCACATCTCCTTCTCTAGGTTCTGACTCATTTCACTCTTTGTGAGCTCTCACTTGGCATCTCCCATGCTGTCTGCCTGCCAAATCCTTGCAATCTCCACTGTCTCTCCACTATGTTACTTGGATGTCTGCCAGTTCTCAGCCTTTAAACTTCAGTATTTCTAGGATCTGCTCTCCTGAGATTTTTTTTTCCCTTTTTTTTTCATTCCCTCTCCCTTTTTAATATTTCTAACCATTTCTCCTTTGGTCCTGTGCTGAACTCTCTCTAGGCACAAGGAAAATAAGAAGGTTCTTTTGCGACCTGACTTGGAACAGATTGAATTCTGAAGGGTAGTGTAGAGAGGAGGCTTTATTCAAAGAGCAGGGGCTTTCAGCTGCCTCTTTAAAGGGATAGCCTGTAGATAAACCAAAATTCACAGTTTTAATATGCTCCAGTGATCTATATATGCTAAACACTTTTATTTTTGACAGCCTTGGGAAAGGCGAGAGTTGACAGACAGCGTTATTCTGATAATTTTATTCAGTGTTCTTCCTATTTGCTATAAAGGGCATTTCCCACAAACAATCAAGTACAACTAAATGAGAGAAGCTTGCTAATTTACAGGGGAGAAGAAATTCTGGGATGTTTTTCCATGCCAACCCTTTGATCAGTACTTCAAATTTGGAACAAGTATGTCATCTCCAATGTGTACATCCATGCCTTTTCATGGAAGGCAGCTCCTCTGTTCTCCTCACAAACACAGCTCTGAGCCTTCCTTCAATCTCACACCTGCTCTGAAATTCTGCTGCTGCTCTTGTGGGTCGAGTTCCTATCAAAGGGCTGCTTCGATGCTTTTTGATATAACAAAGAATGTGTGATGTGTTATCTGTGTGTGGTGTCCTTCACAAGCTGGAGCCTGGGCAGGAGCTCAGGTCTGTGCTGGCCCCAGCATCAGCCCAGGGCTTCCCCAGCAGCTCTCCCAACCTCCTGGACACACGGATCATGCAGGAGGATCCACGCCCCAGCTCCAGGAGGTTATTTCTCTTTGCCTGAGGGTTCATATCAACTCCAAGTCCAGTAATAAACTGTGCAGCTTTCTCCGTCACAGGCTCTTGAATACTCTCCTTATGATTTAGTGTTTCTACAAATAACTGTTTTCTATTTACTCTCCTGAGCTGCATTGACAGCAGTGGGACTCTTGTTACAGTCTGTTGTGTTTCTTATTAATGCCACATGTATTCATCACAGCTGAAATACTGCAGTGAACACCAGAGGAATTATGCCTTAAGTGGAGTGTGAAATGTAAATCTCACGATACTGCTCTCCAGTGACTCATCCAAACTGCCTTTCACTGGTTTGCTCCTTAAGTTCTTTTACAAAGACAGCCTGGTGTGTAAGACCTGTCACTGAGCTATCACTGACCAGCCCTTGTGCTGAAAGCCCTCTGCAAAGGCTCCTGCAGCAGCCTTGGGGAAGGAGGGGGCAGGAAGGTCCCGGAGCAGAGAGGGGCTTCTGCTGGAGGCAGGAATCTGGGGCACGGGAGGTTCCTGCAGGGGTTTGCCTGTGGATGCTTTCCACAAGTGCCTGTGGATGGCTTTCCACAAGTGCCTGTGGATGGCTTTCCAGAAATGCCTGTGGATGCTTTCCAGAAATGCCTGTGGATGGCTTTCCACAAGTGTCTGTGGATGCTTTCCACAAGTGCCTGTGGATGGCTTTCCAGAAATGCCTGTGGATGCTTTCCAGAAATGCCTGTGGATGCTTTCCAGAAATGCCTGTGGATGGTTTTCCACAAGTGCCTGTGGATGGCTTTCCAGAAATGCCTGTGGATGGCTTTCCAGAAATGCCTGTGGATGCTTTCCAGAGGGGAACAGGGCACCAGAACCGCCCTGGATAGTGGCTGATTGCTGGGGAGGAAAGGGGAAATCAAGAAAACCCTGTGCCTCCCTGTCTGTGCAGGGGTAGGCACCAGGGAATAGGGAGCAGGAATGCAGGATGGAAGGCTGGAGCAGATAAGGACAGTGAGCACGAGGCACCTCAGCAGTCAAAAGCCACGTGAGGAAATAATTTGTCTGCTGCTCAGGGTCAGGAGATGTCTCTGCAAATCATACACGTGCTGCTTGGGGGATCTGTTTAAACCGGTTTATCTCTTACAAACTGGGGTTTTGCAAGTGATTTAATTGCTGGTTGGGTGAATGCTTGTCCCTGCAAAACACTGCAAAATGAAAACAGCTAATAATTAATGTCCAATAGTAATTATCACACTGGGTGTCTTTGCTGCAGCTCTACTTCATGTGGGCAGAACTGAAATGTAAATGGGTCAGCAGTAATGTAGCCTGCTCAGGAATGTGGGTTTTGGACTCTTTGATGAGCTCTTATTTATCATTGGTCTCCAGGTGAGATCAGTCAGATGCAGAAAAACCTCAGTGAATTCAGTTTGGGTAGCTTTTGAAAGCAGATGAAAAATGCTGTTAGGAATGAGTCTTAAGTTTCTAGGGAGGCTGGGGAGAAAGGCTTATCCATTTATTACCCAGTACTTTAGTCAGGGTCATTTTGGCTTTGCTGAATTTTATCTCCTCAAGGACAAGGAAATCTAACTTTCTCCATTTGCTTTTCACATTTCTCTTGCTGCAAGACTCTTTCTAAAAATATATTGTGAAATAAGGTGAAAAAAAGATTGAATGTAATTCTTCTGTTGCTACCAGGGGAAGCAATGACCAAGGTCAAACACTTTTTCCACCTTTGAAGTTTTAGTCACACTACAGTTTCCTCCAAAGACTTGTAAAGGTTGGTTGGAAACAAGCTTATCAGTCTGGGAATGTAAATCATGAACAACTTCAGCTCTTTATCTTCCACAGAATTTGACTGCAGAGGAAACAAAGGATTAATAGGCCTTGGATTCTGGTGTCCCAGATGCCACAGTGCTCAGGAGGGATGGACAGTGCTGGGGAGGGATGGACAGTGCTGGGGAGGGATGGACAGTGCCCAGGAGGGATGGACAGTGCTGGGGAGGGATGGACAGTGC
>VXBB01009983.1:238731-267736 GCA_013399915.1 Illadopsis cleaveri | reverse complement strand
GCCCCGCGGCGCGCAGGGTGGGCTCGCAGCAGCTGATCCCCCGCAGCCTGGCCGAGAGCCGGCCCGCGGGCCGAGCCCAGGGCCACGAGCGGGGCCTCAAGGTGCGCAGCCTGGTGGAGACCCCCCGGCTGGGCCTGGGCAGCGACCCCGAGGACGAGCCCGAGGGCGGCCCGGGCGCGCTGCGGCGCGGGCTGCGCTCCACGTCCTACCGCCGGGCCGTGGTCAGCGGCGTGGAGCTGGACGGCTCCGCCAACTGCAACAAGAAAAACAGAATGTCCCAGCCCATCCTGAAGGCGGTGGTTGAAGATAAAGAGAAGTTCTCGAGCCTGGGGAGGATAAAGGTAAGGTGTGCTGATGGGTGAAGGTGTTGGCTCCGTGGGAGCGTGGCCTGCTGATTCTGCATTTTCTATGAATGCTGGGAGTTTTCAGTTTGTTTCTTCGCTAGCACAAAACTTTTCATAGTTACTGTGAGTTTTAAAAGTCCTGTTTTCCAAGTGAGGTGTTGGAGAAGGTAGGCTCTGTTGAAATCCAGGAGAATCAGAGCCTTTTCTGGCTGCCTCCTGTTTGCCTTTCCTGCCAGATTCTCCAGCTTTGACAACCGAACCACGGGCTTAAAACCTGTGTCCCAGAAAGCAGTAAACAGGAAAAAAAAGGGACATTGTCTTAATAGAGTTTGCAGGCTAGAATAGAGACAGAAAAATGAACTTCCTCCCTCACTTTTCTATCTGAGACATAACTTTTAAAGTATTTTTAAAAATCACTGAGTAATTTTTAAACTGGTAGAAATCACTTCAGGTATTCTGCTTTTAATGCCTGAAAGTAAAAGCAGCATGCCTGTTTTTAAATCTTGGTTGTAATCCCTTAGAATCCCGTAGAAGGCTCACATTGAATGTTACTGTATTAAATTATAAAGACATACTGATAGCGTTCTTTTCCTTATCATAGTGTAATATTGTATTTCCTTGTTTTAAGTATAACATGGCACTGTATGAAATGTATTCGTAGATTTCTGTGTAATGAAGTACACTAGGCCAGGAGCTGATGCTGTAGCTTTTAAAATATCAGCTTTATGGCAGATTTCAGCCAATTTGAAATTATGGTAGTGGATACTTCTGTGAAAGTACTGCAAGTGGTGAAATAGGAATTGACAAAATTGTGAACAGCTGCAGAGTGTGGAGTGGTTTGGTTTGGTAGTGGACTTAAACCAGTGAGTTATGTTTAAGATAGGAGGACATGACTCTGTCCTTAGAGTTCTCTACGAGTTGTGTTTTAGTAAATAGGCTCTTGGGCCCTGGGACTTGCAGCACCAGAACAGCTGTTTCATTTCAGAGGTTTGTTGTGCTCTCAGGAGGCTCCTTCACAAAGTGCTCAGAGTGGTTTTGTTTGCAGAGAGTGGAAGGGCAGCCTCAGTGCTGCGCCTCCACAGAAAGCCCTGGGACACAGGGATGAGTTGTAGGTTCACTGAACCCTCTCAAGGCAGTGTAGTGTGCTTTTAAAACACAGGGAAAATACATCTAAACAAGGCATGAGAGAAATGAAACTAGAGTAGCTTTTCACTTTCCCTGGTGACACAGTTGTTTTTACTGAACTCTTACCCAACATCCAGAGTTTACAGATTAGGGCCTGTTGATTTGGTGCCTAAGTCTTGAATAAAACGGACATTCCTGTTACTGTGATTATTTTGCCTTCTCCTCCTTCTAACATGTTTCTCTTTTCTGTTAAAATTATCTGCAGAAGATGCTGAAAGGACAAGGGACGTTTGATGGGGAAGGTGAGCTCTGTTCTGTCCAGACATGCTAATAACTCCCAAGGGAAATGAACCTCAGGATCATTTTGCACACTTGCTTTGTATGGAGTCAAAGACTCAGTACCTTGTTTTTCAGTAATGTGACTGAGATGTGGGGCTATAATTTTGGCACTAGATGTACCTCAGGGATATTTGAAAGACTATGAAGTGGCAGATAAAAAGGTGTGTCAAGGGCTTCTTTTCCACTTAAGCTCCTGTCCCTCCCAGAAAGTGAGCTGTTGGCTGTGTTTGCCTCAGCCCTGACAGTTCCATCCTGGGCTCCTCCATGTGGTTCTGCCCTCCTGCCTGTTCCTGGGATCTGCCCAGCTGCAGGACATTTGATCCCTGTGGCTTTGGGGCCATCCCTGCAGCACACACCTGAGTCCTTACTCTGGGCTGGGGCTTCACACAGCTGCCTCTGCCTTCTCATCAGCTCGGGCTGCTGGGCTGAACCCTTGGACTCTGAGCATTTTCTTTCCTTGCTACCTAGGCTTCAAATTTAAATGTCACAAAAACACTCTGTGAAGCTGTATTTTTGTGTTACTCATTAATTCTGGGTTTTGCCAAGTTTGCTGCTTTTCCCAATATTCCAACAAGAAGACATCTATGATGAGTCCATCAAGTCAAGCTCTGTTATAATAACTGCTACTCTCTTGGCTTTTCTCTACTTAATGCTCTTTGAGGTCATCTCAGCTGCTGTGTTACCTTCCTCTTGTTTGTTTTCAAAGCTTCCCACTGTGTTCTTTTTGCATCATCCCCTTTCCTACTCTTTATTTTTATCTCTTCTCACACTATTTCCTGATGATGTTTTTTAGATTCTCTTCCAATGGCTCCTTTCTGTCTTGGATGGTCCCAGCTAAGAACTTTCTCTGTAATGCCTCCCTCAGTTCAGTGGCTGTAGCAGTTTTCTCTGTTAAAAGTGGATAAACTCCACAGACCCTTCCCCAAGAGCTGCCCCAAAGGCCACACCTGGTCAGCCCTGGGGCAGGGCTGTAGGGCTGAGTAGTGGGACAGACCCACCCAGCCACGTGTGGGACTGCAGGAGCTGGTGCCCTGCCTGGAGCAGCCAAACTTCCACTTCAGTTCCCCTTCCTCTGCTAGGGGAGATGGGATGTTATCCAAAGTGCCCTTCTGAGCCCACCTGCTTAATGGCTTCATTTCTCTGTGGGTGTTTGTGTGTTGGGTTTGTGTCCTTGCTCACTGCTGTTGCCAGGGGTGTGTGGCCAGGCAGGTTGGGAGGCAGCAGGAGTGCTCCACCTCTGTTCCTTTGCCACTGATAGTGCTGAACTCATGGCACAGCTCAAATACACCATGAGTCCACCTGCTCGTAAGGTTCATAGGTCTCAGCCTTACTCAAGTAGGCTTTTAACTTTCTATTTGGAATAGTTCTGACCTCACATCTCTGGAATTGTGAAACAGTGACATGTGAAGACAGTATTTAGAGTTGACAGAAGAAGGGTTGGTGCTTTTCCTGGACATCATAATAGTGAGACCTGCAGAACAGTGACTGCTCCACGGACACACAATCCCATTTTCTAATTGCTGGTTAATTACAGAACTGGGTACAGCAAACCAAGGAAGAAAAAACTGTTTGCTATTTTTTTTTCTTGACAAAGGCCACATCTGTTCTTTAATTCGGTCTGGGAGGATCTTTGGGTACAGTGATCCATTGTCACTGTACTGCGCCATTGTCCAGCCCAAATCAGTTGCTATCTTTGTCTCCTGGAGTGTGAGCAGCACAGTGACACTTTGGTTTCTTTCATTGTTTAAATGTTACTTTAAATTTTTATGAGAGCAGCTAAACTAACTTTCTAGCAATGACTGACATACTGTTGTTATTTGACAGAAAATGCTGTATTGTATCAGAACTATAAGGAAAAAGCCCTGGACATAGATTCTGATGAAGAGTCTGAGCCCCAAGAGCAGAAATTGGATGACAAGGTTGTTTTTCACCATAAGCCCCTGAGGTCAACGTGGAGCCAGCTCTCAGTGGTGAGTTGTGATCCTTGTGTGGCCAGAGGCAGGAGGGACAGGATCTCTGGGTGGGCTGAAGCAGAGTCTTCTCTTACTCGCTGCTGGAGTTCTTGGCTGAAATTTGTCAACATCTTTTTCATTTCATAAGAACGACGTGGAAGTCCCAGTCAGTTACTGGTCTTTGTTTCACATAAAAAACAACGAAACCAAGTTCATTTTAGAGTCCTGCATTTGGCAAAGACACAACTTTACTGATTGATTAAAAAAAGGGTAGTATGAGTTCACTAAAAGGGTGAATTACACTAAAGAAAGGCTTCAGTTAGCACGGACAAACTGCTGCTGAATTGTTCTGAATCACTGCACAGCAGCTCTTAAGCTGACTGGAGTGCAGATGTTTAATGGAAAGCGTTTGGAGAAGAGGAGCTGGTGGTGCTGTGCTGTCCCTTGCACAGGCTGGGAAGTGTCTGCAGGGCTTTGGCAGAGCAGCATCCTTAAACAAAGTGAATTCAGCTGTTCTCATCAGGCCTGCAGTCCCACTGCCTTCCCTGCTAATAACCTGACAAATTACTGATAACACCTGATACTGCCACAGCTCTTTCTCCTGCCTGTGATTTTGGGACTGAAGGAACCATAAAAATTCTGTGTTTACGTGGTTATTCTTGGATCATTTCTGTGGCTTCTGGAGGGATAGCCCTAAAATGAAGGGTTTGGGATTGTTTGTAACTTGCAGAATGTTGTAGGTGCTCATCTCTGGCATTAGAGAGATTAAGCCATGACAAGATCACCTGGAGTATGTGACCATCAGCTCTGTATATCCCAATAAATGAGGAATTAAGCCTCAAGGTGATCCCCAAAGGCTGGTCTGATTAGCAGAGCTGTCTTACAGATGCTGATGACCTTTTGCAGTTTCAGGTATTGAAAGATGAATATCTCTGATTCAGTAATTATAAGGAAGGCAAGACAATGTGGTTTTGAAAAGATGTGCTTTTATTTTCTTTTTCCAACAACCAAATACTTAAAATATAGTTAATTTGCTTCATGATGCAAAAAAGAAGTGTTTATAATGGAGTCAAATTGTTTTTTCTGCCTTCTGGGCAAACTAGCAGTTAAATGTTCAACAGCTGAGGTATTTTGGAAGGAATGCTATTTAGTAATAATAATGATAATTTCAAAACACTAATTTGCTTTGGGACAAAAATAGCATGAAGACCATCTCAGGAGGAGAACTGTTCTGTGTTGCGCTTCACTTACAGAAACCAACTTACTCTTTACTGCTCCTCACACAGAAACTTGTGCACTGTCTGTATTTGATTTACAAGATTGGAAGTGGGGGGTATATGGGAAAAGGTGGTGCGTGGAGAAAACAATCTGGGAGTCTGAGACTCGTAGTGACTGTGTTTATAACTCTGGAAAAATTACATGCTGTCAATGTGTATTAAAAAGTTAAAAAGTGAGTCTGGAGTTGTCGCAGGAAGTCAGCTGGAAAATGTCAGTCCTGGGTCTCAGCATATGCTAGGAAAGGAGGAGGAGAATGTCTCTGGTGTTTGTTAGCAGTGCCTGTGCTGGGAAAGCCAGGGCAGATGCAGAGGGATCCCCTCTTTCTGCAGGAGATTTTCCTGGGCTGCTGCAGGGGTAGTGCCCTTCAGGTATGGAGTTGTCAAATTCTTTATGATAACAGTAATAAAAAAAGGTGTTTCTGTCTTCCTGAAGTGTATGCTCATGTGCTGATCTTGGTTGTGACTGGTTGCTCATTCATGTAAAAATCAGCTGCTGTCAAGTGGCTTTATGGAGCCACTCCCAGGGTCAGTGTCCAGGGCTGCCTCCCCTCCGTGGTCCCAGCCCAGCCCCCTGGTGTCACTGTCTGGGGCTGTCAGGGCTGATGTCTGCACCAGCTCCCCTTTCTCTCCCCGTAGCAAAGGGCTTAAGGTCACTTTGGGTGTGGTGCAGCCATGTAGCAGATTTCTGGTGAGTTCCTCCCCTTCAGCACCTCCTTGTTTTGGAGGAAGTTTTGTCCCTAAGCAGAGTTCCCCTGTCCTCCTTTCATCCTTTGCTTCTCACCTCCATGGTTGAATCAGTCATTGCTGGGGAAAAGCCAGTCCAGTGTGATGACAGCAGTGATGCTGGGCCTCTTCCATTCCTTCTGCTCATGTTCTTAGCTTAAATGAAGTTTTTGTTTGCTTAGCATCACACGTGTGACATTTTTTAGGTTATTTCAGCTTAAACGTTTTGGACATGTCAAAATTAGGTATTGAAGTGTCTTTGGCAGAAATGGCCAAAGCAGTCTCCATGTCTGGGCCTCTGTCTTTTGGGGGTGTTGCTGTTGATGGGGAGTGTGAGGCTGGGCCCTTGGCCCGTGAGTTCATGTACCCTGAATTCATGTGTACTGTGTGGGACACACCCTTGTGTGACAGCAGTGACCACAAAGCACAGCTGCAGTTTGGAGCATGAATTCAGCATTCCCCATGGACCTCCCTGGGCACTGACAGTGTTCACAGGAGCACTGAAATCTGGGGGATGTGTCTGGAGGTATTTTCTGTGTTGGTGTGTTTTTAGAAAACTCTGCCACTGCATCCAGAAAAGTGACATTGCACCTTTCAGTGCCATTGCACTTCCTCAGGAATTCTCTGAAGCTTTCAGGCTGCTGATTAAAATGTACTTCAATTGTTTAATAGAAAAACATCTAATTAGTTCTTGCTCAGCATCCAGAAGTGTCTGCTTGTGGGAATCTGGGACTTGTGTTCCAAAGGACAGTGGAATGTTGATGTTACTTTCCTAGGCATTTACCTGTGAGTCTGTACTTTGGTGTGCAGACCAAAGTGTGGCCCCTCTTTATTCCTGCTGCCCAGCACTGTGGGGGCTGGTGTGCAGCAATAAAATGAGGAGTAATTTATCCTTTAAAATTCCAGGGAACAGGTGGAGCAAGAAGAGAAAGCTGTTGGTGATAGCATGTTAGGAGCTTTTTGGAGAAGTCTGACACAAATGGGTGTGAGGTCTTGTGTCTGTGGTGTGCCTCTGAAGAGAACAGGGCCTTCCACGTGTGGTACTGTGGCCCTTTCCCCTCCCTGGTCCTGGTGTCCCTCCTGATCTGGGTTCTGTGTTCAGAGCTCCTGTAGAGCCAGGCCCTCCTTGCTGCTTTGCTTTCTAGGTTTGATGGTCCTGTATGTCTTCTTAATCACATTTTCCCACAAAATATTAAAAATGTCAATGGATTTGTTTTTTTAGGTGAAGAAGAATGGACTGTCAGAAGCCATCAGCCAGGAAGAAAGGAAAAGACAGGAGGTACTCTGTGCTTTGGGGCTGGCTGCTCAGGGCTCCCTGCACACCTGGGGCAGTGCTCTGCTTGTTGAGAAGAGTTCACTGCTTGGCTTCCTGCCCTCCAGTGAAGTGTCCTCTCTCCTCAGGGGGCAAAAATGAACCCAGAGTGTGCTGAGGTGTCTGTGTCAGTGCCAGGGGCTCCTGGGGTGCTCCCTGCACCAGCTCCAGCCTGGCAGCACCGGGGCAGGGGTGACATTAACCTGCAGCCCACAGGGAGGGGCGGTGGCACAGGAGTTTTGATAGCAGTGAGGAGCAAAGAGCAGCTTTTACAGAGCCCCTGGGCTGTACCTACCCGGTGAGCAGTGCTGGGCACTGTGTGCCTGCTGGCACCCAGCTGGTCCCTGTGCCCAGGGCAGGGCCTCCCTCTGGCAGCAGCAGCACTGGGTGCTGTCTGTTCCCTCTCTCTGTCCCCTTTGCTCCTTGTGTCCTCTTCATCCACTTTCCTTTCCCCTTTGCTCCCTGTGTCCCCCTCACGTGCTGTCCCCTCCTGCCTCACTGCAGAGCTCTGTCCAGGGGGGTGGGAGGTGTAGCTGGCCTGGGCAGTGTGTCCCTGCAGCCCCTCCCCAGAGCAGCCTGCAGCATCCCTGCCATGGCAATTCCCATCTTCATTCCTCTCCAGGACACACCTCAGCCTCCTCCTGCTGGGACAAGGCATTTATTTCAGTCACATCCTTTAGCAGCCTTTAGTCTGTGTTTCCTGGAGCCACACTTGCATCCTTTCAAAAAGAACAAGTTCTTTGGATGCCTATTAAATGTAAAGTCTTTAATGTTACCAAAAATGTTTTCATGCCTGAGGGTTTTTTATTTGAATTTTAGAGGCCAATTCTTTCAGTGGGAGCCTAAATAAATATTTTTAAGCTGTAGTTACATTACCAATTCATGCTTTTGCTGTATTTCTTTTAAACTGCCTTTTATCCTTTATTCTTTATCTGTTCTTTAAATTGCTTTTTAGAGCCTATTAGATTATTTTATAGTTACATTATATACATTGTTACTACAAAAATAAAATTTTTGTCTTCTGCCTTGATTAATGTCCACGTCCTGTCTTCAGACACATCCCATCTTTCAGGATCTGTTAGTGAGATGGATCTCTGTGCATATTTTGGCTAAAGAAAATGGGTCACAGACTGATTTGAGCTAAAATTATTTTCAGTAGGTCTTTCCTTGCAAGCCTAAAATACCTGTGTGTGTGTGTGCCAACTGCAGGGTGCACCTGGCCCCCTGAGAGTGTCACTGTCCTTGGGGCCCCCTGAGAGTGTCACTGTCCTTGGGGCCCCCTGAGAGTGTCACTGTCCCTGGGGCTCACACGGGCCCCGACCCTGACGTGGTGCAGATGAACCTTCAGGTGCCATCCAGGGAGCTGCCCCCAGCCCCTGGCTGTGTGTCAGGCACCCTTCCCTGCTTTCTATCCTCCAGAATGTGTTTGGCTCATGCTGAGGTGATGCTCTCTCCCTTCCTTGCACATCAGAAGCGAAGTGTGTGCCCCAATCCTGCCTGTGCTGATGGCTCTGATCCCAGTCTGGGAAGAGCTCCAGCAGGGCCCTCAGCCTCCAGCCTCCTCCTGTGCTCTTGGGGTCACACCTGGTGTTGTCTAAAAACTCATGGTTTGCAGTCGCATTGGAAACTCTGAATATAGACTTCTTTAAAAAGATTTTCTAGTACTAAATCACTTATTTCTAATTAATGATGCAATTATTGTAGAGATGAATATTTAAGTCATAATCTCTAGCTTACATCCAAAACTTTGCTTTGCACCCCTGCTCAACATTTGCTTTTTGTTTTTAAGGAAAGAAGCCCAGTCACTAGTAAGTCTCTTCTTCTCCCCCTCCACTTTGTAGGCAATATTTGAGGTGATATCTTCTGAGCACTCCTATTTGCTGAGCCTGGAGATTCTGATCCGGATGTTTAAAAATTCCAGGGAGCTGAGCCTCACAATGACCAAAACAGAGAGCCACCACCTCTTCTCCAACATCACGGATGTTTATGAAGCAAGCAAAAAGTAAGTGTGGCACTTCTGTATTTAGCAGAACTGTACCTCCTTAGACATAGCAGCAGGTTCCTTTTTGGTGGCTGAGTTAACCATTTTCATGGTGACCATTTCTTCCAAAACTCCTGCTGGGTTGAAGGTGGAAAGTACAGGTGGCAGAGATGCACAGGAGTGTGAGCAGGGCTGCCCTGGGGTTTGTGTCTGTGAAAGTGGGGAGGGAAAGAATGCCCAGAGTGAATCGTGGTGGAAATCAGAATCCTTCAAATCTGAACAGTTCTGAGCTGAATGCTGACCAGGCACCAGACCTGGGCCTTGCAGTGCATCCAATGAAGCTCAGTCTGCCTTGGTGAGCTGTTAAATTTGGGCTGGAGTTTGACACTTGCCCTGGAGGGCTGGCTGGTGCCAGGTGCTGCAGAGGTGCTGTCCTGGCTGTGCTCTAGGACTGTCACCCCTGTGTGAGCACCAGGGCCTGGCTCTGCTGCCATGGGGATGGGCTCTGCTGCTGCTGCTTTGGGCACATTCCCTCGGTCTGCAGCGGCAGCAAGGGAAACACACCACAGACAGTGCCCAGAGAGGAGGAAATGGCACATCTGACACGATAGAAATGCAGAAAAGCCTTGTTCATGACTGGTAATTACTGCCAGTGGAATTTAATCCAGGACATGCATATGTATGTGCTCTCAGAGTACTTCACACTCTTTCAAGAAGTTGCTGAATGGGTTTTGCTTCCTTGCAATTTGTTCTGCATTCACGGCAGCAGGTGAATTGCGTGTTCCACATAACTAAAGCATCCAAATGTCTGTGTTGCTTTTCTTATCCCTGATTCCCAGTCTGAAGTGGCTGAAGGATGCTGGTGGCCTCTGAAGGTTCTGAGTGGTCTCAGCTGTGGCTCTGTACAGCTTCACATGGATCTCTTTACCTGTGGAACAGAGAAATATTGGCCTCCTTTCAGAAGAGGGGCTGAAAGTTGAACAAGGACTCTGAATGGGTGTTATTTTGTTCCCCCTTCTTTTGTCTCCGTTGTAGAAGTTGCAAAGTTGTGAATTCTTTAGCATTAAACCCTCATTTACCTTGGTGGAACTTGTGAAGTTCCATGTTCCCAGTTATGGTAAAGTCATTTCTTGGCTTTTTTCTCTGAGACACCACAAAGTCTGTGGAATTTGACATCTGCTGTGTAGCAGTTTGACTTTTGTCTTCTGAAGTTCATGCAGCAACAAGATCTTGTTTTTTGGAGGCTGCTGTGCTGTGCCAAGTGCAAACCCAGTTCAGGAGCTGCAGAGCAGGAGAACATTTGGGTTTGGCTGGGGACCCTTCCCTTCTCCCTCCCACTCCCCTTTCTTTGTCTCCTGCAGTTGAGGTTGGGGTTGTGTGGCCCCAGAGCCACCCCAGTGACAGCACTGCTGTCAGGGAGGGCAGCTTATCCAAGCCTTTATTTTCAAGGAAAAGTTCCTTTTACAGGTACTCCTTAGGAAGTGTGAGGTGTAAAAGTAAAGGACAGTGGGGTGAGGAGAGCAGTGCTCTTAGGGGAGCTCTTACATCCCTTTTGATTAATAGTCTTCAAAGGAAGTGGGAGGGAGAGGGGAAAAAAAGAGTGGAAAAATACCACACTAGCCTAGAATTATAATCTTATTCCTTCTTGTCTGTGAAGTCTTATGGTTAAAGAACTTGGGTTTTTTATGACTTGGGGTAAAATCAGAAGTCATAAGTCCTTTTTAAACTTGCATGAAAACATAATATCTTTCCCAAGTTTTGCAATACTGTTCAACTAAAACAAAACTTTGTGCTGCCTTTGAGCAATGTCATTTGTGTAAATAATAGAAGTGATTTTAAACCAGATACCAGCTTGGTATCTCCAAACTGTTGCTTTCCATTTTCAAGGTGTTTCAAAGTAGCAAGATCCACCCTTCTGTTACAAAATGGAGCATCTGTCCCATTCTGCTGTATTTTAAGCAGCCTTTGCCTAGTTCAAAACTTGAGTATGAGTGTAGTTACCAGTGGTTTTGGTTGCTTGGACAAAAGTTTGGTGAGCTGAAGAGCCTGAGCTGATAAAAATACTTTAGAAAAACCTTTAGTCAAAACTGCTTAAAGCCTCTGTCTAGGAACTTTGACTTGGACCATGTTTAGAGGAGAGTCTCCAGCAACACCAGGACAGGCCTGTAGTGCCTGACAGGGCCATTCCTGGGGGAACAAAGCTGCCTTTGTTGGAAGCAGAATGCAGAGAGCAGAGACTGTCTCTGCTTTTGGGAGCTCCCTGGAATGTCTCTGACAGGGGGGAGTGGAGATGAATAATCTGTGCAGCACAGGCTGTGTGTGGCTATGGAAACCTCCTGGAAGGTGGCTCCAGGGAGCTCCTGGTGTGATGAGCAGGTCAGGAGTGCTGGAACCAAACTCTCCCTGCCCCAGCCCCAGTCAGGAGCTGTTGGGCTGGACTGGGGATGCCAGGGAGCCCCTGAGCCAGGAATGAGCCAGGAATGGTCTGAGACATCAGGGTCAGGCTCAGACAGGCATGTGGGGGGCACAGTTCCCCAGGAGTCTTTCTGGGGAAAGAGGAGTCACAGGGAAATTAGGGAAGTGTCTTCAGGAACAGTTGGTCTGCAGGGTCAAATCTCCAAGTTCATAGCAGAAAGGAAAGCTTTGGCATTTGTGCCTTCTCTGCCATTAGGCCAGCAAAGGGCAAATGCTTTTGTGATACCAGAGCAGCATTAGCAGAAAAGGATCATAACAAAACCATTTGAACAGATTCTGTCTGGTTTTGAACTCTGTATCTCAATCCCAGAATACGAACACTGGTTGTGATGGGTTCAGGACTTACCCCAGATGTTCCCATTTCCTTGTCCCAGTGTCCCTGGGTCAGTTATTGCCTGAATGGACATTGATTGTCCTGCACCTCTGGCCAGCTGCTGTGGGCACCTTGCTGCAGTCTGGGGAATCCCTGTGGAACAGGAGCTCTGGGCAGGGCTGCAGTGGCCTCCCATGGCCCTGGATTTCTGCCAGAGCACCATAAATAGCTGGAGAGGCAGTGGCTGCCCAGAGGGACAGGCCCTGGGGCCAGGGCTGGCCCGGAGTTAGTTACAGAGGGAACAAACAGGGGCAGCTCCTCCTCGGGCTCTGCTGCTGCTCCCTGGTTATTGCCCAGTAAAAGGTGTTTTATGGGCTGTGAGTTTGCAGGGTTAGGTGTTACATTTGTGTGTGGAGCTGTGTGTTGGTTTCTATTATTGAGACTGTGGGAACTCGCCAAACAAACTGATTTCAGTTCTGCACTTTAATCAGCCATTTTTTGTGGTAAAAACTGATTTTGGTTCAGCATAAAAATTCTATGGAAATAAGACTGTTTTCCAGTTTTTACTGTTTTAAACTCCCCTCCCCTTCCCTAAATAACAATAATGTTGCAGATGTTCAGATTCTGTTCCTGATGAGAAGGGTCAGATTTGGAGAGGTTAATCAGAAATCTCTATTACTTCTAGCTGAAGGTATCTCAAGTTGGCAGTTGTTACTCTGCTGCCCCTGTCTCTAGGGGGAAGAAGCTGAATTCTGCTTGCTGCCACTTCAGTGGTTTCTGTCCCTGGAGCTAAACCTGCATTCCTGAATTTGGCCCTCGGCCTTCAGGAGTGTTGCAGAGTGGATGATTCTTTTAACATGCAAGGGCAAGGTGGGAAATCAAATTCTGCCTTACAATGCTGTTTGACTTTCTCTTAATTGGATCTAACTTTAACCAGAAAAGTCCTGGATTTAACAAAGAGATGTTTGAAGTAAATTCTTCTGACATCCAGCACAAAAAGCTGCACACATCACAGCAAATTCCTTGTTGGTTAAATTGAATGGAATCATTCCATCCCTCTGTCCTGAGCTTTATGGCAGAATCTGTCCTAAAATTGTAAGAGAAAGGATTTATTATGTGTCTGGTTCATTAATTGTATCTAATAATTAGCAGATTAGATGTGGAAAACTACCACTTTTGATTCAGACTTTGATGCAGGATTTCCTCATGGGAGGTACTGGGAGATGGGACTGTGATATGCTGCTCCTCTTTGCCCTCTATTCCCTTTTTTCCTTTCTTTTGTCTTCTACTCTCCCAGATCTTTACTGTTCTTGCAGTGACTGTTTCTGATGATGTCACTGAGGAAGCACCAGATAAATTCTAAAGGTGGAAGTTGTGGCCCGGCAGGCTCCAACACCTTGTCAGTGTGCCATAACCCAGCAGGAAATGTTGGATTTCCTCATTTCCTGAGCAAAGTGAATTGGCAGCAGTGGGAGGTTCTCCCAGCCATAAACATGTCTGAGCAGAGGGAAACAAATCCAGTGTGGGATGAGGCTCTGCTCTGACTCCTGAGACACTGCAGACTCCACACTTACAGGCTCTTTTTAATGTCACTTTAATATTTATGTGCCCCTTGGGCTGCTCCTGACACTAAACCCCAAATCCACAGGACAAGTCTGTGACAACTCCCAGTGTGTTGTACCTTGGAAGAGGGTGTGTGGGGACAGGGGGGTGCTGGGGCACTCTGCCTTCAGCACTGGCAGGACTGTAACAGATTCTGTACCCAGGGCTGTAACAAATGCTGCTCAGCACCTGCAGGCAGAGCCCCGTTAATCAGCCAGTCCGTCTGCACTTACTGTGTCAGAACTCCACAAAAACCCCAAACCAGACCAAAATCCACTTGGCTGTCGTGGCTCTGGCTGTCCCAGTGAGAGCCTGGCAGCCGCTCAGTGCAGCAGCTGCTTCTCAGCACTCCTGGAGAGTGCCTGAATTTAGTTAAGCCCTGTTGCTGTTCGTCCTGTTCTGCTCCTCTCACATGTTTGAGGTGTGTTTGCAAAGCAAACTGCGGAGAACATCACTTGAAAAAGGTGGCAGATTTGAAGAGCCACTGTTAGTGATGAAAAAACGGAATAAAGGGCTGAAATTAAATAATGCAGATTTCAAAATACTGGAGTTTAATGTGAGCTCATGTGTTTTAAGTATTTCCTAATGTTTTGTGTGCTATATGAGAACTTCTAATGAACTTGCTGACTGCAGGGAGTTGAGGATTCTTGCAGTGAGTGCTGATGTACAAAGGCTGCAGCCAGGACAGCTTTTCCTGTGTGAGGGGTGACCCGCAGAGCTGATCTGTGGGGGATTGCCAGTGAGCATCATGGAAATCAAGGTGCTTTGGGAACACTGGGAGTGCAGAAAGCAGGGGGAGGCTTCCAGTGGCCAGAGAGACTCACACGTGGGACAGAGCACAGACAACAGGGAAGCTGTCAGAACAAGCATGGCTGCGGGAAGAGCCAGCTCAGGATTTGGGGTTCTGTGCCCATTTTCAGTGTTTCCAGTCTGTGTTTGGTTCCAGTGGAGGGTTGCAGGATGTGGAGCACCGTGCCCTGCTCCACGTGGCTCAGCAGCCACACATACCTGTGCTCCATCGGGCACTTCTGGTGCCTTTAATTGCAAGAGGAAATGTGTTAATGTGTGTTTGAAGTAGTTTCATTTCTTTTCCAAGCCCAGTTCTGGAAATTCAGGTCTGACCAGCTCGGTGCTGCCGTTGGGCTGTGGCAGTGGGGGAGTGGGAAGTGGCTGTGCCAGCGCTGCTGCTGAGCTGCCAGGGGAAGCAGCAGCCTGGGCTGTGTCCTGCGGGCACTGCCCAAGGATGGGGTGGCCTCACCCTGGGCACACCAGGCCATCAGTGCTGTGATTGTGTCAGGTGGATGGATGCTGGGAGAGAAAGATGCTGTTTGCATGTGAAAGTGAGCAATTGGTTCTAACCCCGCAGGTTCTTTGAAGAACTCGAGGCAAGGCACCAGAACAACATTTTCATCGATGACATCAGTGACATCGTGGCGAGGCACGCGGGCTCCACCTTCGACCCCTACGTGAAGTACTGCACCAACGAGGTGTATCAGCAGCGCACCCTGCAGAGACTGCTGTGAGCACGGCACGGCCTCCCCGCGCCTCCCTGCCCGGGGCTGGGCTCTGCACTGGGGCTGCACCGGGGGCCTGCCAGCCAGGCTGGGCTGCTCCTCGTGGGCACCTCCCTCTGGGGGGACTGGGAGCGCTCTGGGAGCTGCACAGCCCCGTCCTGCCGGGAGTCACAGCTCACATTCATGGGTTCAGTGTCACGGTGTGCCCCGTGTGCCACTCCTGGCTCTGCCCTCAGGGCTGGCAGCTCCTGAGGGTTAATGTCAGNTGCCACTCCTGGCTCTGCCCTCAGTCAGTGCTGGGGCTGAGGGAATTAAGCTGAAGGCTGGGATGGTCTGACTCCTGCAAATCACACTTCCTTTTTTATAAAATAACGATTTATTTAAAATCTAGCAACTTGCAGTTGTTTCATAAAACATACATTGGATTCTTTCCTCCTCTTTCTTCCCAGAGCCACAAACCCAGCGTTCAAGGAGGTGCTGTCCCGGATCGAGTCCCACGAGGATTGCCGCAATTTGCCCATGATCTCCTTCCTCATCCTCCCCATGCAGAGAGTCACTCGTCTGCCCTTGCTGATGGATGTGAGAGCACCTGCTTCCCTCTTTCCTTGCTGCTTGTTCTTGCACCGTTAACATCCTCTTATGTTCTGTTCTGGTTCTGTCCAGTCTCTCCATGCCTTCTCCCTTACACCAGCCCTGGGCTGTGGATTCCTGCTGCATTTGTTTGCTGACTGGGTCGGGGCCCTCCTGCTCCCCCATGCACAAGTTAAATACTTGGATGTTTTAATGAGAAAATTGTACAGTGAAGGGTCAGAATGGTTCTGAAACTCAGAAGGAACCAGCACAGGACCTGTATATGGTGCTAGGATTGAAATGAGCCCTGCAGCTGAAAAACAAGACCTGCTGTTGTGTAGGTTGGTGAGGGCCCTTTGGCAGGGAATGCTCTGGGGAACCTGAAGGATGGACTCCATTCCCAAGGGAGCTGTGGCACAGTGTGAGTGGCACACCAAGGACTAAGTGAGGAACTGGATCACCAGCAGGAGTGCAGATTGTGATCAGGCTCAGATTCCAGCACTGGTAGGAGCTAGAAACAGAACTGATCATTTTGTTCTGTATATTTTTAAATTGAGCACTGATGAATTTGATCACGTGGACAGTTAGTTCATTTACAGACATTGAATTCTCTCTCCTCTGCAGTACATTGCTAGGTAAAAAATAGAATAATAATCCAGTATTCCTGTAGTGTGTTACTGGGGATGCCTTCCCCTTCTTGGGTTTTTCTTTCCTATGCCTCCTTCCCCTCTTTGACTGAAACAATCTAAACAATCAAATCAAGCATTTTATTTCCCACTCTTTCAGTTTCATTTTTTGTTTGGAGATGGTTGTATAAACCTTGTCTTGAGAGGTGCAAAGCATCACTTTTTTCCCAGACCTTTCCAGGGAGTCATTCCTTAGTGTGACCAAGTTCCCTCTTTATCTCAGTCCCCAGCTGTGATTCAGCTCCTGGATTTCAGTTAAGATGTGAAATCTCCCTGGGTTGCAATCTGTGCTGCTTGGTCCTCTGAAGTAACTGATGTTTTGTTTCAGACTATTTGCCAGAAAACCCCCAAGGATTCAGCAAAATACGAGAACTGCAAGCAGGCTCTGAAAGAAGTCAGCAAGGTACATTCTCAAGTTATTGCTGTGTATTTCCAGGGAAAAAGGGATGTTTTCCATGCATGAATAATGCAGGGAGGAAAAGCACTGAAGCATAAAAGGTCTGCATTGTTGTATTTAAGGAAGGACACTGGGGATTGGGTTTGTGCAGAATTTCTGCTTCCTACTTGGGAGAAGATCTCAAACTGGATGATATCGTGGTGGTTCTGGTTTTTGTGTGGGAGCAGTGTGGGAAGTTGATCCAGCTGGGAGGAGGGTGTATGTTTGGAGCTGATCATCAGCTTGGATCAGAGCAGTGGCCCTGCTCAGGCAGAAGTTGGGCTGAACCTTTGCTCCCCCTGGAGAATCACAAATTGTGGGGGTGCTGTGGGATCACTGGGGTGAGGGGATCTGAGAGCCACGGGGCCAGCACTGGTCACTGCGCTGGTCCCTGTGGCCCTGCTAACACCATGCTGAGGTGGCCATGTCCCTGCTGTGGGGGTTTGTGCCCCAGCAGAGCCTTTCCAAGGCACAGCAGTCTGTGCTGGAGCCTGGAGGACACGGCTCTGCTCAGCCCCTCTCTCCTCTGCAGCTCGTGCGTCTGTGCAACGAGGGCGCCCGCAAGATGGAGAGGACAGAGATGATGTACACCATTAACTCCCAGCTGGAATTTAAAATCAAGGTAGGAGGGGGAGCATACTCCTGACCAGAGGGACACTGAACAGTGGAACTTGCCCAGCATGGTCAGATCCCACAGTGATTCTTGCAAAGAAGTGATCTCTTGTAGCACAACAGAAATTAAAACTTTTGGTCAGGTATTTTAATTTCAGTAGAAGCTGATGCTACAGCACAAGGGATTTTGAATAAATACCAAGTGAAGAGTATTCCTTGCTGTAAAGATAAGGCTGCTATGAAGATTTTGGCATTAGGAGAGAGGCCAAAGGCTGCTGCTCAGTGCTGAGATTTGCTGATGTACCTGATGGGAAAAGTGTGCCTGGGAAAGTGCTTCCAGGCCAGGGAAGGATCCAGGGGTGTTTGTCCTTCCCCTTAAGGGTGGGATATCACAAGTTTCTATTAAAAACTTCCTGTACAATCAGTCTTTTGTAGGAAACAACAGCAGACCCAGTCACAGGTACAGGAGGTTTATTGGACTTTCATCACATACATTTATTGTTTCTATTCAATGTTTGCTACAATCCTATTTCTATAATTGATGTCTGATACCATTACACAATGAAGATTCTTTTGGGAGAAGATTGTTTCATTATCAGGCATGTAGTGAGTGGAGGTTGGTTCTTGGTTTTAAAAGCACAGCCCTTGGAAGGCTCTGGGTCAGGCTTGGGGCAAATGCTGCCTCCAAAAAGACATTTTCAACTTGCCTAAAGTATTTTTATTCTCACACTTTGTCTAAAAATTGAAAGTAATAATATTTGCTTATAGCAACAGCAACAACAAATACAACACTTCTGGGTGAGTGACACCAGAGCATTTCCTGACGGGTGGTCACAGACTCGTCTGCAGCAAGTCCAGCCCAGTGTCAGGGCTGAGCTGCTCTGTGCTTCCACTCAGATCCCAGGAGTCCCTCAGGATCTGGGCTGCAGGGTCTGGATCCCTCACCTTCCCCTGGGACAGGGCATGCTGGCTGTCCCTCTCTGTCCCTGTCCATCCCTCTGGTGCTGTGGCAGCAGCAGCATCCTGGGGGCTTTGTCTTTCTGTGCTTTTGAGTGGCATTTCCCTTTGTGCATCCAAGCTCCAGCCCTGCAGCCCCTCAGGCCCCAGGGTGGGGAAGTTCCACTCTGGTTAAAAGCATTTTTCCCTTCTGAGAGCCTCTTTTCTGTAGCAGGGACTTGGTGCACGTGATTTGCTCTTCTGGCAATTAAGGAAAAATTAAAGTAAAACCAAGCTGCCTTTGGAAGAGAGTCAGTTAGGAAAACGCGATGAACTCATTTGGAGTACAGATTAGAAGAATTTTTTGTTCATCCTCAAATAGAACTTTTAAAACTATTTTTTGCTTGTAAACTAATCATCATGGGACTGTAATTCTGTTTTATAGCCATTATAAATTAGTTAAAGTATTTCTGTTCTTGCCCAGCCTCACAGAGTTTTGGAGATTTGTTTATTATTTTGTTAGATGTAACTGTGGAGAACTTCATGTGAGCCCAGGGGAAGTGATTCAAAACTCACGTTGCTTGTGTACATGGCTCAACTGTAGAATTAAACTTTTAATTAGGTTTCAGCAGTTTTTGTTCTTAAATTTTGCATCTTTTGCAGGAGAGAAGTTGTGGGGGGTTGTTTTAGGGAGTCAGTGTTTGTTGTTGCAGCAGTGAGGTCTCAGTCCCAGCTGGGTTTGGCTCAGCAGGTACAGGCAGGCTGCAGTTGGCTCAGCCAAGGGATTAAGGGATACAAAAAGCCAACTCATGCAGAATGGGGAAGGCAGCTGACACACTGTGTGAGGGAGTGTTTTTTAAAAGCATGTGAAGGGTGCTTCAATGAGGGGAAAGAGGCAGTTGTGTTCATTAGTGTGGACCTTGGTCTGCCTGCAGGGTCTGTCAGGGCAGCCTCGGGGGGATCTGTGTGACCAGGACAGTCCCACATCTCCCTCCATCTCCCTGGCCCAGAGAAACAAAAGGTCCTCCTGTGGTCTCTGTCTCCTGCAGCTGGGAGTAATTTGGATTAATAAAGGCAAGCCTTCACATCAGGCAGCTCAGATCCTCTGGGGCTTTGGTGCAGCTGCTGCAGGTGTTGGCCCTCACCTGGGGAGAAAGGGAGCTCCTGCTCCATCCACATGAGCTGTAAAGAGAGGAGCTGTAGGATCCTTAATGAGCCATTTTCAGTAGAGCCTGACAGGTAACTCAGACACCTGAGGAGCCCCAGTGAGAACAGCAGGGCCATGGGCAGAGGTGTGGAAGGAAGGAGGTTGTACCTGCACCCCCGGGGTGAGGAAGGTTTGTACAGCCCTGCCTGCCCTTCCTGGGGGACACTGGCACAGGGAATGTCACCTCTGTGAGGTACTGAGGACACTCCCATGTCCCCAGGTGGGCAGGAGCTGCTCTCACCCTGCAGACACATTCCTGGAGTCAGGCTTTCCTCTGTGCCCTCAGGAGGCCTCACAGTCTGTTCCATCCCCAGTGTGATCAGTCAGGTCTGTTCATTTCTGTTTCCATCAGCAGTGATGGCACGTGCCCGAGTGATTCCCAGGTATTTGCAGCTGCTCCCTGTGTGTTGTAGCAATGATGGAGTCCCTAAACTTGGTAACCTCTTTGTGTTTGTAATCTCTGAGCTTTGAGTTTATTCAAGCATTTTTCACAAATGGATCGTACTTGGTTGTCTATTTTTAAATCATTCTCTAATTTGGAAGGATTGCAATGTGATTTTCCTGCCTTGCAGCCATTCCCATTGGTTTCCTCTTCACGGTGGTTGCTGAAAAGGGGCGAATTAACAGCATATGTAGAAGACACTGGACTTTTTTCCAAAAGAACCTCTAAGCAGCAGGTGTACTTCTTCCTCTTCAACGATGTCCTCATCATCACCAAGAAGAAGAGGTAAGAGCTTCACCAGTATAAAACTGCTTTTGTGTTCAGTCCTTGAATCACAGTGACTTTTAACATGATCCTGGCTGTGGAAGGGGTTCAGGAGTTACTTGAGCCTCTGTCATAGGTTACAAATAACAAGCAACTGCTTGTTGAACAGGATTTACTTTTGGCAAACACAGTTAAGATTCAAATTGTCAGACAAATTAAAAAGATGATTCTTAATGCCCTAGCAAAGACAGAAGTTTGGGAAGGATAAAGTGTTGGCAATGTCCTTTCCCCTCCATGCTTCTGCAGTTCAGGAGTTGAAGCTCCCTCTGCCCAAGTGCCAGAGCTCCTCAGCAGTGCTGAGCTCCCACCCACAGTGTTACCATGGCACCACAGCAGGCACAGAAATGTTTGTTGCTGCTTGGGGTTGAATGTTTGTGGTTTCCCTTGAGCAGTTGAATCTCAGAAGATTCTTAACATTGCCCTGAGACATCTCTCCTCACTGAGTGCTAAAAATGGCCATTTCTGAGGCTGCCCTTGGGGCTTTACCCAGAGCTCATCCCCAGGGCTGGCTCAGCAGCCACTGCCCAGTTCTGCCCCGGCTCCAGTGCTGGAACTGCTCAGTCCCTGTGGCTCTGACGTGCTGGAGATGCTGCACAGGAGGAGCCAAAGGGCTCTGCAGTCACAGGGCTGCTCCCCAGGACTGGGCAGGAGGGACATGGGGATTTGGGATGTGCACAAGGCTTTGAAGAGGGATAAAAATCTGCTTTTCCCCACTGCCCAGCTTTTAGTTTATTGGGAATGTTTCTTCTGCCAGTTGTGTTTGTAGCCCCTGCTGTGTGTAGACACAATCTGATTGGTTTTTTTTTTTTTAACTATTAAATATGACCTAATACTTGCCAAGCACTAATGCAGTGCCTTGGGAGGAGCAGTCAGTGCCAGCAGGTGTGGGGATGCTGGATCCTGGGGAGATGTGGCTGGTGCTGTGGAAGGGTCAGCCCAGTGCTGCTCACACAGAGCTGCCTGTGGGCTGGGTTAGGGCATGAAGTGAAGGGAGGAGGGAAATCAGAGCAGTATTGACCCAGAGGACTCGTGGGAAATGCACTGACTGCTTTTGCATGTGTTTGGATTCCCTTCAGCAGGAGTCTGATCCAGCGGGTTTGTGGGATGGAAGTGAGGAGTGGGAAGGATTTGTAGAGGTTTATCTGTTGATTAATTAGTAAGAAATGCTGTTATGATTAGCTGTGCACATGTACAGACTAGCTGATTAATTCATAAGAAATGCATTTATTATTCATTGCACAAATGCACAGACATTTGTTTTTGAGACAAAGATTCCCAGGTAGTGATGGCAGCTCTCCCATCTGGGATTGCCAGTTCTTCCCTTGGCTAAGGAGTTACTCAGACTAAAATACTGAACTGACTTCTTAAAAAAAACCAAAACAACACATCCCCCAAAATCCTCAAACTTACCCAAAAAACCCCAAACCCACCTCTCTCAAAAAACCGAGCCCCAGCCAACCCTTTCCCTGGTTCAGAGCATCTGGGCAGGATTGGTTCTGTTGGAAGCATGTTCTGTGTCCATTGTCTGGGAGTGCACAAAGCTGTTCTGCAGAAAGAACCCAAAGCCATCTCAGTGTTTATTTCACACAACACTGGTGAAAATGTGCCCTGAGAGCTGAACTAGGGCTTTGTGTGTCACCAAACCCACCGGCAGAGGTCGGTTACCCCCTGTGGAGCTGGAGGTGCTGCAAGAACTGTCCTTGCTGTGCTGTTGGATATGTCTGTGACTGCTTCCACACAAACCGAGTGGGAAACTAAACCTTAACTGGTGTTTTCTCCCTTCTGGCCTGCCCTGCAGTGAGGAGAGTTACAATGTCACCGAGTATTCCCTGAGGGAGCAGCTGCTGGTGCTGCCGTGTGACGGGGAGGAGCCGTGCCCCTCTCCCGGGAAGAACACGGCCGGGATGCTCCACTCCGGCCGCAGTTCTGCCTCCCACCTCTTCAGGCTCGTGCTGCTCAGCAACCACGCCGGGGACAGGGTGGAGATGCTCCTGGGAGCAGACACTCAGTGAGTACAGTTACTTCAGGCATTGCTCCACCTGGTTCTCTCCGCGGGCTGCTCCTCCCGCCCTGACCACAGTAGTAAATATTTCTTTATTTATTTTTATTACTTATTCTGGTTTATTAATTGAAACTGCTGGGTAAAGCCTTGGGTGCCCTGCCTGCAGAGACTGGGCAGGTTCCTGTGCAGGGCCAGCCTTGTGCTCGGGTCCCTCACCCTGGGGCTCAGTGCTGCCGGGTGGGTGTCACCGTGGAGCTGGGTGGGCACAGCACCAGGATGTGGCACAGGAGTGTCCCCAGGCACAGGGAGAGTGCTCTGGGTCCTGAGCAGGGCTCTGTGATGGTGGTGATGGCTGGATGGGGCAGCAGTGGCAGCAGAGCAGGGTTAATGCAGGAGCAGCCCTGCTCCTTACACCCTGAGCAGTGTCCTGCCTGAGGAACCAGCAGCAGCCAGTGCCTGCTCTCCATGTGCATGTGCCATCAACTTCCACACGACCTCCCAGCACTGAAAGAGTTCATTTGTTCTGGGGGAAGCTGGAGGCAGGACACAGACATGAAAAGGAGTGTACCAGACATGTCCCTGCCTGGAAAAATCGATAGTTTTAGGTTGGCTTTCAAAGTTTAGAATAACCATGAAAGGAACTGAAGATCATCAGTGCTTTCTATTAAAGATCTCATTATGAAGGCAGGAGATGATTCAGACTTGTTTGGAAATGCAGTTTTATTGGGGAGAAAATGCAGGACATATTTAGTTGTCTGGGCTTTCTATGAAAAGACATTTTGTTCTGTAGACTTATTATTGATTTGTTCTGTGCTGTTTGCTGTATAAATAGCAGTCCAGCTGATCATCACTCAGAGCAAGAGGCTGAAAAGAACTCCTGTATTTTAAGTTACCTATTTTTATAGTCTTATCCTTTGAGAAGGCTGGGAAGGGAATTTCCAAGGTCAAACAGTTCTGAGAGCTGAGTGTGCCTTTGGAATAGTTTTGTGCAGGTAAAACTGAACCGTTTTCTCTGACACAAAGGTTTCCAGCACAGTTTGATCCTGTTTTGTCACCTCCTGTGGTGTGTGGGTCCAAGGACAAAAGTCCCAGTGTTAGTGAGAACTTTCTATGGCTGTGTGAAGAAGGCAGAGGACACACAGGTGGTGATACACAGGGGTTACTCCCAGGTGCTGAGGAGAGGGATGGGCACTGGTAGCAAGGCAGGCAGTGTCAGTGCTGACCATCACCCAGGACAGGAGTCAGGACACTGGCTGTGCCTTGCAGGAGTGACAGAGCCCGCTGGATCACGGCGCTGGGCCAGGACAGCGACGGGCACCACACGGACAGGACCAGTAAGTCACAACTGCTGGGACTGGTGGGGGTGTGCAGGAACAGCTCTGCCCTCAGGGGGGCTGGGCTGGGCTGAGCTACCCTGCACGATGGGGGGGAAGGGTAAAGTAGACATTTTTAAAACAAATGGTGCCGTGATAAAAGCCCCTGCCCTGGGACTGGTTTAACTGAGCCTGGCTCCCTCCTTCCCCAGCACTGGCTCAGGTGGAGATCATCAGAACGTACACAGCCAAGCAGGCCGATGAGCTCTCTCTCCAAGTCGCTGATGTCGTTCTGGTTTATCAGAAAGTCGGTGATGGTGAGTGAGGATTTTGCTGTCACTCCCATTTGTCACCTCTGCAGGGGAATCCCGCTACAAAAACTTGTTTCCTACTAGCACAGGGCTGCAGTGGGTAAAAGTTCAGCTTCCAAGGAAAGCGTGAGCATTTGGGTTCAGGTTTCTAAGGGAAGCAGCAGATACAGCCAGCTGTAGAATGTGGCTGCTGGCCAGATTCAGCATGGGAGGTGTCCACAAATAGGAAATTGGAATTGTCTAAAACCACAGAGCTCAGACATTCCAGTGAGTGCCAGGGTTGTCCAAGAGAAACATCCCTGCTCTGTCCTGCCATGGCCTGGGCCTCCCTGCTGCAGCTCTGGCACAGGGTCCTTGCTGAGGTTTCCCACAGGATCAGGTATCCCAAGATCAAAGTGATTCTTGTCCCGACCTGCCCACAACTGCACTGATAGCACCAACTGCTGGCTCAGGGATGCAGGACACTGTCAGTACTTGAGGGACTAAATTCTAACTTGCTGTTGCTCAATTAGTCATGAAATCAAAGATCCTGTCCCTTGTGCTGCATTGCTCTCTTCAGATTACAATGGTACTATAGCATTACTTCAAACTATATTTGAATTACAAAAAAGATTGTGAAATGGTGAATACTCTGCACATACTAGTTATTTTACTGTGGCTATATTACAAACATCTGCCAAAGCTACCCTAAACTGGTAGGTGGTTCCCAGTCCAGGCAAATGCAGAATGTATGTGATGGCCATCAGGTGGGTCCCGCAGTGGCAGCAGGCAGGGGTGGGGCAGCTGCAGAGGTGTCACTGTTGTCCCTTCCCCAGGCTGGTACGAGGGGGAGCGGCTGCGGGACGGCCAGAGGGGCTGGTTCCCCTCCGAGTGTGCCAAGGAGATCACCTGCAGAGCCACCCTGGACAAGAACATGGAGCGCATGGGGCGCCTGCTGGGGCTGGAAACCAACGTGTAGCTGTGTCCCCACCCACAGCTGGGGCTGCGCAGGGACAGCAGAGCCACAGCAGCAGCACACTGGAGAGCTGCCATCCCTTCCCTGCTGGCTCTGACAGCAGCACCTTCAGCAGTGTCCTGGCACTCCTCTGCAGCTCCTGCCCCATCTGCTTTGGAGCAGCTGAACTCATTCTCAGCAGCAGGACGCTGCAGGGCACTGGGCCCCTGGCCCCAGAGCCGGTGGTGAGCAGCAGTGCTGGGCTGTCCTGCTGCTGAGGAGCTGCAGTGCTGGGCTGTCCTGCTGCTGAGGAGCTGCAGTGCTGCAGCCCCAGATGCTGCTGTGGGACACCTCCCCTGGTGTCAGCACCCGTGCGGCACCTGAACTGCAGTGAGCAGCTCTGCACCCTGTAAAGGCTGACCTACCTCTCCAGTGCAGCCCAGGGCTGTCCCTGGCCTGCACAGGCAGCAATCTGCAGCTCTGCCTCCATGAGGCTGCTCACTGGCACCAAGGGCTGCTGTGGGCACAGGATTCCTGAAACCAGCACAAGGTACCACACTCTGCAGAGCAGGTGCTGCTGATGCAGCTTTTGTTACTGCAGAGTTGCTGCTGGAAGTGGGGGGGTTGTTTGTGGTTTCCTCAGGTGTCTGATGAGGTGTTGCACCTCACTGAGTGCTCCAGAGCAGCGGGGTGATGAGGAGAACACGAAATGCACTCCAGGGTTCAGGGCAGGTGTCTGGAGAGAGGTGTGAGAGGCTGTGATGAAACCCTCCCTTGGAAGGACCAGCTGCTGACTCAGCAGTGTGGAAATGGCCTCTACAAACGAGGGGACAACTTGGAGTCCCAAGGCTTTCTTCTTGCTGCCTTCCCCAGCCTCTGCAAGGGGGATGAATGCTGGTTTTATCCTGCAGGATGCTGATTTGAGTGGTGAATGAATTGGGTGTTTGTAAAGATGTGTCACTCTAATAATTTAAACTACATTAGGAAGGCAGTAATTTTGTACAAAAATACTTACCTGGACAGTGTGACAGTGGTTACACAGCCTTGCCAATTAATTTATAAGTGGACTGATAAAATAGTAATGAGAGAAACTGTAAATTGAACAAAGACTTACTTAACATAGTAAAAATACTGCTGTTTTAACAAATTTTACTGTATAGATGTGGATGTTTAACACATAACTGAATGTATAAATCCAGGCATTAATTTTATTCAGATTTTTTAATACACTGTATATATTTTTCATACCTAGTTTTTCCAAAAATGCTGTAATGTTTTGTAAAGACATTTTTTTCATTTTTCCTATTGTTGGACACAGTTCTTCAGGAATTAAAAGACTTCTATGATTTTATAGGACAACAATCAATAAAATGCTTTTAAATCTTTACTAAAAAAAGTTTTGTTTTTTTTTTAAATGCCATAAAGCTGCTAGTTGATAATGTCATTTTTGTCAGAGAAATAAACACTGGCATTTTAGATTTTCCTGTTCTGTAAAGATGAATAGCACCATCCTGTGTCCTACCTCATCTGTCACAGATCCCATTTACCTGTTGGGCTTGGAGCAGGGGCCTGGGACAGCATCTCCTGGCTGAGACACCATCAGGAGGGAGATGGGAAAAGTTCAGTTCCCTCTGCTTCTGGTAGTTTGGCACAGTGTAGCTGGCAGGGGCCCCTCAGGGCTGCCCCAGTGCTAAACCCAGTTCCTGAGTGTTCCTGAGCAGCCTCAGCCCAGGGGCAGCACCACTCTGCAGGGCCTGTCCCAGGGTCAGTCCATGCCCCAGTGCTCTTCCCTCAGCTGTAACTGTTACTGCTCCTGTCCCTGGGCCCAGCCAAGGGAGCTCAGGAGTCCCTTCAGACACTCCACACTATTTTCATTGGCAAAGAAAAAACTCATTTTGCACACTGACTGCTCTATTAGCACTGCAATTGCAAAGGACATCATCTAAAAACTCAAGCCCTTCATGAGCCCCTGTGCACTTTGGACACACAGACACACTCTCCTTTTTAACTGGAGGGCTTTACACCAGAACCTCCTTTGGCATTAGAGGCCCAGCAGTGACAGAAGGTAGCTGGGAGTTTGTTACTGTAAAATCAGCTCTTATTTTTGCAGGGCATGGGACTGTGTGTCCCCTTCCTTCTCTAAGTTCCCTAAAGAGGAAGGAGGTTGCCAACAGAAGGCTCTCAGTTGCCCACGAGAGCTCCAGGTGAGGTGAGGTGCCTCCACAGGGGCTCCTGTTCAGAAATCCAGAGCCCACCTGACTTGAACCTGGCCCAGCCTCTCCTCAGGCATGGCACACCTGAGGGCAGTTTTTGGTACTGTCTTTTCTGCTGTACACCAGCCCTGCACCACAACAAATCCAACATCTGTATCTGCTGAACTTTAACAAATGCAGTAATGCGGCGTTCTTGACTTCCACAGCAAAGAGTACATTTGTTTGCATTATGCAAAGATAATCTGCTGAAAATAAAAACATAAAAAAGCACAGCTTTAGTCAGCCCACACATGCTCAGAAAGCACAGTCTGCTCAGCATCACCCTCACACGCACACACCTTAAATCCTGGATCAGCAAAATATAGTCATAAAAGTTCTTGGGTTTCCCAGGTATATTTTATTTCCCAAGTAACACACACAGGCAAAAAGTGGATAGAACACAAGTGTTGGAAATAAACAGTAAACCTTGGCACCAAGGTTGAGGAACTCCAAGGCTTTATCTGCTGTGACCTGCAAATGATTTTCAACAGCTGT
Organism: Illadopsis cleaveri; assembly: GCA_013399915.1. Classification (NCBI taxonomy): domain Eukaryota; kingdom Metazoa; phylum Chordata; class Aves; order Passeriformes; family Timaliidae; genus Illadopsis; species Illadopsis cleaveri. Next base: position 240,259 of record VXBB01009983.1, on the reverse strand, counting down.
ATCAAAACTTCATCATTTAGGCAAACTGGAGATAACAGGAAGGTCAGGCAGAATTTACTACATCACTCAATTGTTGCATTCCATAACCCAGAGTTCTAGAAGGTGCTAGAAAAGTTCTAGCACCTAAGACAGAAGCAGACTTCATTAAGTACAACATGACCTTGACCACTCTTTGTCTCGGGCTGGCTGTTTTAAAACCAAGTTACAAACCTTACATCAGCATTACCCCTTCAACATCTTAATAACCTGATGTGGTGGTTTAAGCTGGTTTGCAGCTCATCCCCACTGTGGGACAGGAGAGAGACTCTGAAGGGCAAAGTGAGAGAAGTCATGGGTTGGGATAAAGACAGTTCAAAACAATAGCTGCATATGCAGGCAAAGCAAACCAGGGAATTAATTCCCCACTTCCTGAAGGCAGGTGGATGTTCAGCCAGTCCAGGACAGATGGGCTCGGCACAGAACAGGGACTTGAGAGGACAAATGGACAAACTCCAAACTCCCCCCCTTCGCTGCTTTATCCTGAGCACGATGGCCTGGGACAGCCCTGGGACAGCGGGGTCAGCTGTCCTGGCTGTGCCTTCCCTGCACAGCCCTGGCCCCCTTGCTGGCAAGGCCAGAACCACCACAGACCCTGGGCTTGCTCAGCCATACCTGGAGTAACTATTTACATCACAAATCCAAACAGCATCACACTCGCTAGCAAGGAAAATTAACTAATCCAGCACCTCTGACATTTATGCTCATTTGCAAACTCTGAAGAACACAGAAGTTTCTGGTACCTTTCTGCATAAAAGAGTATGTTAGGCTGTGTGCTTTAAGCACTGTGAAAAAGCACAGCAGTTTTTACACTTCAGTCACTTCTAACATCTGTGACCCCTCTTTGAGCGTTTCTTCTGGGGGTGGCCCTTGTGCCACTGCTGACCCTGAGCCTGCACAATGTGGGGTTTGAGGAAACTCATCTTCAACCAAAACTGCCATTCTTACCCAGGCTCTATCGTTATCATTTCCTTTTGCTCTCCTTTTGTGTTGTTAATTAAAAAATTAGCCATCATTTTAAGTGCCTTGTAAGTACTACAAAAATCATGAAAAAGGAAAATTATGCAGGTACCATGTGCCAGCCTGTATTTTCTTCATTACATTTAATGCAGCTATGCCAATAACAGCTCTACAGCCAGCTTTTCCTCAATAAAGTATCAATTTGTGAGGGAGAGCAGCCCGCCCTGCCCGGCCCCAGCGACGCCCCTCAGGCCTGGGCGCCATTTTGTTCCCTCCTGCCCCAGCGACGCCCCTTGTTTCCACCACAGAAATTCCCCACCACTAAATTATTTCGTTTCCATTTCCACACAGTTATCACCAATTTAGTCCCCTTTTCTCTCCCCTTTGAGTCAGGGCTTACCTCCAGCAGCGCTGTGGCTGCAGCCTCCTCGGAGCAGCTGCGGCCCAGGCTGAGGCGAACCCCGGTGGGTCCCGCAGCCCTCACAGCCCAGTTCTCCCGCAGCCACTGCAGCCCTCACAGCCCGGTTCTCCC
>VXBB01009983.1:222149-238505 GCA_013399915.1 Illadopsis cleaveri | reverse complement strand
GGCTCTCCCGCAGCCACTGCAGCCACTCCAGCCCGGTTCTCCCGCAGCCACTGCAGCCACTCCAGCCCGGTTCTCCCGCAGCCTCGTGGCCCTCACAGCCCGGCTGGCCCCCAGAGAACACTCCGGGCCCGGCTCCTCCCTCCCCGCAGCCGCCGGTGTCTCTTTTCCCCTTCCTCAGACTCCCTCCAGCTTCCCCAACCCCCAGGACACGGTGATTCTCCTCCTCCGCCTCCTCATTTAAAACACCTGAGAGTGAAACAGTCAATTGGAGCTGGGGAGGGAACTTAAACGATGCATTTTGTGCAGCTGGCACTGGCAATGACGAGCTTGGCACCGTCCATCCCTTGTTAATGGAAAGCACCGTCTAGCCGGTAATTTCGACTTACAAGTTTCACCTGAGCTGCTCTGCTTTCTTCAGGATAAAGCACATAAATCCCCCTGAACTTGACGCTTAAGGTCATTTTTGCAAAGAAAAAAAACCAACAAAACACCGAGGAAGGGAGAAAAGTTATATTTCCAGGCTTTTTTTCTCAAGGATAAACCTCAAAATGCTTAACAAACTTTGTTGTTCAAATACTCTTCCATAGCTGGAGGTCATTCAAAACAGAACAACATTCAAAACATTGAAGACAGCTGAAATAAGACTTGCAAAAAAAAGACTCTTAATGGAATAATATAACCTATACATGAACTTCTTAAAAAAACCCAAAAAACAACTCGAATGCAATGAAACCTTAAAACATAACCCAACATGACTTTTATCCAACCATGTTTTCTGTAATCTGCAATTTCAGTCAGTAGTGATGATGGATGGGGACAGAAAGCAAAGGAAGATTAATTGAATGGGATAAAATGTAAAAAAGGAGAATTTCTGAAGATTGTTTCCTCCCACCGTACAAATTCAACATGTGTTTTCAAGTTGAGTTTAATTAAGCTGTAATTACCTTCTGTGGAAGTACTGGTGAGCAGACTGCTGCACAGCTGCAATAACACAGCAAGTATAATTACTCACCACACCCCATTAAAAAAAGAAAAAAAGTTTAGGTATTACTAAGCAGTATTTTAGCAGGTTTCTTAAATATCTGTTACCTGATGGGTAAAAAACCCAAAGAAAACAGCTACAGCAGGACAAGAACCTTACACCATCCAACAACTGCCTTTCTCTCCCTCACAAAGCTACACCGAGCACAGAACACATGCACGTACACATACTGCCAACTAGCTCCGAATAACTGCTCCTCAGGAGGAGAGAACCACCAGCTTACCCTACAGAAGTTGTTCCTCTAGCTAAGGAAATGCTCTAGAAAGGAGGTGAGGCTGGCTGGGGTGAGGTGTGTCAGCTGTAGCCCTCGCCCTGGAAGCGCGGCGCGAAGTTCCTGACGGCCTCGTTCTCCTGCGTGGTGATCAAGTCTATGATTGCTGTCAGCACGGCTGTGTCCCTGCATTTAATGTCATTCCAGTCCACGGGATGGGGGTTTTCTATTTTCTCTTGTAGAAGATCGTCAAGTTGTTGTCTCAATTTCTGGAAGTGTTGTAGTAAAGGAAAAAACAGGAAAAAGGGAAGAGATGAGCAGTTAGAGCTACACATAGCATCAACAGAGAGGTTCCAGTGCCTCAGGCCCTCTGTTCTCCTGACCTTTACACCTGCTCTTCTCCCATCAGTTCATTCCCACATTGCTATTTTCAGGATCAAACACTGTTTCTCTCACAACCCAGTCTCTTTGATGAGAGACCATCTCTGGATGTGATGCCTCAGCCTACCCAGCACTTAGCTGACTATTTCAGAATTAAAAAGACTGGTTTAAAATAAAAATAAAATTAAAAGAAAGAGTCAGGTATGATTTCTGGGATCTAATATTAAACAGTTCTATGGAACCCATTCCTGTTAACTGAGGAGCACCACTCTCATGTTTCCATATCTATGTGGATATTGCCTGGACTGACCAAGCCATCCTACAGCTTCTCTGCAAAATTAGATCTCTTTTGTTTACTTTGTGTGCTTGAACTGCTGGCTGGGAGTGCATTTCAAACCTCATCTCCCCGAGTGATGAATCAGTAAGAACACAGGAAATCCAGAAATCCCTAAGCAGAATCAGGGTTACACTGAGCCTTCCAGGTACATTACTTTGAAACAGTCACCTTGACCAAGTTGGCTATTTTTTCTGGAGACTGGAAAACAATCCACTCATCCACAGCGATGGTGTCCTGGTCCTTGTCCTTCTGAATGGATATATCCCCTCCAAAGAACAGCAGGCAGTATGGAGACACCTCTGTACAATCATACAGGTAAATCTGCACAACAACAGAATTGTCTGATCACCCTCAAAATAGCTCAGGTGCCATCAGTAATCCTCAATGAGATTGCTACAGAATTGCACAAGATCCTTACTCAGTTACTCACAAATTCTGAAGATGCATGAAGCAACTCAGTTCAAAAAAAGTTAAATGAAATCAGATTGAACAAGGGCAAAAATAGTCCCAAGTCTTTCAGTATTTCACAGAGTGGTGAAATCAAACCAGATACTCCGTAACAATGAAAAGAAAAAATGTCAGCATATTGAGAAGTGTCAAGACTGGATTGAAATTTAAAAAAAAATAAACTAAAATAAAAGAATTTACACCTGTATTGCCAGAGCTTAAAAAACCCAAGTCCTCCAAAAAACCCCCAAGAACTAAACCACATAAGTTCATATTGTGGTACAATACCCTCAGTATCACAAACAACATAATCTGATGGTGCGTACAAGGAATGGCCCAGGACAGGAAGGCCCAGAACAAAGGCTGTTCACATCCCCTCTGAACCCTGATCCAGCCTCATTCAAAAAGGGATAATAAAACAAATAAACCCCTCAAGCACAAATAAACCAACTCACACTGCTGGTCCTCATCTTCAAATGGTACACGAGCCAGTTATAATGGAACTCTGTTTCCTCCACGTTCACTGATTTGGGATGGATATTAACTGATCCATCTGTCTTGGTGCAAACTTTCACCCTTCAAAGGAAAAACAACAACAAAAAGAGTCTGATAATACAAGAAGTGATAAATCAACAGACCAGGATCCCTGGGGTCTCTCTTCCCAAACAGCCAGAAGTGACAGTGTTTGAATTGCTGCTGTAGAAGCCCTTTAGAGCAGTGCTACTGAGATGCTGTAACATTATCCATGGCATGGTAAGGTCACATAAATTATTTCAGGCGTTACCAGGAATCCAGATGTTAAAAAATCAACAATCCCACCCTTCTCAGAGGAAGTAAGGCACAACCATGACTCAAACTCTAAAGTGAGATTCATTCATGCACTCAAGCCACTGCTTCACCTTGCCATTTTATGCCATGTAGAAAACACCTTGAATACAAACCCTCATTAAACCAAACCCTCACATTTTTCTCTTTTTGCTGAAGCTGGGCCGGATCTTTGCCACTTTGGGATAGAGGCCAGCACAGATGACTGCTTTGAGCAGCTTCTCATTACCTGCAGGAGACAGCAAAGTAAGTGAGGCAGCTCTGCAAGCTGTGATTTCAGCTGGGAGAAATTCTCCCTTTCCCTCCACGGTTACCTGAGTTGGTGTTAGATTTGGGATCCTTGGGGTTTCTGCTATTCACAAATCCAGCTGCAAGGAGGTGCTCAGCAAACTGCCCTTTCATGTTATGCAGCATCTAGGAAACAATGAAAATTGCCCCAGAATGATGCTGTGCCAGAGGCTCCTCCTCTTCCCCACACACAGGATCCTGGCTGGATGCTGTTACCTGCATGGTATTTGAGGACAGGAAATATTCCCAGCAATAGTCCTTCTCATTCCTGAAACCACAGCTCCGAGCCTCTTCCCAGCCCTAGAAATGAACATCAGAGTTCCAAAGTGTTTGGAAGTGAACACACACCACAAACTGCAGGACAGTGAAAACTGGAGCTCAACAAACAACAGTCACACGTTCCCTGCCAGGGAGAAAGTAAATCCTTTGATCTCTCTGTGTATGTGCACACAGCACAGTGCAGAAAAACACAACTTCACAACGTGCTGAACCACAACCTTCCTTTTTCCCTGGCAGGGAGTGATACCTGGCTGTGTTTGCCAGAGCACCCTCTGTTTAAGTAACAGTTCTGGGCAGTAACTGCATTTTCCAGGCCATTCATTTCCTCCTCTCCTCACCCCAACACGATACAGCACAATGTCCAACATTTCTGAAGTTGTAGAGGCCAGAAAGACAAGAATGAACAACTTCAGCAAGGTATTATAATACTATACTATGTTTCCTTTGTCTTTTTCAGACTTGCCCACCAGAAATCAGGTTACTGAGCCTGGAGACAAGACTGTGCAACACTAGAAGGGTGAAAATCAGTTTGGTTTTATGTTTCTGTAGAAGCCAAACAAGAAAGCCTACAGAGCATAAACTGATCAGCTTTTTCCTTAGGATCATCTATATTACTCAAATTAAAATTCTAGAAGAAGAAAGCCACAAGAAAACATGCTTACAGTGAAAGCATTCACCACAGTCAGATGGTCACTTTTCGAGTTCTTGGAGAGCTCCTTTCTTCTTGCATCTGCGATTTTCTCTTTGCCCTAAAAATTAGAACTTATTTAAGGCCCAGACTGACAAGACAGTTCTCTTTTCTAAATTCAGGTACATCTGTACAGCAGTACTTTGTATGTAACACATGAAAATTATAGTTGTTTCCAATATTCCACAGGAAAAATGATAATTCATAGTATGCAAAGGCAATCTCACTAATAAAAAGGTAATTACCATGACATAAAAGGAAGTGCTCATAAACTGTAACACTCTCTAAGTCCCAGCATCCTCCTGAGATTCTTAAACTCCCACATGTAATTGTCATCTGTGAGACTTTACCAGAGGGATGACAAAGGGGTCCTTGAAGCTGAGGCTGGCTGCAATGGTCAGCACGGGGTCCAGGCAGCAGAACAAGGCTCCAAACAGGATCATCTTCCCGATGTGTGGCTCCACAGGCAGCCGTGCCAGGTGGACACCCAGGGGAGTCAGCTCCTCCTGCCTGTCCAGAGCGTTCTGCCACGACAAGGGCACAAAGGAAAGAACAAACATGTCATGTCAGATGGGGAGGATTTCCTTGAACAGCCACTGGCACACAGACATCACCCATTAATATCCAAACCAGATGTTTCTATTCATGTCTACAAGCCATTTGTACAAATACCACCAGAGCAAAGAGTCAGCAGAACAAAGGTGCCACAAATCTCTCCTTCCCCAGCCCCCAAGGGAACAGGGACACACAAGGTGCTTATTTAACATGCCTCGTTTGTCTCGTTTGTCTCTGGCTCCTCACCTGAATGAACAGCAAGGCTGGGAGGCAGCAGAGGGTACAGAGGGGGGAGCTAAATCAACCTGCAGGGAACTTCTATGTGTCTGTCTGGAGTCATGTAAGTCCCTGAGAATGACTCTGCAGAGCCCAGAAGCAGCATGCACTGTGTGCAGTGAGGGTCCCTCTGCACAAAGGGTGAGGGGCTGCAGTGCCCAGAGCTGTGCACTCACACCTGCCTGGTAACACACACACAGCCACAGCTCTGACACATCAGTCCTGCCAGGAAACAACACCTTACCAGCTCCATCAGGTGATTTATGGCCAACATCACAGCATCACGAGAAGGGGGGTCCATCAGCTTGCTCAGAAAATAGGCAATTCCACCCAGCTTCAGGATCTGAAAGAAAAACCACAACAAAAGCCTACAGCAACTGGAGAAAGACATTGCCTTAAATTGGTTAGCAGTAATCACACTCTTTGAAATAGTGGGAGTAATTCACAGCTCGAGTTAGAATTTCTCTAGTTAAGAACTAAGGACAAAAAATGTATTAGTGGTGAAATTTGTAGTAGAAGGATCTATTCTTCATTCACTTTACATACACATGGCATTCCTTCTGCTTGCATAAGGAATTCAATGCAAACTGCCAAAAAGGGGAATTCACACCAGTTCTAAAACTTTGTAGTAAAATTCTTTTGAGAATCATATAAATTGACTCACTGGCATTGTCACTGAAGCTTCTCTGATTGAATGATATGTGAAATTTTGGGGACAGCACAGTCCAAATTTTTGTCAGTGGACTTCACCTTTTACTGATACCAGACAATTCTGTTTCCCCTGGGTTTGATGCAGCCAGATACAAGTGTGCATTTACAAAAGTTGCTGCAATTATTGGCTAAATACACTGCATTTCTGGTGTAACAGAATTTTAGTTTAACAACCCTAGGCTCACAGTTGCATTAATTTATTTTCTCAACCACTTATCCCAGTGGAAAAGTAGGTAATAAATATATTTGAAGGTTCCTCCATTTACCTTGATTTGTAAGCAGAGCTCTTCCAAGGGTGTCCTGAGAATCTCTGGTAACTGATAATCATCCAGGAGGCTGGCACGCAGTCCATTGTACAGATGGTAACAGTAGCCTGGCTGAACTCTGCAACGGTTTAAAGAAACAATTCTTTTGGCTTTGCTTGTTTGTTGTGGGGTTTTTCTCCTACGAAACTGTGACATTATGTTCTGTTTGCTTACAAAGAGCTTCCCAAAACTCCTCAAGGAATTAGAACTGAAGTGTATTCAACTGTAAAAGCCACTTCAGTCTTCGGAAACACAGAAATTAATTTTTATGCCACTTCCACTTCACTGTATCAGCCTCATAAATTAGGTGTGAGGGCTGTGACAAAAATAAAATTAAAATAAAATGCAGGGCATTCTTCTATAGGAAGGAAACTGGAGATAAACACAGCACAAGTCAATTCAGCTCCCTAGGAAGAGAAGGAAATCATTCCTTGTCCAGGAACAGGAGCCAGCAGTGCCAGCACATGCAAATAATGAAGACCCTTCAGCACAGCTGGAAACTCAACATCCCCCAAGTTCCCTAAGCAGCCCAGTGTTCCTACCTCCCTGCTCGACCCTTCCTCTGCTTGGCATTGGCTCTGCTGACCCACTCTGCTGCCATGGTGCTGATGCTGTTCTGGGTGTCAAAGTGAGTCTCCTTTATCTTCCCCCCATCTATAACAAACACCACGTCATCGATTGTGATGCTGCGGAAAGAAAAGGGGGGAAAAAGCAACTCTTCATCTTTGCAAGTGTGACCTAGGATTGGGTTTGGCCTCTCTTTATTCCCTCCCAAACAGAGTCAGCAATTTAAAAAATCTGTCTTCGAAATTTCTTTAAGAACTATGTTACTGAACAGTTCCAGAAAGAGCTGATTTATCTCCCTGGTTGGGCAGAAGTCCCCAGTTGGGTTCTGAAGAGAGGACAGGCAGCTCAGATTATCCTGTACAAGTCATTCTAGCAATTGTTTAGTATTCCTGTAGTTTAATTGTTCAAAACAATGTAGTTGGTTCAATTGTTTAAAACAATTATAGGAAAACTCTGTTTAGTCTATAAATATTTCTAAAGACCAAGTGTTTTAAATGAATGGCACAAACACAAACTTATTTTCGGGAACATCAAACAGGTTTATACTTTAAATTATCACTTCCAGCTCTTTTGTTAAACTCAGCTTTCCTGGCCTTGGGCAGGCAGGCACTTACCTGGTCTCTGCAATGTTGGTTGCAATCACAATTTTCCTCACTCCTGGTGGGGTCTTCTTGAACACCTGTAATTATCCAGGGCCCATTTATGTCTTTGCCTAAACCAAACATGTGCTTCATTCTTTTTTTTTTCTTTGTAGTTGTGAAATATTGCAATAAAAGAAAAGCATACCTGAGTCTGGTTAACAGTAGGCATCAGTGAATGCAAAGGTATGATAAGAAACCTATCTGAAAATTAAAAATCAGTAAATGATATGGTGTAAGCACAGAAACTTCCAATTTTACAGGAAAATCTATTAAATCAACTATGCAGAACAGACAATAGGCTGCAAGCCAGGCTACTGCTTCTTGCTGAGATCACAGGTATTTGTATCATAACAGCAAATTCTAAAGTAAAAAGGCCTTTTTTATGATGCTATAACATGATGAGTTCAAGAAAATATATGAAGTTATGTAAAGTAATTTAGACTTCTTTTTTAAATTCTGAAGTTATTTAATAATTGGTCAAGTTTAATACTCAAACTGACACTCAGTCTTTCAATAAACTGCAATTCTGCATCTGTGGAATGTACACAAACACACTGCAAGTCACCATCTGAACAGACAAGAGCCCAGCTAAGACAGGTGGGATGGAAATATGAGAGATGCAAAAGGACAAGTTAAAGTGTGTCAGACAGGCACAGAGTACTTGAGAGTCTGTAAAAAGCTTCTCAAAGCAACAGGATTCAAGGGAGCTACCAGCAAAGCAGGGGAAGCTGCTCGAGGATGAAGCACAGAGGAAGCACACACAGAATAGAGTTTAGTTTTGGATGGGAGCTCTCCCAGCTACAGCAAAGGACAAGAGGAACAAGATGCAGGTCAGGTTGTTTTTCAGATTGTCACTCCCACACAGAAAAATGAGCTGTTGTTAGCAGAGGAAAGATACCACAGACACACAAGAACTGCTGAACACTCTGGAGAGGAGACAAGGGATAAAATGAACCCAGTGCAATGCAGAAAGCCCATGCAAAAGGAGCCTGCCCCCAGTGCCACTGCCCCAACTCCCAGAGTTTGGGTTTTACCTGACTTAAACATGACTTGAGATGTCAAGATCTCATGCAAAGTGCTGATGTTATCCCAGCCTGGCAGAAACACCAGAATTGCACCATCCTACAGGGAAAAGAGGTCAGAACACATCACACACTGCACAGAGAGCCAGCTCCTTGCACACTGATACATGTGAGATCTGAAACCTCACTGACCCAGTCTGGAACAGTCTATCAAGGGGGTTTTCTTCTATAAAACAGATACCTGCATGTATTTATCTGAATGTAAGAGCAATTCAAAGCTGTTCAACTACTTAGAAGAGCAAACAAAAATTTCTCTTCTTTCTGTGTGACCAGCCAAAGTCATTGCCAGCTCTGGCACTGCCCCCAGCTCAGCCCCACTGTACCTCCTCCTCCAGCACGATGTGTCTGATCAGTGCTGCCACAAGGTCCAGGTCCACCTTGTCATCATCCATCATCTCCAGGGCATCGATTGTACTGGCTGAATACCTGCAGCAGGGAAAGCACAGACACTGCTCCCTTGGAACATGCACACCAGGGGTGCTGCTCCTGCTGCTTCCTGGCTCTGAGTGAGGAACACAGACACTGCTCCCTAGGAACATGCACACCAGGGCTCTGCTGCTGCTGCTGCCCAGCGCTGAGTGAGGAACACACAGACACTGCTCCCTAGGAACATGCACACCAGGGCTCTGCTGCTGCTGCTGCCCAGCGCTGAGTGAGGAACACACAGACACTGCTCCCTAGGAACATGCACACCAGGGCTCTGCTGCTGCTGCTGCCCAGCGCTGAGTGAGGAACACACAGACACTGCTCCCTAGGAACATGCACACCAGGGGTGCTGCTCCTGCTGCACCCAGCCCTAAACCCATCTCTCCAATGGGGTTCTTTGAGCAATTCCTGCACCTCCAAAGTACTCTCTGCATTTAGTTCAGTGTGATTACTGTCAGTTCAGAACAATTTAAGAATTACCATGTCATGACTGAACTGTCTTTGAAGCACTTACATGACTTCTCTCCTTCTCATCAATGAGAGAGGGACTGGCAATTTGTATTTAGGTAATGAACTGAAATTTAACTTGAACAACTCAGAGGCAAAGGGAGCCAATCCTGCTGTCTCTAAAGCACTTCAGTTGTTGCCAGCCACCTGTACAGGCAATTCCATTATCATTTTCCACAGCAGCCACTACCCCACTGTTACTGAAGCCCAGCAACACAATACAGCACTAATTTACAGTTCTCACTTCAGAGCTGCCTGAAAACTGAAAGCAAAAGAGAAACTTGTGCCCAACCTGCCCTGCAGCTGCCTCAGGTAGGCTGGCCACTGCTGCCTGTAGATCTCCTCCTTCTCCTCCTTCTCTGGCCTGCTCACGTGGCCCTGCATGAAGCCCTTCCTCCAGTGCAGCCGACGGTCCATCTTTTCCGGGGTGTACCTTTACACAGGAGGAGCAAACACAGTTCCATCTGAAACTGAGGGAAATTAGAGCAGCTGCACAGTTTTCCAAACCATGGCCAATGTGATGTGCTTTAGCTAGACCATGTGTAAGAATCTGCAGTTTCTCTTCTGACAGAAATCTTACAAAAGCAGGGACCAACCCTAGTAAGCATGTGAACATATAGGGGGTAAAAAAGTGAACAGCAAGAAAGACTAGCTTGATTTAGAGACCTGAAAATTCACCACAGCATCAGAGAAACAGTTCTCCCCCTCAAGCCAACATTCCCAGGTAGCTGTGTGCCATCTGTAATTACTGTACAAGGCCCCCCTTAGAAGGTTTTCTGTTGAAAAATACAGGCAATTCTTCTTCATGCAAAGTTAATCTTTGAGCACACATACACTAAGGTAACCCCCCTCAAACACTCTCTGAAATGATGTTCAGAAAAAAAACTTGCCTCAACTTCTCAATGACATCTTCAAGCAGATATTCCTCCACTGGGAAAGTGAAGCCAGGGATGTGAATCATTGGGCAATGGTCTGTGGAGGGAGACAGAACATGGTTTTAAAACTACTCAGGAAATACTGCACTGAAAGAATAGAAGCAACAAACATTCCTCACTATTTGTGCAATCTAGCTGCCATGTCTACAGGACATTTCCAATTGTCAGAGAAGAGGTCAAATTCCCCCCCAAATAAGGCTGCTGAATAAAAAAAGCACAGGCAGCAGCAGGCAGTATTCTGCACACCAGGATGTTCAACTGGTTCCAGCTACTAGAAAAAGCTGGGAGACTGAACAACTCAAAGTTCAATCTGCTTGCCCACTCACAGCAAGAATGCTAAAACATGGTAAATATTTACTAGGAAAACACTCTGTGGATTTTGTTTCCATAACATGTCTGAAAAGCAAAACCAGAAACAATGTCAGGTTGTAATGAGATAAAATTGAGAGAAACTGTATCTCCAGCAGCTGGCAGATATTTGTAAAACTGAAGTAATTTCTTCTTTTGATACAAGTCAATTCTAAAATTCAAGAACTGCACTATACTGTAGAAGCCTAAATTACTCAAGAGGAACATTTCTAAGAAGCATTTCACCTACCAAAGTACTCAGAAAACTTCTCTGCATTTAAAGTAGCACTCATCAGTATGACTTTCAGATCCAGCCGAACATTCAGAAGATCTTTAATAATGCTCATTAAAACATCTGATTGAAGATTTCTTTCATGGATTTCATCAAGAACTATGTGACTGATGCTGGACAAGTGCCTAAAATAGAAGGGGAAGAAGTTAAACTTTTGTTTTTAGAAAAATTAAAAAGCAGAGCTGTGACTGGAACAGCTCAGGACTCATTCCATAATTGCACTCACTGTCACACTGAACAGGAGCTCTTACTTATCTGACTGGAGCCACTGCAGGACAATTCCCGTGGTACAGTACAAAATTGAACCTTGTTTCCTTGGCAACCGACTGAAAGAGACACAATAAGAACTCCTCAGTTCTCTTCTGTATTTAACAAAAGACTTTAAAACCTTGAACCCCAACTGCAGGTGCCATTGCAGTCATGATGCAGATGTGCCTCACTCACAGCACAAGGGCAGGAACAAGGAATTAGGCCACTGCAGCAGCAGTTTTGTGGGTGGGGAATGGACCAGGGAGAGGCCCTGACTTCCCAGGCAGCCTTTGCCATCTCCTGCACACTGAGGTGCTGATCCCCCCCTCCTGCAGCCCTGCAGGCTCAGCACAGAGGGCACCCACATGCACAGCACTGTGAGCAAAGAGAAACAGCAGAGACATTCTATGAACTCCAGTTAAAATGCTGGGAGGGCTGAGCTCTCCTCTCTCACCAGCAGTTTTGCTTCAACAATAGGGTTCCATTATGTGCTGGTACCACTTCAGATTTTAAAATTATAGCCAACTACAAATGTAAAAGCTTTTGCTCTGCCAGCTCCTGTCACTGCACCTATGACACGGTCCCAGGGAATTAGTCCATAAGTATGTGTAGCAAATACACAGCTTTCCACAGAAATATGGTTTGGAGCATTCTCCCCTTTAGTATTTTCACTTTTCCCTGAAATTCATTGATTAGGGACATCAGTTTTACTTCTGCCCACAGCAGAACCTGTTACAAGAGGTGAAAACAAGACTTACTTGACAAAGCCTAACTTAGGCTAGTCACTGTCACGTGGGGCATAAAACACAGCAGCTGCCCTCAAACCTCTTCCTAAAATTCAAAAACCTCATTCCTTCCTCGCAGGAATTCCTCCAGGGGAAAATATCAGCAGGAAAGCAGTTCTTTCTTTTCAGAACTACTTTTCAGCTTGTCTCCTTGGGCTAACAAGAGGCCCTTGCAGGGAGCTGCTCACCTCTGCAGGCGGATCTGGTAGCCCGTGCTCCTGCCATTGCCGCAGCCCTCTGCCCTCTCAGCAGCCACTCTCTCAGCCACCTGCAGGAGAAAGAACACCAGGCTGATCTGAGACTGAGCTGCCCAGCAGGATGAACACCTGCAACTGAGATGGTTTGGAAATGACTAAGAAATGCCCTGAAAAGCACCTTTTGTCCTCCCCGAGAGCACAACCCAGGGACAAGCCTTTAGAGGAGCACTGGGGCATTAGCAGCACATTCCCCTTCCAGCAGGGAGAGCTTTGCCCATCTGACACTGAACCATCAAGGAGAGTAACTACGGAGCACCAGATTCTTTCCTGCTCAATAACACACCTCTAGAGGGCCTGACACAACTTTAGTTTTAATATTAACTGGCATTTGCACTGCCCAAATCCATTAAAATCACAGATACAACCCATGACTAAAGTCAGGGAAGAAGGAGGCTGCAGTGCCAGTACTCCATCGATGGCCAAACCCTGTGAGTGTCCAATCAGTGCACATGAANCGGCCGCGCTCGATGTGGTCGTCCAGGATGAACTGTGTCACCTGCGTGGTCTTCCCGCAGCCCGTCTCCCCGCTGATCACCGTCACACGGTTGCTGTTGATCAGCTTCACGAGCTCCTGGCCCAGACAAAGACAAAACAATTCACTGTGTTGTCGCTACAAACAGATTGTGGAGGATTTGGAGAATTCTCTGCTCCTGTGGGATGAACTCTGAGCAGAGTATCAGCAGCTGAAGAAATGCTCAGCTGCTTTTTGTAATGCTACAAAAAAAGTTTAGTTTAAACCCCACAGAAGTCATTCCTGCACATTTGCACTTCCCGTATGTAGAGTTTACAGAATATCCAACCTCAACATTAGCTTTAAATATTTTAGATCCTGTATGAAAACAAAATAAAAGAACTAAAATAAAAGCCTGAAATACATTTTTAACCTTTCTGCTTGGCTTCTGTAGATCTTTGGAGACTGAACACAAGAGTTTGCCCTGTTGGACTACAAGCCTGCACAAACTAAAGGTTTTCAGCACAGTATTTTAACATTTCTTGTACCAACAGGAACAGTTTCCCAGCCTCTTCCTCCTCCCCACCCCAAGGACTGTTCAGGGGAGTATGGCTATTTTAAGAAACAAATGCTAACAGAAAGGACATGATGGCAAATAGAAGAACTGTAGGATGAAGCTCACTAATCACCCACTGAGCCTGCAAAAGCAAACACATTAGAATTGTCCATTTCTACTGCATACAGGGGACATCAGCCTAAGAATTAACACCCATTAATAACAGCCCCTGCTGTCACTGACCTATCCTGTGACAGGGAAACTAATGGCACTGAGCACCAGCAGTGCAGCCATTAAGTCTGTGGTTAAAGCTAAAAAGGCTTAAGTGGCATTACATTCAATTCTAAACTGGCTAATTGTTCAACAAAGGGTACAATTTTATACACAGAAGAAAGCATAACAATCTGAGTAACCAGGAACCTTCTAGAAGTTTAACTGGCAGAAAAAGAAGCCCTATTATTAAAGGTATGCAGCAGCCATGTACTCCCATGATATTCCCAGTTACAGTCCCATGAGAACGTTGCACTGAGCCCCGTATCACAATCAGTGAGCCCCTGGCACTGTCTGCAAAGAAATCACCCCCCAGGGTCAAACCTGGGAGGATTCTCCCCTTCCTGAGGGCCACAAAGGATTGCTGCCAGTCTCAGGGCACAAGTGCTTTCCCCTGTTTTGGAGCACACACCACAGAGTCTCTCTCTGTAAGCACACACTCACCTCTCTCATCCCGTATGAGGGGAGCTTCTCTCGGAATCTCTGCGGAAAAAGAAAAAATGTTTCTTTTTAAACACCTTTTCAGCACTGAAGCAATAGAATTGATTTCACCTCTATTCTGGGCTAAACTGCTCAGCAACACTTGTATAAACACAGACCCTTGTGAAATAACTTTAATTCCAGGTGTGGTTTCAGTTTTGTTCAATTTAGAAAAATGATGTCAGCCCAGCAATTCAGTTCATGGTAAGGTAGATATATACAGGTGCATACCAGTAGGGCCTGGTATGGAAGAGACAACTCATGTCCAGGGTAAGACAATTTTCTATATGTGGCTGTTCAAAACAAAACATCTGTTTTCAAGAGGCCATTCCTTCAGAGCCCACTGTTATGCTTTCTGTTTCAGACATTACTGCAGGGACACAATCCATAAAATAGAAAGAGTAATCCACCCAATCAAACAATATCTCAGCTTCAAATTTCAGATTCTGTTTCTGAAATTTGTAGTTTCCCATTTTTAACCACTGTTCTATCAATAGGTATGAATTTTATGAATTCTTAAGATAATTTCTAGCAAAAGTAACACCATGACAACTTTCTAGTAAATTGCAAGATATTACATTTTCAGGTTAGCTTCATGTAAAAAAATCCAATGAAAAGTTTTCAACTTAACACAGGGAAAAGTACCTGCATTTCAATATATCTGGGATCAGATCTCTTCTTCATTAACTCTTCTTTAAGTTGCTTATCTAAATTAGCATCCTGCTCAGTTTTTTCACAGAGATATTCCACATCCAAATCCAGGGATGTTTTTTCCCAGGTTGGCCTCTGTCTTACAGGAGCTTTTTCAGCATCTGGTTTCACTTTGGCAGGCCGTTCTGGAGCAGGGCTGGAAACACACAACGAGAACTTCACATTCCCCCAGCTGTGCCTGGCCACATGCAGAGTGCAGGTAATTACATCCAGCAGTTAATGAACCAACAGTCCATGGGAACAGAGAACCATGGAATAGTTTAGGTTGGAAGGACCTTAAAGCCCACCCACTGCCACCCCTGCCATGTCAGGGACACCTTCCACTGTCCCAGGGAGCTCCAAGCCCCGTCCAGGCTGGCTCTGGACCCCTGGCAGTGTCCAGGGGCAGCCACAGCTGCTCTGAGTCTGTCACTGTAGTCAATGTCATCAAAGCACATAAAGCCTCAAACTACCAACCACCAAAACCCTGACATCAGCATCTAAAAATTAACACATTCTTTTGTACAAACGAAGCTACAAAGCAAAAAACATGATCAGAGAATTACTGCTTGATCCACTGCCCCATAACTGGATCCCTCAGCAAACTGGAGCCCCGATCCTCTCATTTCAGCACACTGGTCTATTCCAGTTATTCCTAAAAATCTTTAATGAGTCCAGAACAGACCCTGCTGCAGACAGTGTGCAAACGTTCCAAGACTGCACAATAACTGAAAACAGAAGCCAAAAGCCAGCACTGGAAGAGTAATTCCAGAGGCCAAGGGAGCTGAAAAATCCTATATATCTACCATAGCAGGCCTTGAGATGAGTTGTAAGTGTTATGAGTTTAAGCAGAAATTTAACATGCCAAATTCAGCAATAACGAAAGAGTTTTACAGCAATGGCTACAATCATTTCAGTGTGACAATACATGTGGGGAAACTGGAGGATAATTGTTGAGCCAATACATTCAACAAAGGTAAATAACTTCTGACACACCTTCCTGCCAGCTCATGGAAAGTTTGTGCAATTCAAAATAAATAAAATAACTAGTAACTATATCTCTTTACCCTTCTTCATCCCCGGACCACCAGGACATGGCTTCTTGCTCTTTGTCGTTTTTAGTCTGGACAGAATTCAGCAGCTGCACGATTTGTTCTTCCCGGCGCTCGTCCATGCGCACAACAGCTCTCTAGGGCAGCAAGCACAGCGTGGGTCAGGGCAGACCCGGTACCCACACACAGCTACCTCTGCAACACCACCGAGCCTCCTCGGCAGGAGCGGAACCCTGCAGGTTTGCCTACGCGCGGTTCCGAGGTGCAGAGGCTCAGATCCCCGTCCCCACAACACGTCCCCGCGTCCCTCACCTGCTGCCGGTCGGCGTCCCGGTTCTTCTGGCCCTGCTTGCGGGCGTACCACAGCCCGATCTCGCGGCCCTTCAGGTGGCTGGGGTGCCGTCCCCGCCCGCCGGGCCCGCC